>CM062805.1:631461881-631991881 GCA_031772625.1 Pinus tabuliformis
ATATGCTAGTAAATCATGTATGTTTCTTTAAGTTGTAGTAAGTAAATGATTATCATAGTTCAATATATATTGATTCTTTTACAATTCGCCAAGTAATCTAAGCCACACCTTCAATCCAATCCACACTTGTAGGAATGTAAAGCACACTGTCTGATCTATGTTGCAAGAAAGTAAATCACTCTTGCAGGAAAATTATATCACACTAGCATCTAAAGGAGACTTGCACAAGTGATGAGAATAATCTTTATTTTTTCAATTAATATGTAATTTCATGTGCAACATAAATGCATTCAATTACAAACCATTAACTCACAATTCTTATAAAGAAATTGAAATTGTAATCCAAATGCATAAAATAACTAATCCAAAAAGAAAACATAAATGTTAATATTATGGAATCAAAATAATGTTAACAATAAAAAAATTCACAACAGAAAAATAGAACTGTTAAGATTCTAGAAATATAGTAACGTTAACACTACAACAAAGTTACAACTATGGGAGCTGCAGAAAAAACCCTAAATCATGCGATGCTACAATTCCTTCAAGAAATCAATTAGTGAGTGAATAAATATAACATTAACGCCTAAGTTATAGTAGCACACCTATAGTTTAGAGTTACAACAATGTAATCTATCGAAGTTGCAAAAAATAGTAATTTATCAAAGCAGCAACAATTAACAATTAGATTTGCAACAATATGAAAAATAAAGTACATACAAAAATTAATATTGAATAGAAATTAGAACTACAACCACGTTATGGATATAGATCGTACCTAACTAAGGATGGGCCATACATCCTTAGAAGAGGGAATGGTTAGAAAATAAATAAAATGTGATTTCTCAACACACCATTACTCAAACTAGAGAAATTGAATTGTAGAAACAAAATCCTTAGTTCTGATTACAAGCTACTAATTTCAAGCTTACAGGTTCTCTACAAATCAAGGATAATAGGGGTTTTTATACTAAATAGCTTCTATCTAAAATAAACCAAACAGGTGGATGGACATCGATGAAAACTAGGTTGTTCATCTTATTACATTTATTTCTTTAGAAAATGGTAAAAACATACATATACTGACTCAATTTAGCTGTGCGATAGGTGGTGGATAAATTAGATCATTTTCTTGGCCATCCACTTGTTTTTATCATTTTCCTACATTATAAAATGTTTTTTAACCCATCTGAATGGTCCAAAATTAATAGTTCAATAGTTGAATATCACATTAGCATAATAGACACAGATTTGTAACACTATTACCAAGGCTGCAACAACGAGAAAAACAAAGAGTTGCAACAATCACACCATAGGGTTAGCACAAGTTGCAAAAACGATGTTATGAATAGCATGAGTCACAATAGTGAAAAATGCACCCTAGAGTTGAAACAACAATGAGGAGTTTCATAACAGTGAATAGTTGCATCAACAATGAGGAGTTTCAACAACAGTGGGGCAACAACAATGAGGAGTTGAATAAAAGTGAAGAGTTGCAACAACAATGACGGATTGCAACAACATTGCGGAGTTGCAACAATAGTGGATAGTTGCAACAACTTTAAAGACTTGGAGAAACAATGGAGAATTGCAACAACCGTGGTCACATCTTGGAGTTTCAACCATTGAACCTTGCCTAAGTAGAGAGATTTACAACACCTACGAGGAAATGCGACACTTATGCGGAGTTGCAACTAATATCAAAATCCTACGTTGAGTAGTACTTGTGCTGTCCTTGAATCTTGTATGCCACTATTAATATAGAAAGACAAAAATTCTCTAAAAATGTGCCCTACAATGTGTGATGGTTACCCATCTATTCTTACCTTTAAAATATGCATGTTAGGTAGAGCAAGCCCAATTCTTATGAATGTTAATGACTTGTAAAGGTATGCACTATTTCCCCCTAACCTAAAAATTACTAGAATAACTATGTTGTGTAATTATATGGGTTTCTACCCAATCAACATGGTTATTAATGTAAGACATAAATGCTCTCAACTTTACATCCCCCACAAAGCGATTGGGGTTCCAAATAGAATCATGAAATAACAAGACACTATGTTGATAGAGCTCACATAAGAGGTTCTTCTCCTCATTGCTACAAGCATAGTAAGCCTCCAGAAATGTGGGTGGGCTTGTGATTTCAAATGGCTTACTAGTCATGATGGATTTTCTATGTAACATTGTGAATTTCTCTATAAAAAACATGTTCAATAGTTGAATATCACATTAGAATAATAGACACAGATTTGTAACACTATTACCAAGGCTACAACAACGAGAAAAACAAAGAGTTGCAACAATCACAACATAGGGGTAGCACAAGTTGCAAAAACGATGTTAAGAATAACATGAGTCACAATAGTGAAAAATGAACCATAGATTTGCAACAACAATGAGGAGTTGCACCAACAATGAGGGGTTACAACAACAGTGAGGCAACAAAAATGAGGAGTTGCATAACAGTGAAGAGTTGCAACAACAATGAGGGGTTGCAACAACATTGAGGAGTTGCATCAATAGTGGATAGTTGCAACAACTTTAAATACTTGGAGAAACAATGGATAATTTCAACAACCGTGGTCACATCTTGGAGTTTCAACCATTGAACCTTGCCTAATTAGAGAGATTTGCAACACCTACAAGGAAATGCGACACTTATGCAGAGTTGCAACTAATATCAAAATCCTACGTTGAGTAGTACTTGTGTTGTCCTTGAATATTGTATGCCACTATTAATATAGAAAGACAACAATTATCTAAAAATGTGCCCTACGACGTGTGATGGTTACCTGTCTATTCTTAGCTTTAAAATCTGCATGTTAGGTAGAGCAAGCCCAATGCTTATGAATGTTAATGACCTGTAAAGGTATGTGCTATTTCTCCCTAACCTAGAAATTACTAGAATAACTATGTTGTGTAATTATATGGGTTGCTACCCAATCAACATGGTTATTAATGTAAGACATAAATTCTCTCAACTTTACATCGCCCAGAAGGCGATTGGGGTTCCAAATAGAACCATGAAATAACAAGACACTATGTTGATAGAGATCACATAAGAGGTTCTTCTCCTCATTGCTACAAACATAGTAAGCCTCTAGAAATGTGGTTGGCCTTGTGATTTCAGATGGCTTACTAGTCATGATCGATTTTATATGTAACATTGTGAATTTCTCTATAAAAAACATGTTGTAACATGGATAAGGGGCCTTGCAACTAATGACAAATTCTACTAGTAGGCTAAGTTGTATTTTCTCTATTTCCAAACTATTGACATGCTTATCCAACTAAAAAAACTTCATATTATCTTATTTTTCTTCCTCCCATATATTCATGTGTGTTTCATAGAAAATGACCCACTTTTCTCTCATACTTTTGACAATTTGGTGATGATCCTTAAAGGGCATCACTCCCTCCTCATATGAAGCCAACAATTGGTTTAATTTTACTTCCATTGCATTCACTAATGCATACATACATACATAGATATATACATTGGTATCATGGACGGTAACAATGGATTTTAATTACCTTTTCATTTCCTTGGAAATACAACTAAAAGAATGTTCATTTAATTGTCAACTTGGTGTTCGTAGGAGAACTTGCGACTGTTGTGAATCATATATGCTAGTATAATCATGTATGTGTCTTGAAGTTGTAGTAAGTAAATGATTGTCATAGTTCAATACATAATTATTCTTTTATAAGTTTCCAAGTAATATAACCCACACCTTCAATCCAATCCATATTTCTAGGAATGTAAAGCACACTATTTAATGTATGTTGCAGGAAAGTGAATTGCAAGAAAGTAAATCACTCTTGTAGGAAAAGTAAATCACACCAACATCTAAAGTTAACTTGCACACGTGATAAGAATAATATTGATTTTTTGTAATTAATTTGATGTAATTTCATGTGCAAAGGAAACATGTTCAATTACAAACCATTAACTCACACTTGCTTATAAAGAAAGTGAAATTGTAATCCAAATGCATAAAATAACTAATCCAAATTGTTCAGGAAAACATATACGTTAGTATTATGGAAACATAGTAATTCTAACACTACAACCAAGTTACAACAACAAAATAGAATTGTTAATATTATAGAAATATAGTAATGTTAACAATACAACAAAGTTAAACAACATGAGTTGCAACAACAACCCTGACTTATGTGATGCTATAATTCCTTCAAGATATCAATTAGTGAGTGAATAAAGACAACATTAACATCTAAGTTTTAGTAGCACACCTATAGTTTAGAGTTACAACAATGTAATCTATTGAAGTTGCAACAATTAGTAATTTATCAAAGCTGCAACAATTAATAATTCAAAGTTGTAGCAATACTAAAAGTAGAGTACATACAAAAATGAATAGAAATAGAAATTATAAGTACAACTACATTATGGGTATAGACACTACTTAACTAAGGATGGGGCCCTACCTCCTTAAAAGAGGCAATGGTTAGAAAAGAAATAAGATGTGATTTCTCAACACACCATTACTCAAATTAGAGAAATTGAATTGTAAAAACAAAATCATTAGTTTTGATTAGAAGCTACTAGTTTTAAGATTGCATGTTCTGACATTGGGAAAATGAATTTTATTAATAAAACAAGTAAATTATCTAAAACAAAAATTATAAACTAGGGTAAATCTTCTTATTTCAAGGTTATCATGCAAAGTATATCCAGACATCATTTACTAGTTGGAATTAGCTAATTCCTAATGCTACACTTTCTTCTATAAGAACTAACACACAATCAAATAATAGTTGTCACTCTTCACACTTTTAGGAATGCAAATCAATCTCACTGTCAAACCCTCATTTTCATAAAAAATATTTTGCACACAATGTTGGAAATGAAATCACACTTGCAGAATAAAATAACACTCATTCATCAAGACCACCCTAATAGTAACAACAATTGAACAATGATAAAAACACATAGTTAGTAGGATCACTAGCGGAGTAAATATGTTGAAAAAGAAGCAATCTACATTAATATTCTGCAAGTTAAATTAACCAACAATAGAAATAATGTATTAACAAGAATATTTAATAGTGATAATTTAAATTATAATAAGAACTGAATTAACATAACCTGCAAATAAATTAATATGAAACAACTATCTACCTATAATAAAAAAACAACCCCTACTAAAGAGGAGGGTCCTTCCTCCCTAGTAGTGGGATGGTGATTCAAAGCTCACAAACTAAAAATTCAAAGATGCACATAATGTTGGAACTAAAATCACACTTGCAGAATAAAATAACACTCATTCATCAAGACCACCCTAACAGTAACAACAATTGAATAATGATAAAAACACTTATTTAGTAGGATCACTCTGGGAGAAAATATGTTGAAAAAAAAGCAATCTACATTAATATTATGCAAGTTAAATTAACCAACAATAACAACAATGTATTAGCAAGAATATGTAATAGTGATAATTGAAATTATAATAAGAACTGAATTACCATAACCTGCAAATAAATTAATATGAAACAACTATCTACCTCTACTAACACAACAAACCCTACTAAAGAGGAGGGCCCTTCCTCCCTAGCAGTGGGATGGTGATTCAAAGTTCTAAAACTAGCAATTCAAAGATAAGCCATGAACTTGCAAATTTTTCATTAGTTTTGGAAATCAAGTTACAAGATGCACAGTCTGAGAATGATGATGCCTCCTCTTTATAACCTAACTTATAACACTAGATTAATTTCCAACCTTCTCTTTGTACATATATTTGTACAAGAGAAGTGTAGGGGGAAATTAGAACTAATTCCCCCAAATCTGGATTATAGCAGCTATGGACATATTACAAAATATTGATTGTGTTTGTTTTTGGTAGATCTTGGTTGCATAAAAAATAATGATCAAATTAAATTGGATTACTATACCATAGAATCATCTTAGAAATGGATGGAGCTATTTTAGTTGATAGCTGGTTGCTCTATTTGGGATGTAGTCTGTCAATGACCACAACAACAAATATGCTCTTGAAATAATCACACGTTGGGCCAAATACACAATTTTTTTTTAGAAAACACTTGCAATTGACCTTATTGAGGATGTTATGAGAAAAAATCATGTTGCAAATTTCCAAGATTCATCTTAGTTTGTCTACAAACAATGTCCAAATTTGGTCATTGATTATGCCTAATGTGAGCTCTTTGAACTATAGGTCATGAGTTGAAGCCTAATGTAGTTGACCTGGGTATGGTTTAGTTAACACAAATAAATGTCAACATCCCTAGGAATAAACCCATGTTCTGAAATTTCTCATGGAGCTTTGTATATATGCCAACCATGGAACATAGTTACACTACAACAAAATAGGCCATTCACACTGCAAATAGCATTGGAATCTAGTGTTTATGAGCAGACGAATTGGCTTCAAGCGATATTGCAAAATCTGACAAAAAATTGAACGTTCACATGGGAACCTTGATTTGACCCAGGAATAATGCCTGGTATAGCACCGGGAATAACGACAAGAATAGCGCCAGAAATAGTTTCTTCCATTCTTACTTCCACTATTGTGTCCATTTGTACTTCTAAGTTTTCTACTATTTGTGCTTCCTATTTTGCATCTGGTATTGCATCAAAAATAACTTCTTTTTTGGCTTCCTAATTAATGACAAGTTACGCTTCCATCATAATGTCAAGTTTCACTTCCAATATGGCACTTCTTATTGCATCTAGCTTTGCTTCCATTATGGCATCTTCTTTAGCTTCTAATATGGCTTCCATTATAGTGTCTTTTGTTGCTTCTAATATTTCTTCCATTATTGCATATTGGTTTTCTACCTAAATGCCTTCTTTATTTTCTTCTTAGGAAACACCAAGTTTGGTTTCTAATATTTCTTCCATTATTACTTCTTTGTTGGCTACCTGAATTGCTTATGTTTTTGTTTCTCAGGTAATGCCAAGTTTTTCTTCCATAATTACTTCTTTTTTCAGTACTTGAATTTCTCTTGTTTTTTCTTCTTAGGTAATGCCAAGTTTGGTTGCTAGTATTGATTCCATTATTAATTCTTGGTTTGCTACCTAAATTTATTCTTTTTTTGCTTCTAAGGTAATGCCAAGTTTTGCTTCCAAGATTGCTTTTGGTGTGCCTCTAGTTTAACTTCCATTGCTGCTTCCTATTTTTCTTCCAAAATTGCTTCCTTGTTAGCCTTATGGTTTACTTCCTTTTAGTTAGAAGGTTTGCTTCCTGTTTAGCTCCTGGGTTTGATTCTTTTTTAGGTCGATTGTTTTCTTCCTTTTAGCCTTGGGATTTTCTTTCAAATTAGCCTCCAATTTTTCTTCCTATTAAGCAATCAATTTAACTTCCTGTTTAGAGCCAATAATAAATCCAAATATGGCTTCCAATTTCATGTCGAATTTTACTTCCATTTTAGAGCCACATTCTACTTCCATTTTAACAACTCATGATGCTTCATTTGTAGCTTCCATTTACTAATTTAATGTTTTTTATTTCAATTAAATTATTTAAGTATATCATACCCCTTAAATAACTTATATGATTATAGAGTAAGTCATATTGAATTTGAAATATTTTATAGCATACCACTTATAAAGAATTTTTAGGGAAATGGACATCCATACAAACTAACATTATTTTTTTTTAACTATAGTTGGTATTTGTATATTATTAATATAAAAAAAATTGGTCATGACTAGCTACATATAATGTAGGCCCAGATTCACTTCATAAAGATTTCCAGAGCATAGTTCTTTTAGGTTTCTTATAGTTACATGCCACACCACAACATTGGAATAAAATAACAGGATATTTTTTTTTTTAACTATAACCTATATTTTTATATTATTAATAAAAAAAGTCATTGGTCTATGACCGACTACACATAATGCATGCCCATATAATACATGTGCAAATGATATAAGTCAAAATGATACATGTAAAAATGATACAACTCAATATGGTACTGCAGGTGAAAATGATACATATGATAATAAACATGAAAAGGGGCATCATAATGATTTATCAACAATGATCCATTATGGAGTCTATATGATCAATGTCACTGGCTACTACCAAAAGTTTTCTATCATCATCATCATGTCTATAATGATCATCAATATCATGATAATCAACATTGTCATCATCATCGTCATCTTTAGTCTCCTCTCCATATACCTCTTGGTCATTGTCTCAAATGTCTGAACCAAACCCAACATAATTTGGATCGATTTCAGATTCAACTAGATCTTCTGGAAGACTCGTGTTCTGCAAAAAAAAAAAATCAAAATGGAAAGCTATTATTTATTTCATGCAATATTTAATATTTCCATTATATTTCCAATATTACAACATATGAAAAAAAAAGCATAATCGTATTACATCATATCAAAGTGCACATATATACAATAATAAATTTCAATTAAGTTAAAACTGAGATGTCATTCCAATGATGTAAAACATGCAACGATTCTAATAGAAGTTAGTAAATCATGGAATGACACCATAACTTTTTATTGAATGGATTGTGTAATGTGTAGTGTATTAGTCCCTATTAGGAAGGAAGGACCCTCCTTCTTAGTAGGGATCACTAATTAGGATGGTATTGTCGTTGTTTTATTTATTTCCCATCACTTGTAATTTATGTGTGATTGCTACTACTATTATTATTAGTCTTGTTGATGCTTTAATGATTGTAGAATCCTAACCTCTATATTGTTTAACAACATAGGTCTTGGACTGATCCCTTTGTTAGTGTGATAGTTATTTAATTCCTGTTACAGTTTGATGGTGTGCTCATTTCATTTGAATGTGTGTTTCAACATTTGTTATGATAATGGTTTCCAGGAGTGCTATTCTTTTATGAATAAGAGTGACAATGTGGTTTTATTCTCCATTGTGTGTTTATTTCTTGAGAGTGTGAACAAGGTTTGAGAGTGTAAAATCTAAAGTGTTGAATTGCTGAGAGTGTGATTACAATGATTGAGTTTGAGATTCATTAGAACTAGTCATCATTTTCCCTTGCATATATTTTGTGTAATAGCCTTGCAATAAAAAAACCTATCCAGATTGAAAATTAATGTGAAGGGTTGGAACTATTGCTTTAAATTAAAAGAACATTTTTTCTGCCCAATAGTAAGCTAAAGAAAAAGCTATGGACAAATTTCACATAATGCAAGTTGAAGCAAAACTTGGAATGTTGTATGAAATCTGAAGAAAAATTATTTAAGGGTCAAAGGAAACATATAATAATTCAAAAGTGTGTAAAATAATTAAATAAACACTCTACAATTTGAATCAATTAGATTGGCCAATAAATGAAATATGGGTGTGCATTTTAGTGAAGCAAGGTAATTTTGGCCTATTTGAAAAAAGTGCATGCCCGACCTTCATTTCAAGGCCAAATTGAATGACTCAACTTTGAGAGTACTTTTTTTACTCATAATTAAAATTATTTTTTCACATAGAAATTTCTATTGTGCAAGAATATACCAAATTGGATCGATTTCATAAGGTTAAAGTCAAGGTTTGTGTGCCTAAAATAAATGTACACCAAAACCTATACTTAATTGACTGTGTGATAATGATCATTCCAACCTAAATATAAAACCATTTTATGCAACATATCATAGTCATTTTCATAAAGGAAATGTTATACACTGAAATCCAAGTCTGTCAGAATAACAATTGATCATATTTGGCAATGATTACAGTCAGAAAAATATGCACTCCCAGGCCAAACCAATTACACTCTTGGTAATGAAATTTGAAATGGGAAATGATTGGATAATTCCTAGCCTTCGGATATAACCTTGCATCATGTGTAACAAATATCCTACATAACTATGTTTCCCACTTATAAACAACTTCCAAATAAGGCAAGTCGAAGCAAAACTTAGAATGTTGTATGAAATCTGAAGTATAAATATTTAAGTTCACAATAAAGATATAACAACAAAAAAGTGTGTAAAATAATAAAATAAACAATCTACAATTTGAATCAATCAAATTAGCCAATAAATGAATCTTGATTTTGCATTGTAGTGAAGCAAGGTAATTTTAGTCTACTTCACAAAAATGCACACCCAACCTTCTTTTCAAGGCCAATATTTTCTCCTATGAGGATATTTTCTCTTGAATTTATAAAGCAAAGTCTCATTGTTGAACAAGTACATTTTGTTCCTACACAAAAAGGGTATATTTTCAAGCTAGAGAGGATTGTAGGGCCATTTATTGTTAACAACAGACAAGCCCTTACACAGATGGAAGTGAAGATGGAGTTTGGTTTTGAGAAAGGAGAAAAGTGGCAATATGATCCTCATTTTATAATTTCTAATAAAAGGGTGTAAATTAGTTTTGTACCTTATATGCACAAAAGTAGACCATAAATTGAGAAAATGGAAAATTAAGAAACTTGATCATCTGGCAGGGTGCAACAAAGAATGGTTGTTGAAACCCCTATGGTAAAAGAGAAGAGTTTGAAGAGGAATTCTCCCGAACAAATAGATGTTGAGACGAAGGATTTCCAGTCACATAAGAGGACTAAAATTCAAACATAAGATGAAGAAGACATAAAAATCAAACTAACAGAAGGACCTTCAAATGAGCCTGGATTTCAAATGCAGTTGGGAAATCTAGGGCACACTAATTTCTCTTCTATCTTCACTGATTTGGAAACATTCACAATAGAAGAGTCTCTTTCATTTGAAAATTTGCAGAAGAATTATCAACAAATTAAAGAAAGGAGTTATAAAATGAGAATTAGTATGGAAACACAACATCAAGACCCTGTTGTAGAACAAAAAATATGAGGTGTTATCATTAAGGAAGAAGTTAAAAATTCCTAGGACTGAGCATGCTCAAACAACTGAGTTGGCTCAAGTTAGAAAAGAAAAAGAGCTATTAATAGGAGAATTAGTTGACAGAGATAAAGAGGTTGTTATTTTGCAGGAACAAGTGCAGAGTCTACAACAATCAATAAAAAATCATGTTTGCACCATTCTGGTTTCAACTAAATTAGATGACCCCTCAGAGAAATTGACAAAGGCCATGGCAAAGTTCAAAATTTCAGAAGTTGAACTAAAGAAAACCCAAGATGATTTGGCCATAGTAAGGGAGCAGATGAATGTAAAGGAGAGGCAACTAAACATAACAATTGAAAATAACAATAAACTTACGAGTAAGTTTAAGGTAACTCAAGCTAAAATTGAAGAGTTGCAAACCAGGTTGAAAGGTATTATTTCTTTAATTCAGGCTAGATAAAATGTTTGGGATGAAATTTTTCAAAAAGTTTGTTCTATATGGGAATATATTCATATAATTGCATAACAAAAGATTATGACAAGAGGATCAGAAATGAGCATTGAAATATGTAAAAAACAAGTACAAAAAGAAGCACTCAAGGCCAAGAATATACTTAAGTATTTGAATGAAAAATATTCAACAAAATTAAGGGCAGGAGTCACAATCTTTTGGACTAGGCGCACCAGTGACGATGTACTTTAACACATGAAGGCTCATAAACTTAGGTGAAGGTCAAGACCACATGATGGGAGCTACACAAAATTATTCATTCCCTACATCATAATCTTCATTGAAGCGAAAGAAAGTGGCTGGGTGGATTGTTGAATCAAATTTTTATTGCAGAGAGAGCATGTGAGTTGTCAAATTAAACCATGGAATTTTGAGGCGGTGAACACTAATGAGGCTAATACCGAGGTAAAAGGATAAAATAAGTTGAGACTGGCTGGGGTGAGACAGGTAGGACACATGAATCATCATATTGAGTTGATCCGAAGGAAGATTGTAAACCAGGTTTGTGTAGACTCAGTGTGATTTAGATCATAAAACCATAATGGTGGAGTCAAGGTCACAAGCAACGATGATGAAGGAGTGGGAAGTGTTAAATGCTATAAAATATTACCCAAGGGAAGATTTAGGAACAAAATAATTTATGAAAGGAAGTCTTTGAGTAATAGAGGATTAAATGAGACAAGGGAATTTAAAGTTGGAACTAGGAGAAGGAGTGCAAGAGTGGCGCCAAAATGAATGAGTATGAGGGAGCTCATAGAGGGAGGTAAATGAGTATTGAAGGAGATGGAGGAAATGATGAGAGAAGGGGCCTTATGGAGTGGCCATGGTAAGGTGACACGATTATGGAAGAAGAAGCTACATCAAAAGAGTCAGAAGTGATAGATACAGAAAAGGAGATTTCATCCATGGGAAGTGGTTAAATTGTGATGGGTGGACAGGGCTAGGGAGGGGTCCCTCTTTTCATAGAGATGGTTCACACATCATGCTACAGTTTCACTACTAAGTTTATCCCAACACCCCTTGAAGGAAGGATTTGCGAGTCCATATGGCAAAATGGTGTTGGGAAAATTCCTACTCTAGGAGTTGTAGCAATAGGATGGGATTATGGACCCTTGCTTAATGGTAGGAAAGGGGGACCTTACCCCTAAATGTTACTTGAAATCAGGTTGAATTCTTGTTCTGGTGGGTAGAAGGAGCTATAATCACTTTTAGGAAACGGGATGGCTAGTTGAAAAACTTTGAGCGACCCCACTTTAGTAACCCTGAGAGCATATTGAAGAAGGAAGAAAGACCAAATATTTTCCACTACCCTCCAAAGGAAGGAGTAGGTACAATATGGATAAGAGAGCGATAGTTATAGATATGCATGAGACCCAAACTTGGAGAAAACATGGTGGTCATATTTCTCTTTCTGAGAGCACAACTGTGGGGAGGGGGGATTTGGCTAACCCCTCCTAGTATGTTCAAAGAGCTCTAAGGAAACCATGTTCCCTATTTACCCTTGTGCACGTTGTACAAGGAGAAGGAAGACAACCTTAGTAAGGAAAAATGTTCCAAATCCACTGGGATAGTTGAAGGATTGAGTGGATCAAGGACGAGCCACATTTTGTGTTGCGATGTAACAACACAACAATTTTTTTTTGATGTTTTGTCTTCTCTTCAAGGTCTATCTATCGGTGGCTCGGTACCATATTAGAACAAGGGTTCTAAATTTTGTAATTTTGAGCTAAAACACTATTTTGATGATGCATTGCAAAAGACTTGATTTGAAAATTTTGGAAAGGTTCTCTGCCTTCTCTCTCCAAGGGAAAATAACCTTGATGGGTGATTGGTGAAGACCCCCCAATATTGTTTTCATGTACTCTATCTATGTTTCCATCTTAATATGTGAATATTTTCCGAAAAAAAAGCACTCTAATGGGCCTTAGTATTGCGGTGTAACAATTCCCTAATGGGCTTTAGTTCTTGGGTTTGACATCAACTTATTTGGGCCTTATTATCTATGATTTGAGAAAATATTATGATAAAGATATGAAGGAGATATTCTAAGCCCTATGACATAAATATCATGATAGAACTATGATAGAGATATCATGACAAACCTATGACTGTTTCACTGCATCGTTATTTCTATTTTTCTCTCTACATAATTTCTTATGATGATATTGGGTGAATGCAATGTGAAAATGTTTTAAAATGCAATTATTTACAACAGAGACTTCTAGCCCTAAGAAAATTAAAACTATTACTACTCCACTGGTTAGTAAAGATATAACAATGTAAAAGTGTGAAATAATAAAATGAATAATCTACAATTTGAATCAATCAGATTGGTCAAGAAATGAAGCCTAGGTGTGCATTTTAGTGAAGCAAGGCAATTTTGGCTTGCTTCACAAAAATGCATGCCCAACCTTCATTTCAAGGCCAAATTGAATGATTCAACTTGGAGAGTATTTATTTACTCATAGGTAACATTAATACAATTAAATATTTTTAATTTTTCACATATATATTTTTATTGTTCAAGAATACTCCAAATTTCATGGATTTCATAGGGTAAAAGGTAGGGTTTGTGTGCCTCAAATAAATGTGCATTAGGACCTATAATTAATTGGAAGTGTATAATGTTAATTCCATCATATGGGTATACAAAATTGTACCTCATTATTGTGGTGTAACAATGCCCTAATGGGCCTCAGTCTTGTGGTGTAACAATGTCCTAATAGGCCTCAGTTCTTGGGTATGGTAGTGGCCTCTTTGGGCCTTCTTATTTGTGATATGAGAAAATATTATGATAGAGATATGAAGGAGGTATGATGAGACCTATGATAGAGATATCTTGAAAGACGTATGATAGAGATATGATGACAAACCTATGACCATTCCATTGCATTGTTATTTTTAATGTTCTTTGTACATAATTGCTTATGATGATATGGGGTGAATGCAATGTGAAAATGTTGAAAGTGTTTTAAAATGAAATTATCTACAATAGAGATGTCTAGCCCTAAGAAAATTAACATTGTTATTACTCTACTGTTTAGTAAAGATATAAAAATGTAAAAGTGTGTAAACTAGTAAAATAAAAAAACTACAATTTGAATCAAACAAATTAGCCAAGAAATGAAGCCCGAGCATGCAGTTTAGTGCAGTAAGACAATTTTGGCCTGCTTCACAAAAATGCATGACCAACCTTCATTTCAAGGTAAAATTGAATGATTCAATTTGGAGAGTATTTCTTTACTCATAAGTAACATTAATACAATTAAATATTTTTAATGTTTCACATATATATTTATGTTGTTCAATAATACTCCATATTGCATGGATTTCATAGGGTAAAAGGTCTGTTTTGTGTGCCTCAAATAAATGCACACCAGGACCTATAATTAATCGACAGTGATATAATGATCATTCCATCCTATGGGTCTATGAAATTGTACCTCAGTTTTGTGGGGTAAAAACGCCCTAATGGGCCTCATTCTTGTGGTGTAGCAATGCCCTAATGGCCTCAGTTCTTGGGTATGACAATGACTTCTTTGGGCCTTCTTATATGTGATATGAGATATGACAAAGATACGAAGGAGATATGCTGAGAACTATGACAAAGATATCATGGCAAACCTATGATAGAGATATCATGACAGACCTATGACAAAGATATCATGACAAACCTATGACTATTCCACCGCATTGGTATTACTAATGTTCTTTGTACATAATTTCTTATAATGATATGGTGTGAATGCAATGTGAAAATGTTGAAAATGTTTTAAAATGCAATTATCTACAACAGAGACTTCTAACGCTAAGAAAATTAACATTATTAATACTCTACTTGTTAGTAAAGATATAACAATTTAAAAGTGTTTAAAATAGTAAAATAAACAATCTGCAATTTGAATCAATCAAATTGGCCAAGAAATGAATCTTGGGCATGCATTTTAGTGAAGAAAGACAATTTTGGCCTGCTTCACAAAAATGCACGCACAACCTTCATTTCAAGGCCAAATTGAATGATTCAACTTGTAGAGTATTACTTATAAGTAACATTAATATAATTAAATATTTTTAATTTTCCACATATATATTTATGTTGTTCAAGAATACTCCAAATTGCATGGATTTCATAGGGTAAAAGGCAAGGTTTTTGTACCTCAAATAAATGTAGACTAGGACCGATAATTAATTGGCAATGATATAATGACCATTCCATCCTATGGGTATGTAAAATTGTACCTCAGTATTTCAGTGTAACAAAACCTATTGGGCCTCAGTCTTGTGGTGTAATAATTCCCTAATGAGCATCACTTCTTGGGTATGAAAACAACCTCTTTGGGCCTTCTTATCTATGATATGAGAGAATATTATGACATAGATATGAAGGAGATATGTTGAGCCCTATGATAGAGATATCATGACAAACCTATAATTGTTCTGATGGACAATTATTACTAATGTTCTCTGTCCATAATTTCTTATGATGATATGGGGTGTATGCAATGTGAAAATGTTAAAAATGTTTTAAAATGAAATTATCTACAAAAAAAACTTCTAGCCCTAAGAAAAGTAACACTGCTACTACTTGTTGGGATGGAGTCCCCTAGGTCCGATTTTGACCAAGTCTTGTAAAAGCCTCCACATTTTAAGGAGTGGAGCACGCAACGCGTAGGTCATTAGAAGTCAAGGGGTTTAGGAAGGTCAAAGGCCCTTAGGTTTTTTATTGTTTTGAGCTTTGGCCATGGTTTGTGGACCATGGTATTGTAATAGGAAAACATATATAAAGGGATGTCTTAGCTTGTCTAAGGCAATATAAGATAATGTTATGAAGGATACTTGTCTTTAGAGTCTGTAATCTTCTGTATTTGAGCGAAGGGGAAGGATCATGCTATTGTGTGCATGGAGACCTTAGTAAGTCTGCAACTGTGTGCGCAGGCCCCTGCAGCTAAGTGCACAGGGTCAGAAGACTGTATTATTGAAGAACTGAAGTAATAAAAGAGAATTTTGAAGCATATTTGTGTTCTTATATCTACTTTACAGTTTATGTATTTATGTATATTTCTGTTTCGTTGTAGATTATCTTATATGTAATTGCATCACGAAGACCTGAGTGTGCTTCTTACATTGAATAAGGCATGGTGAAGTAATTAAGTGCAACTTATAGATTGTTAAGTAAGGGAACTGTTTACGACTATGTTTATACAAGTTACTATTTCACGAAGGTCGGATTGAGCCCTAGATCAGGAGAAACCCTACAACCACACTCATACCCCTCTAGGTGCAGAAACCTGGTTCTAGCACCCCCCCATATTACCTCGAGTGAGACTGTGATATGCCTTGTGCAGGTTGTTTCCGAAAGGGCCGGTAATATAGGGTTTTGTTGGTTAGCACAACCTAACTCTGAACCTGGGTCTAAGATCTCGAAGCCAACAAATGGTTTCGTTGTAGGGACCGGGATCTGTTTGAGGGATGTGGATGTGGCATTTGACTAAGAAGGAAGTTAAAAATTGGGTTGAGCAAAAGGAGAGCGTGTTTGAAGTACAGGAAAAAATAAATTTGCGCTTATCAATAGAAGCTTGGTTACATAGGTACCTTTACACAAAGCAACACGAGATCTTTTTATGTTCTTTTCCTGACGAATTGTATGAGTGGCTTGCAAAATTATTTGATAGTTAGCCTCGCTGGAAGCATGATAAGAATCTTGTTTGGACCCCATAATTAGTAAAGAAGCTCAAACAGACTGATACTGAGATCACAAGAGTTGTAGACTTCTGGATCGATAGCATTCTTGGAGGATTCATCATAGAGATTGCAATTAACACGTCAATATCGTATAGAGAAGCTGTGTGAAGATTCTTCAAAGGTCCACGCGGTAAGAGTTTGAATTCATTAAAGCTCTGTATTAAAATTCTATTGTGTGGAAAAGGTGTATGTGAGTGAATTTATGTTTAAGAAAAGCCAGCTTGGGACTACGCGAAGCGGGAAAATATATGGATCTAAAACATGTTACAATCCTCTATTAGGTGATTCAGACAGTGATGAAGAAAGGAGTTACCCTATTTCACCTGTAGGAGCATTGAAGTCAAGAAATCAGGGTACGTCTGGGATTCCCCATCCATCCACTCTACCTCCACCTCAACCTCCATCGCATACACCCACACCTCCACCTCCACCTCCATAATTTAATTTGGCAAATACAGTGAAAATTCTTGTGTTCAGGGGTATGGGATCAGAAGACCCTGAACAATTCTCGTTTGTCATAGAAGTTGTGTGGAAAGCACAACAGATTAATGATGATGATCTGAAAAAGGCCCAACTTATCACAACACTGCAGGATAGAGCACTGTCCTAGTACATAAAGTATAGCACAACGAATCCCACTGTTACAATGGCTGAGACAAAGGCAACTTTAAATTCAAAATTTAGAAATCCAAAATCACAATCGCAGTGCTGTATAGAGATGAAGGAAATTAAGCAAGCATCTAACGAAAGTGTATGGGAATTGGACTAAAATATCAAGTGTCTGATCAGTCAAGGGGATTTTCAGATTACTGATGAAGTACATAAAGAATGATACATTGTTACGCTGTTTCCACATTTAAGACTGCCATTATCACAACAGAATATCAACACCCAAGCTGAAGCCTTAGAGATCGCGATGAAGTTAGAAGCATCTCCAGTCCATGATACACATGTAGGAGTCTAGCAGATTCAACTGCAACTCACAAGTTTTCATATGGAGATCCAAGGGTTAAAGAAGGGAAAATATGTTCGATCAGACATATGCTCAGAAGTATGGTGTTTGAAATGTAAGGCTGAAGGTCATTATAAAGATCAATGTCCCATGTATCCTGATTATTTAGTGGTTGGAGGTCCTAATCCTCTAAAGCAAGAATAAGTACAAGACAAGGTGTTGGATCAAGTGTATGGTGTAGCATCTGCAGATTCGTAGGCCAACATCCCACAAATTATTGTCACTTGCTGCAAAAGTATGTGCACACACCTAAGTAGTTTTTTTGCAATTTCTTCCGATTAGTACGACACGATGAGAGTAATTGTCGCAGTTATGCCTTACTAATGGAGAAGGCTATGTCGTATAGAATGCAAGCTAAAAGTCGCGAACAATAAAATAAAGGTATGCCTACAAGTCATGGGGGATTCCAGGGCCAAGGACGTGGTCGAGGAGGAGCTGCAAGACGAGGACGGGGTCAAATCATCTGTTATAACTGTGGCGAAGTAGGACATTTTGCGCGAGACTATCAGAACCCCACATTTTCATCTTGTAAGTATTGTAGAAAATTTGATCATGTGATTGAATATTTTGCCATTTTAATTCTTAAGATGCAGGAAAAGAAGAGCCAACAACCTGCGCAGAACTTGCAGATGACGAGATCAGAACTACGTGAGGATGATCCTAGTATAAACATGGTGAGAACACGAAGTAGCGCAACTAAAGAAGCTGACAAAGCAGAAGGAGAACAACCTGAGGTGGATACCTGGGTTAGGAAAGCCAAAATTAAGAACAATGGGTTCAATATGCAGAGGGAAAAGGAAAATTTCATGGGAGGGAAGAAAATTTTCCTGGATCCAGGAGTGTCAACATCGAAACGACCAGTGTAGTTAATTCCACCTAAGAACCAACCTAACACAGCGACAAAAAATCCTAATTCAACTATTTTGAAGTCCTTTCTACAGACATGCATGAAGTTGTTAAGAGACCAGAAATTAGTGGAAGGGTTACAAGAGTTGATTGAAAACTGCATTGGAAAACAAAATCCTCAAACGGAACAACACACAATAAATAAGATCTATGGAAACAAAAAGAGAACTGGTTGTGAAATGAGACTAACTGCACAGATCAGAGAATTTGAAATGGATCAAGTAATCTTGGATTTAAGTTCAGATGCAAATGTCCTACCTAAGTAGACATGGGAGCGGATGGGCCAGCCAAAGTTACAATGGTCGCCAATCCAGCTGCGCATGGTGAACCAACAAAAGATTGTTCCAATGGGTCGACTACATGGGGTCGTTGTAGATATTGAGGGAGTTAGTGTAATAGCAGATTTTGAAGTCATTGGGATCATCAATGATAGTAATCCATGTGCAACTTTACTAGGAATTGATTAGGCATTGATATGGATGTTATAATTAACTTGAAACGACAGAGCATGGTATTTGAAAAGAATGGAATGAGGGTTGTTGTTCCTTTAGATCCCTCTGAAGGAGCGCGATACACTAAACTGATCCACAAAGATTATGACAATGAGAATATTGAGCACATCTACAAGTTAAATGCATGGAATGAAGATTGGATTAATCCCATTACAGATGGAAGAATTAGCTGGGAGAAGGATAGTTCATGCATTTCAGATTCTGACGAGGAAATGGAGCATTGGTAGAACCAGTTACATGAAGTCTCTACACTGCGTTGTAATAGACTAACGAAATCTCTTCACTGTATCTCATTGGAGGTTTGTAACTTACCATACTATGATGGAATAGGGGATGCCAATATCCTTTTAGATGAATTTGAAAGAGATGTCCAAGAGGAAGAAAGGTTCCAAGCTCTGGATATAGATTTGCTATCTACACCTACTCAATGGTGGGGCACGCACAAACATAATATAGTAGATTGGAAGAAAGAATTTCATGTCCACGTAGATGCCTCATGCATAAATTTGGGCGATGTATTGACCCAACCAGGTGATGGAAACATTGACCACCCAATTTCATTTTCCAGTCGAAAATTGTCGAAGGCGAAGAAAAATTATTCTACAACTGAGCGCGTAGGGTTGGCCATGGTATATGTGTTAAAAAAATTCAGACGTTATCTATTAGGTGCGCATTTTAAAATGTTCACAGATCATTCTACATTAAAGTACTTGGTCAACAAGCCTGTGTTGGGGAGGAATATTTTTTGATGGCTACCACTCTTCCGGGAGTATGATTTTGATATAATCGTCAAGCCAGGTAGATTGAATGTCGGACCAGACCATCTATCAAGAATTGAGAATGGCGAAGAACCTACAAATATCAAGGAAGGATTGCCTGATGCGCAACTCTTCGCAGTAAGAGTAGTTGATGATCACTTCGCTGACATCATTTTGTTTTTGGTTACTGGCATAGATCCTGCAGCATATACATCACAACAAAAGAAAGAATTGGTAGTCTGAGTTGCGGACTTTTCCTTGATTGTAGGACAATTATACAAAATGGGCTTGAATGAGATATTGTGTAGATATGTCCTTGAATATGAAAGACATAGTATTCTAGATGAGGCACATGGTGGTGTCGTGAGAGGCCATTATGTAGGGAAATCCACCGCGCAAAAGATCTTAAGAGCAGGGTTGTGGTGGCCCACGGTACATAAAGATTCGAAGGAGTATTGCAGTAACTGTGATGTTTACTAGAGGACTAGTAGACCATCAAAGTGGGATGAATTTCCATTAAATCCACATCTCACTCTACAAGCTTTTGAAAAATGGGTGATTGATTTTGTAGGACCAATCAACCCGCTAAGTAAGAAGACGGGTGCACAACATATTATTACTGCCACATAATATCTAATGAGGTGGGCTAAGACGAAGACAATAAAAGATTGCAACATGGATACTGATGTGTAGTTCATGTTTGAGTACCTTTTTTCAAGATTCAACTGTCTAAAGATCCTGATGAGTGATAGAGGATTGCATTTTTTACATGACACAATTGAAGGATTGATGACATCATTCTAGGTAAATCATCAGAAATGTATGCCTTATTATCCACAGGCAAATGACACCGTTGAAGATTTCAACAAGATTTTGGAAAACGCTCTGACGAAGGTATGTAATGTCAATGAAAATGACTGGGATGTGCACATACCAATAGTGCTTTGGGCTTACAGGACAACCTGCAAGAAACTGATGGGACAAACTCCATTCAGATTAGTTTATGGGCAGGAAGCTATCATGCCTATGGAATACATAGTGCCAAGTATCAGAATTGTCGCAGTCACAAACATGGTAGACAATGACATTATGGAGGAACGATTGGAACAACTGGTTATGCTGGAAGAAGATCACTTCATCGCAGGGTTCCATCAACAAGTACAAAAGGCTAGGGAAAGAGCATGGCATGATCGACATATCAAGCAACAAACCTTTAAGAATGGTGATTTGGTTTTATTATATGATAGTAAGTTCGCGAAGTTCCCAGGTGTTATCACAAAACCAAACCCTGATAGGCTGCTGATCAGGAAGACTTTGAGTAACTGTTTCAAACCAATCTTTTGGCTGAGGCTTAGCCTCCTCAACCTGAGAGGGCTCTCTCACTGGGTTAAAGATTTCAATTAAGGATTAGATGGCTAACTCTATGGAAAAAAACAAGTGAAAAGGTATAAATGGTTGAACACAATCAACAAACATCCATTGGGCTTATGGAGTCAGCATATGTTTCAGTATCACAGTAATATTAGCTTAACATGGAAGTCAGGGCATCAAGAGTTCAATATATCAGTAACACATAAGAACATGTAGGAAACACAGTCTAAAAATGCATGAAGGAAGTTAGAGCATTATCAATGGGTTCTAAGTAACATACATTCATACCACTGCAAATGAGGAAATGAGGACAATCATAAGACAATCAAGCATTGAACTCTCTTCTGAATCCTGAGAAGTAAAGCCAAACTCTGTATTACATAAAAAACATAGTCTTCTACAATGAAACAATATGAGTGTTTTCTCAAAAAATTTCCAACCCTTGGTGCATTACATCTCTTTTCATATATAGAGTTTCATTACAATCTTGGATTCCTTCCTCCAAGATGAGGGGAATTCGAATTTCACTTGACCTGACACCTAATGATCTCTAAACAAACTATTAATTACAACTAGCTGTTAACTAGCAGTCCTAGAGACCTAATACAGCTAGGAGTGTAACTCCTTATTATGCTGGCAACAACCTAGGATGTGGAATAACTTCGGTTTTCGATAGCTGATCCTTCTTAACTTCGAATGTGGTGATGTCCATAACCCCCTGCTGGCCTCCAATAGCTTCTCCTTCATCCTCCCTGAAAACTAGGAAACTGTCCCCTGCTCTGTTCTGGCTGAAAAATAGGTGTTGGGACAGAGCTTGTTTCTCCTCATAAAAAAAGTATTTTACAAAACTGAAGGAGGCTTTTGTAGACCACTCTGTGCTGAACAAAAACCTCTCTTGGTTTTTTGAAATACCTTTCCTACTGCCCAGAAACTGTCTTTGAATATCAGGTGTAAACTGGAAATTGTGATTTCTGAAAAACTGCTCCTACAGCAGTTTCGTAGCGCAAGTTGAGTCATCAACTTCTCCCATCTCATAATGAATTTGAAGAAACTGAAAGAGGTTTTTGTATCTAAGTATGTTAGGAATAAAAACCTCTTTAACTTTTCCAAAATATGCTTTCAGTTGCTCAAAAAACCTCCTGGAAGTTGACTACTTAAAACAGTTTTTCTGCTGAAAAAGGCTACTTCAGTGATTTCGTAGCGCATGTAGTGCAAATTCTGGGTTTTGTGCTATGAAAACTCCTAACTACGAATCCCCGATTTCGTAGCACATATAGTGCATTTTCTGAGTTTTGTGCTACGAAAACTCCTAGGCAATTTCGTAGCGCATGTCAATTTTGAAACAACCTAACACATGACACTTTTGAAATAATGTGGGATCTATGATAGGATAAATAAGGTTGTTGAACTTTATTTAATAATGGAAACAAGACTCCAACTCTATGATTTAGACTCTAAAACAAAAACAATAAAAATGACTTGACCAAGACTAACATAAAACTTTGGAACCATACCAGTTGTCCAAAATTTTAGAACTTTTTACAGTGATAACACCAGGTAAGTTCAAAATGCATTGGTTGGGACCCTACATTGTTAAGAATAACTCTGATGGTGGTGCCGTTCAGCTCACAAAGATGAACGAAGAACTATTCCCTAGACGTGTGAATGGAATTTAATTGAAGATAGTTCCTAAGACTATGCAATGACTGTATGGATGCAGAAAAGTCTCAGTGCTACAGGAAGTTGAAAGGAAGCATGGGACTCTAAACAACTCTGCCGAAATACTGTTGTGTCGAAGTCTGGAAGCTAAGGGATGTTTGAAAGCCTGGCGCAACTAGAGGAAGCTACGACGCAGAGCAGGTGGCTGCACAACAAGGATGGGTCTGGCGTAGCCTGTCCAGAATATGACCGTTGGTAGTGCTACAGTTGATTTCACAAGGAATTTTCCGTTAAAAGGAGTGGGGGAAATTCCATTGAGAATCCATGCAATTCATCCTATAATTCATCAATGAAAGGAATGGGGAATTTATCTTTAGTAGTGATCTTGTTGAGCTCCCTATAATCCGGACACATGCGCCATGATACATCCTTCTTGTGCACCAATACTACTAGAGCAAAGAAAGAACTTTGACTAGGTTGAATTATACTAGCCTCTAGCATTTCTACAACCATACGTTCAATTTCACTCTTTTTGGCATAGGGATATCTGTAATGATTGATGTTTGGAGGAACAATTCCTAGAATCAAATGATTAGCATGATCATGATCATGAATAGGTGAGAGGCCTTTGGGAGTCTCAAATACCTTGGAATGGTTGTCCAAGAATTTGTGGAGATCTGGAGAAATAGATGATTTCGATTCGGGAACCTCTAGCGAACATAATTGTGCAATTACGCCTCGTTGTTCTTTCTTTATAAGCTTTGTTATTGCGTTAGAGATGATTATCTTTCCCAGTTTCCCTGTGATACCCCTTAATTCAACTCCCTTTCCTTCCGAATAAAATTTCATGAAAATTTCTTGAAAGGTAAAAGCTATTGTACCCAAAGATTGTAGCCATTGGACTCCTAGTACAACATCAGCACCATCCATTGGAATGGAAAGAATTGGGCTATTCAATACATATTCTCCCATGGATAGCTTGATATTATGTTACTTTCCAGAGCAATTTATGGTTCCTCCACTTGCAACCATCACTTGACACTCTAGCGTTGGATATAGGAAGCAATTCAATTCCTTGGCTATCCTACAATCAATAAAATTATGGGTACTGCCCGAATCAATCAACACTATTACCTTTTTCTTCTTGATATGTCCTTCTATCTTGATAGTTTGAGGAATGGTAATTTCGGCCAATGCATTACAAGATATGGTCAGATTCATTTCTTCTTTCTCTAGGGTTTGTTCCTAGTGTATATCCTCTTCTTTTGACATTTCTTGTTCCTTTTCCTCCTCCACTTCACAATCTATGTAGAATAATTTCTTTTTAGCACACTTATGACCTTTAGTGTATTTTCTATCACAACTGTAAAAAATCCCTTTTTCTCTTTTTCCTTCCAATTGTTGTGGTGTCAACCTTGTAGGTTGTGGAAGGCTAGGGGCAACAACACTTCCATCTTTATAGTTGCGAGTGGAAGGCTAGGGGTAACAACACTTCCATTTTTCTTTCCAACCTGAATGCCTTCACCAATGAATCAAGTTCCCAAAGGCAAACCTCATGTTGGATGTTATCCTTTAAAGTCACTATGAACACATGAATCCTATGCTCCGCTGGAATATCTTTTACCCTTATATTCAATTTTTGGAAGTCGTCAATGTGCTCCATCATTGAACCCTTTTGTTTGAGATTTATCAATTGGTTAAAAAATGTGTTGCTTTTTGTATCCTCATAATGTGCTATCATTTCCTTTGTAAAAATTTCCCAAGTGACAATTTGTTTACGAGAGAAAAGCCATCGACACCATAAAAACTGATTTGGTTCCAAATATAAAGTTGCAATGCATACCTTTTGTGTGTTTTGCACATTATGGAGATCGAAATATTGCTCCATTTGTAGTATCCATGTTATGGGATCCTTTCCATCAAAATTCCTGATATCAATCTTTGGAACATGGTTGGTCTTTAATCCAATGTTAGATTCTATGAAATCGTTATTAACATTTATTTTGTTCTCATCACGAGTTTCCTTTACTACCCTTTCGCCATTAGTAAGCATTTCTTGGAGCAACTTTGTCAAATCTATCTTCAAATCTTTCATGTTTCCTTTAAGTTTATCTTCTATAAATTCCATATTAGCTTCCATGCCATTCATCTTAGCTTCCATGCCATCCATATTAGCTTCCATGCCATCCATCTTAGCTTCCATGATTTTCTTTAAGCCATCCATCTTACCTTTTGTTACTTTTTGTGAGAATGAATTTTGTTGCACTTGGTCTCGTAAGTTTGATATATCATGTTGCATTTCTTCCTCCTCTTCATGAGTCATGCTAGAGCTTTTAGGTTGCTTACTAGGCATTTCCATTTTATTTCTTCGGGGCATCAATTAATGATAATTATGCTTCACTATGCCCTTTGTGTTGGGTTGTGTTATATTCTTTCCACGACTAGCCCACGTAGTTAACCGAGGGGTTAGAAGGGGGCAGAGCCCCCCCTTCGTTGCACCAATTGCATAGCAGGGGGAGTCACATGGGGTTTGAGGGGTGCAGGTAACCCCACTCTATGGGGTCTGGGGCAACACCCTAGAAAATTTTGGTTTTGGACCGTATGTTAGGTTGGGCGGACCTACCTATGGTTGTGTGCATGATTTTCGCACATGGTTTTGGACGCAATGGTTTTCGGTCCATGGTTTTGGATGCTATGGTTTTCGGTCCATGGTATTGGATGCTTTAGCGTGTATAAATATGTATTGTAACATTGAAAGGAATATAATAAAAAAGCAAGATGGTAGTCCCGGTTTTTGGATCCAGAGGAAAATCTCTATGTATATGTGTTTTATGTGTTATTCTCTCGCATTATTTATTTTCTGTGTTTTAGAATTCGTATGCAGGTAATTTCTGTACGGGGTTAAAACCTACATTTGGTATTAGAGTTGTTTTGGCTTCAATGGGATGCCTTTGTTGCTGAGGGGTTTCGCTCGGGCCTGTGATAGACCCCGTTCAGTGGGAGATCTGCGGGATCGATTCTAGTGGTGAAAGAAGATGGAAAGCACTGGAAAGATAGAGATCAAGAAATTTAATGGTCAGAGTTTTGAGTTGTGGAAACTCAAGATGGAGGATCTATTGGTGGATAAAGATTAGTGGATCGCGGTAGATCCGGGTACTAAACCAACGAGAGTGTCTGATGAAGAATGGAAGAAGTTGGATTGGAAGGCAAAGAGCACAATACGATTGTGTGTCTCAGATTCAGTATTGCTGAATGTATTAGGTGAAGCTACGATGAATGCTTTGTGGAAAAAGTTAGGGACTTTGTACCAATCTAAGTCTCTGGTGAATAAAATGTTCCTACGGAAAAATATGTATAACCTGAGGATGAAAGATGGAGACTCGATGATAGAGCATCTGAATGCATTTAATATTGTGGTAAGTCAGTTATCATCTATTGATATCAAAATTTCAGATGAAGATAAGTGCATCAGTTTGTTGTGTTCTCTACTAGATTCGTGGGATAGTGTGGTTATTGCAATAGGTAGCAATGCAACTACCTTGCAGTTTGATGAAATAGTCTCATCCTTGCTGACGGAGGAGATGAGATGGAAAAATATGGAGAGCCAGAATGGTGATGCCTTGTCTGTACGAGGACGGTCCCATAATAGAAACAAAAATAATTCATCAAGTGGGAGATCTAAATCTAGAGGAAGATCTAAATCTCTAGGAAAACCTATAAAGGTCGTGTGCCATAAATGTGGAAAGGAAGGGCACTACAAAAGGGACTACAAATCTAAAGCTCCTGACAAAGGAAAGGGATCTGATGATGCTCCTTCTGCAGAGGCGAAAACCACCTTAGATGAAGGTGGGGATGTGTACTTGGCTTCTTCAAGTACACATGTAGTTCATGAGGCATGGTTGATTGACTCAGATGCATCCTTTCACTTCACTCCCCATAAAGAGTGGTTCTGTGAGTATGAGAAATATGATGGTGGTGATGTCTTCTTAGGGATGATAGGAAGGCTAGAATCGTTGGTCGCGGAAAAGTAAAGTTGAAGTTGCAAGGTGGAAGGGTTAGAACACTTCCGGGTGTTCTACATATTCCTGCATTGGCCAGAAATCTGATTTTTGTAAGCAGGCTGGATGATGCAGGTGTAAAAATAGTGTTCGAGAAGGATACCTGGAAGATGGTTCGGGGAGCACTGGTATTGATGCAGGGAGTTTGGACTGGAACTCTATACAAGCTGCACGGTAGCACTGTTGTTGATGGGTGAAACAATTTTGTGGTTCTTGAAAGTGGAGCAGAAAATCTAGTGGTCTCTGGAGAGATGACCATGCTGTGGCATCAAAGGTTTGGACATATTGGAGAGAAGGGCCTTCTAATACTTCATGGTAAAGGTATGGTAGAAGGTATGAGTAATAGCTCTCTGGATTTTGATTTTTGTGAAAATTGTGTATATGGGAAGCAGAATCGGGTGAGTTTCCCCTCTAGTGGTAAGAGGGCGAAATAGATATTAGAGCTTGTGCACAGTGATGTGTTTGGACCTGTGAAGGTTAAATCACTGGGTAATTATGTGTACTATGTATCATTTATAGATGACTTCTCAAGGAATACATGGATATATTTCCTTAAGAAGAAATCTGAAGTCTTTTGCAGGTTTAAAGAATTTAAGGCTCTGGTGGAAAACCAGACAGAGAAGAAGATAAAGGTGCTGAGGATAGATAACAGTGGAGAGTTTTGCAATAAGGAATTTGAAGAATTCTGTAAGAAGTGTGGTATAGCACGGTAGAAAACTACTCCATATACACCTCAGAAAAATGGAGTTGCAGAAAGAATGAACAAGACGTTGATGGAAAGGGCAAGAAGCATGCTCAGTGGTGTCGGGTTAGCACAAGAATTCTGGGTAGAGGCGGTGGAGACAACATGTTACCTAGTGAACATATCACCTTCATCAGTGTTGGAGGATAAGACTCGACAAGAGGTATGGACTGGTAAGAAACCCTCTCTTTCACATATGAGGGTATTTAGATGTGATGCATATGTACATGTTCCAAAGGAGAAACGAACCAAGTTGGATAATAAATCTGAAAAGTGCATCTTTATTGGGTATAAGGATGGTTTAAAGGGTTATAAGCTTTGGAACCCAGTAACAAGGAAGGTTGTGTATAGCCGAGATGTGGTGTTCAGAGAGGTGAAAGATGTTATTAAACATGAAGTCCAACCAAAGGAACCTGAGAAGATATATTTTGAGCTAAAGGAGGAAGAATTAGACTCTACAGCAGAGGAGGAATCAGAAGATGAAGAGCCAGAAACTCTGGGTGTGAGAAGATCAGTTCGAGAAAGAAGGCAACCAGAAAGGTATAGTCTCTATGCTTTCTGTTCAAATTTTGCTTTATCTATTACTGATGATGATCCCAGAACTATGAAGGAAGCAGTAGATTCAGAGGATGGAAAACTCTGGAAAGAGGCCATGGTTGATGAAATGGCATTTTTTCACAAAAATGAGGCTTGGGATTTGGTGGAGTTGCCGGCTGGAAGGAAACTCATTGGCAACAAATGGGTGTTCAAGAATAAGACAAATGCAGAAGGAAAGGTGGAGAAATACAAAGCTCGGTTGGTAGCAAAAGGTTATTCCTAGGTTCCGGGAATTGATTTTGGTGATATCTTTTCTCCTGTTGCCAAGGTAACTTCTATTAGATTACTTTTATCTGTTGCTGCTGCTTTTGATTTTGAGGTAGAATAGATGGATGTGAAGACAACATTTCTTCACGGGGATCTGGAAGAGGAGATATACATGAAGCAACCTGAAGGCTTTATGGTGAAGGGTAAGAAACAACTGGTATGCAAGTTAAAGAAGTCTTTGTATAGGTTAAAACAATCACCAAGGATGTGGTATCAGACATTTGATACATTTATACGGGGACTTGGCTTCACCAGAAGCAAAGTAGATCACTGTGTGTATTTTAATTTTTTGGTGACCATGTTATTTATCTGGTCTTGTATGTGGATGATATGTTTGTGGCTGGAAATGACAAAGACATTATCCAGGATTTGAAGACCCATTTGTCCTCCAAATTCTACATGAAAGATCTTGGTGCTGCAAACTATATTTTGGGCATGGAAATTAAAAGAGATTGGACAAAGAGGAAGCTTTGGTTAAACTAGAGGAAGTATGTCGAGACAATATTGTAGAGGTTTAATATTCAGGATGGTAAACCAGTGAAGGTTCCTATTTCTGTAGGTGTAAAGTTATCTACTGAACAGTGTCCCAAGACACAAGAAGAGGAAGAGGACATGTCCTGTGCTCCATATGCAAGAGCAGTCAGTAGCCTGATGTATGAGATGGTCTGTACTAGACCAGACATTACACATGCAGTGGGAGTATTGAGCAGGTTTATGTCAAAACCAGGGAAGGAGCACTGGATAGCAGTGAAGCGGGTTTTCAGGTTTTTGCATGGCACTAGTGATTATGGTTTGTGCTACCAAGGAAGACCAGGATTGGACAAAGTGTTGGATATCCATGGCTTTGTTGATGCAGACTGGGCTGGAGATCTGGATCAGAGAAGATCTACAAGTGGGTATGTGTTTAACCTATTTGGAGGTGTAGTTAGTTGGATGAGTAAGAAGCAATCTGTAGTGGCACTAACAACTACAGAAGCAGAATACATGGCAGCCACTCATGCAAGCAAGGAAGTAGTTTGATTACAGAGATTGTGTTCAAATATGGGGTTAGTACAGGGAGCTATAAGGATAGACTATGACAGTCAAAGTGCAATTTTCTTGGAAAAGAATCCTACATATCATTCAAAGACAAAGCACATTGATGTTAAGTATCACTTTGTTAGGGATATGATAGAAGACAAAAAGTTGTTGCTGGTAAAGGTGGACACTTTGAAGAATATTGCAAATGCATTGACAAAATCTATGAGCTCTGAGAAGTTCTATTGGTGTAGAGAAACAATGGGCATTACAGGGCTGGATAAATGACTAAGCTCTCTTATGGCCCCTTATGGAAAGAAAACAACAAGTGAGAGAATGTTGGGTTATGTTATATTCTTTCCACGACTAGCCCATGTAGTTAACTGGGGGGTCAGAAGGGGGGCGAAGCCGCCCCTTCATTGCGCTGATTGCATAGCAGGGGGAGTCACAGGGGGTTTGAGGGGTGCAGGTAACCCCACTCTATGGGGTCCGAGGAAGCGCCTCGAAAATTTTTGGTTTTGGACCCTATGTTAGGTTGGACAGACCTACCTATGGTTGTGTGCATGATTTTCGCACATGGTTTTGGACGTGATGGTTTTCGGTCCATGGTTTTGGATGTGATTGTTTTCGGTCCATGGTATTGGATGCTTCGACATGTATAAATATTTATTGTAACATTGAAAGGAATATGATAAAAAATCAAGCTAGTAGTCCCAGTTTTGGGATCCAGGGGAAAATCTTTGTGTATATGTGTTTTATGTGTTATGCTCTCGAATTGTTTATTTTCTATGTTTTAGAATTCGTATGCAGGTAATTTTTGTACAGGGTTAAAACCTACACTTTGAATTCCTTCAAACTAATTTTTCAAACCAAACTTATGCAAAATTTAAAAAAAAAACTACACACATCTTTTCACTTTATAGTAGCTCGATATTGAATCTATTTTATCTCTGCAATTTCGGATCTCCAAGGTATGAAATTTAATCCCATGGTATCCCTATGAGTCCTATTTCTAACCCCACAAGGCTAATCGAGATTGGATTCTCCAAGGAATATTTATGCCAAATCTCCCACGATGACTTGATTATAGACTGGTTCAGTAGAGCAAACTTGTACAAAGTTCCATGTGTCACTTTTTTGACCTTCAGACCTAAAACTAGTACAACGTAAACTATATTCCGTTGTCTTTCTGTAAATTTTTATGAAATTTCAATTTGATTCTCAGAATGAAAGTTATGATGATTTTCCCCAGGTCACCTGTTTGAGATATAATTCGGGAGCCTGCAAAAACCATAGCTTCCTTGGATCATATCTCTGCAAATATAGCGATAAAAGATCTAAAATTTGTACCTGAGGTTTATGAATATTTCGTCTCAAATGGGTTTTAATTTTAACTTCTAAAATGTCGTAGAAAAAGAGTTATAGAAAAAATTCCACGATGAAATGTTTGAAGCAATGAAACCCTAGAATCTAAAGCTCTATTACCAGTTGTTATGCAACGAGCTCATAAAATAGAAGAAAAGATTGATCAACGACTTCAAAATCAACCTCTCCTAGGGGGGAAACCTACTTTACATTACACAAATGAAAAATTCTTGGATGATACAAATGAGAAAACCTCCTTTCTATATATAGGAGTCTAAGGGGTCACAATATAATGAAAGCCAACATAACAATAATAATATAAGGGCACAACAATAACAATATTGGGCTTCCATGGGGCACAATAATAACAATATGGGAAAAATAGGGGCTCAACAATGAAAATAAGGGCTACAATGACAATAGTAATGGGGGAATCACTAGTATTATAGGGACCTAACAAAACCTAGGTCACTAGGCCCTAAATTAAGACCAGTCTCTCAAGCTTTACTGCAATCCAAACCTGGATCACTAGGCCCTAAACTGAGACTTCTCCCTCAGGGTTTACCATGTATCCCACCAAAACCGGTCAAGGGATTCCTATGCCTTTGGGAATGGAACTTGAGACCACCTCTTCCCCGGATTCCGAAATCCATCCAGAAATTCCAAAGCTCAAAAAACGAAATAAACATCCCAACATACATGGCATCTAAAAAAAGGCAAGGCTAGGTTGAAAACCACTTTCATAACCTGGAAAAACCATGCCACCGATAGAACGAGAACCATTCACCAACATGCAAAACCATGCATGTCCAAACTAGCTAGGAAATTACACATGCAAAAGGTTACCTGCAAGTATTCCTGCTAAAGTTACTTGATCCTAATTTCATTTCCTTGATCCTTGCTTGCCTTCCTTTCCTTTCATTTGTTTTCCTTTCCTTGCTACAAACTAGAGTGCACCAAGAAAACTCCAAGTGACGAAGAGAGTGAGAGAGAGAAAATAATGAGAGAGCTCCAAACTTGAACTAACAAAAGATTAACATTGAGTAAGCCTAACACTAAGCAGCCTCCCAACTGATCCTCAGAAGCCTTTTTATGCGCAAGGTATCTAATTTCTTCATTTTCCATTATTTTCCTTCAATTTCCTGCTCACATGCAACATGTGACCTTTTACCTTCCTTTTCTCCTAATTTCCTTTATTTTCATAAAGAAAAGTGCCAAAAATGCGTTTTTGCCTTAGCCTTTTCCAATTTCCTTAGCCAAAAAACACATCCCGTGATGCCCACTAGGATATATTTTCCCAACATTCAACTTGGAATGCGTGTCCCTTGCCCGTGGCCTTATTTTTCATTTATTAACTTTTATTACATGAAATTTTCACCAGGGTTATTACAGAACCCTCCCTCTTGGGAACACCATCCTCGGTGTTAACCTCACCAAGACCTTAGAAAAATTGCTGAAAACAAACATACTACCCATGGACCTTTATCACTCAGTTCGTTGCAGTATCTACAATGGAAGATCTGCTCAAAAGCAAAACATCATGACAACATGACCAAATAAAAACCATACCACATGTTGGATCTTTATAATACAACTCATTAAGGTATTTAAAATAACCACATATACACATATGCACATTTTCTAAACCAACAAATAAAAGGATCCGATGCCCGTATCAATCAACAAGGGATCCCAAAGGATCACACCTCCACCCTCAAAGTAATACTAGGATTCAACTCCTTTCCAGGAAGGCCATAATCCAGTGCCACAGTCAAAGCTGCATCCAATGTCCAATGCTACAATCTTGCACCACTTGTCCTCTAAGTGAATAGCTAGCAACTCATTTTTCCCGGACGCACTCCCAATGTGCATCTGATTCCATCTTGCAATTATTGTGACCAAAACAAATATATCCGCGACCTTCCCTTCTCTTCTACACAGTCCCTCAGGAAATCCGGTCACCCCCTTCCTTGTAGTCACTCCCCTTCCAAGTTCCCCAAAATCCCCTAACTCGGGTGATCCATCCCTTGGAAAAGCTTCCTCGCATCTAAAGATCAAACAACCAAGGCATATATCTGCCTCAAAACCATCATACCGGTCATAGCATGCTCATGGAAATCAATGGACACTATTAGGTACCAATGTGCCAAAATGGCCTTGCTCTTAAAGTACTCTGCCAACATACTGCTGAATGTTCCAATTTTTTTCACTACTGCTACCGATTCTTGTAGTTAATTTCAACCACCCAACCAAGAATGTTCATGCATTCCCGTTCCAAGCACATAATTTCCATTAGATTCAAATAAATTGAAATAACCTCAAATCATACCTCATTGGTAGTTCGTCAATAAGGTACATTTGCAATCTCATTCGCTTCCTGTCACAACAAGTAAAACTAACATATTTGACCAAATTAACACGTATAAATGCATCACATCAGGTTAGCTAAAGACATAACCATCAATATCATAAATCACATGTAACTATCATAAACCCAATCATAGATCACATGTAATCATCATAGAATAGAATCATAAATCATAGGCATACTAAAACTAAAATAAAATATTGATACTTATCCTTTAATCAATCCTTAGCTTCCACCTTTGTCTTTATTCTGTACGCATTCCAGATCAGTTGCCACTCCAAACAAACACCCAATGCCTTCTCCTCAACCATGTGCACATACACGTAGTGTGCATCACACACATACAACTACACACATTGTGCAACACCATGCAGTACATGTATCTACACCAGTGCCATATGCACCACATGTACATAGTACCACCTGTACACTGCAACCACTTACACAATTTGTGCACAACATCACATGTACATGGAACCACTTGCACAACATGTACACAATGCCACATGTACACAGCACCACTGTGCAACGTGTACACAATACCAAACATACACAACATGACATGCACGACACCACATGTACATAACATCACATGCACGACATGTACACAACACCACATTTACAACATGTACATGACACCACATGCTCACAACACCACTTGTACAATCATGCAAACAACATCATATGTACATAGCACCATATGTACAACATGCATATACACCATATGCACATGGCATTGCATATCCAACATGTACATAACATCATTTGTACACACCACTGCATATCCAACATGTGCACAACACCATATGCACACAACACCGCATACCCATCATGTACATAACATCATCTATACACAACACTACATATGCAATATTCACACAACACTATCTGTACCATCCTGTACATAACATTGCATAAACAACATGTACACATGCTATGTATACACAACACCACATGCACACAACATCATAGATGCAACATGTATAACATATACAACATATGCACAACAATAGTACCTCATATCCAAAAGCACACTGTCTCTACCAAGAAACCTTGCTCCGAGTGTCTTATATATGCTTGTCCCAGCATGTTGCAAACCACACTGCTTTCATTTCACTGATGTATCCTTCCACATTACCTGTCATAAACGTATGCATAAAACAATTATACAATATCATTTCATATCCACATGATATTGACTTCATATATTTGTCGTGACTACTCTTCCCACTTGATTCCTCATGAACCAGGAATCTCTTCATGCCATTCACCTGCATAAGAAATCATTCCTCCACAAGAATGATCCTTGAAAACCTTGTCAAACAGTGACAACATACATACATACATATATAATCATTATCATACAAAAATCATAATCCTGTCAGACAATGACATACATACATATATAAACATCAACATAATCATGACCATGGCATAATTACCAGATAACATAAGGTCTAGGTTAAGAGAACTTCTTTTATCTATGTACAACATGTACAACATTGATAACAATCGTTCCCAACATAGCCAAGGAATATGCCACATCAGATCCATTTAATTTACCTTTTCTAGTTATCTTTCACATGTTTGTACTATCACCATCCATTTACCACTATGGGCCAACCAGGCCAACCAATTGTCATGGTATTACCTTCCACTGCGCTTACTCATGCACAAATATTCATCTGAGTGTTACCTTACCTGTTGGGTACCACACATCTCTCCCAGAGCTCCATTAACTTCCTCCTTTCCCAACCAATTCCCAAGACTCAAAACATAAAAGGAAACCCAATAAACAAACAAGAAGAAGATCATGAAAGCCCATAACAACAGTAGGACACCACAGTACAATGGCATAGATATGCACCTGACACATGAAAAATCAAAAATCAAGTGCAAAAATCATAAAAGACCAAAAACACAACACTAACAACAGACACCATCACTTAATCCCCATGGTTCCCAGTGCTTCCAAAGGAAATCTCAACCGGATCCTTCTTCAAGATTCATGGCAATCTCTCTTGCCATGCAACTCCCTGCATTATACTACCATAAACACATAATGTTAGTGCATAAATAAACATAAAAATACATCAATTACCTTATCTTGTTGTGCCAAGCTTTTTGCCGTTCAACTGGACGCATCCACACCATCTCTCAAGGGACTCCAATTATCTTGACAGCTCCACCTATAACTAGAGACTAGCTAATATGCCTGTCAAGTACATGTTCAGGAATCTAGCACATATCCACGTAATGTCAACAAAATCAAGGTTAAGAAGACTCCCTTTATTCAAAGCACTCATTTATTTGGAATTAGCGTTTCCAAACCTAGCCAAATTTTTTTTACCCAATTCCTTTCTTTTACCTTTTTCCTTGCTACAATCGAGACTTATTATGCGTTGTCGCATCACCCAACTGTTAGTTATATAAACACATCAACTATTACCTTGTCACACTAATACCAAGCATGTTTCCATCAACTACTCACACATGTCAACCACATGTTCCACATATCAAGACAATCATATCTATCAATTCAAAATCTACCTTTACTAGGACTAACAATCATGTCATAATCCATAGTCAACTTATCGTCATCAGTCATAATACATAATGCTACAACTATCACCTATGATACTCAAGTACATGTCAACTATCTCAACTCATATGCATTAGCACAATCATTTTAAAACAAGATCATTTGAACACATACTCATATTATGCAATTCATCAAACATTCAACCAACTTGCAACGTACCATGTTAAATAAATCAACTAGATGACATAATTAAACAGTCAAGCACCAAATATACAACATAAGAAAACTCGTACCTTACTGTGTCTCAGGGGAGGCTATCTTGTTTGCACAATCAATCTAGTTAGCACGATATAACTTCACAACATATCAACTCAAACATAAATAAGATCATGATATCCAGAACAGTCACTACCTAACATGTTTACATCATAACTCATTCACAATTATCATTCACACATATGCAAAGTCAATCTAGATTAGTACAACACCATATCACAAATATGTCGGCTCATACCTGAATATCATAACCATAACCATTTGCATAGGCCAATCCAATTTAGCATGATACATATAACATCAAGGTATAAATTCTATAACCCTAATCATCAAGCTAACTATCATTCTCATCAACAACATATAACCTAACCGTTAAGCTAACTATCATATAACAACAACAAGTTAACTTATAACATACTCATCGGCAATATATAACACAATCATCAAGTTCTCTAATATAAAACAATAATAGCAATGCATACAACTACATGTTACTATCATTCTTGACTATTTGACACATGTGCATATAACTACACTAATCAACTAAAATCTATCATGAATGTAACCATAACATCAAAAGACATGTAGATAAACCTAATGTATATAAACCTAATGCATATAACAATCATTGACTTACATACCTGAATGCCAAACATACAATACCTGTATGACGATCTGCTCTTACCCCAAAGTCCAATGCTACAACCTCATTATGATGATTTACATCTCCTACCCTATCTCAGCCAATACATTAGCATCATAACAACCAATATCACTTTGATGATATAAATTGCATATAATGACTTCACAAGGCATGTTTGACCTACTATTCAAACTATAACCAAGACCATGCATGCATAACAACTGTATATAGACATATAACAAATGAGTACCAAACCATACACACATCATTCTAGCTAGAGTCCAGTCATCAATGTGTGACCATATCAAGTACAAAAACTGTGATCTCATGCATGAAAACAACCATTAATCCATTGTACACATTGCCACAGGCAACCAACAGTATGCATAAGCAATATCGAATCAACTACACCTACGCATAAACACATGTAGTCGAACATAACCAATCAAATCTTGTAATCAACCTGCAAGACTGATACATGTAATCCAAATATTCAAGAATGTAACCTAACATACAAGGATGTGAGTAGGAACCATAAAATCAACATGTAAGAAACATATAATCTATACACATTCAATCACATACTTATCACAATACATTTCATGAAATCAATATCAAATTCTCCATGATAACCATACTACAACCATGCTCAATCATCAAGCAATGGAATAAGTACATGGCATGCAAGTATAAAAGGCACACATGTAGCTTACATGCATGCATGACCAACACCTTCAACCCATCCAGTCTGAGAGTTGAACCATGCTATGATACCACTCTGTAACACCCAATCTTAGGTCTACCCAAAGTAACCATGCCAACCAGGGTAAACATGAGGAGAGATGCTACTACAATTAGATTTGACCTCCTATGTCGCCTTAAGGAAGTGGAATCGACAGAACATCACTTACAGTCATCCAACGTCATCAAAAAACCCCTTAGGAGACAAGTCAGCCACTCAGACAACCTGTCCCTGGGTCCCACTGCTATTCTACAACTTTTAGGCCATAGTTGCTCTCATTCTATGGGAAGGGGAGTGACCATCAACCTAAATTCACTCTCACAAGCTTGTCTGCCAGCGACTTTGGTCTAGAATTTCCAGTTCTGTGCCAATGACCTCGGGATTTGAGCCACTTTTCTAGCCCAGAATCTCGGCCTCTACCCATAACTTGTTGTAACTTTCGAAAATGATAAAAAACATGATAACCATGCTGATCAATCAAAAATTACCCTCGGGACTAGGCCTGAGCATCCGCAATGGGATTGATTTTCTGTCAAACGCTTGACATCAATGCAACCTACAGGTCTAGGATACAAGACAAAGCATAAATGATTGAAACAACTTATGAAACATAACTAGAAGGATGACCTCCTCCTCTATTGAACTACTAAATCATTAATTAGGTCTTGTATCCATCCATTTAACAATTACAAGTAAATATATGAAATAACCATGACATGAACCAACCATTCAACCATGCTTATAACCAGCATAAAACCATATAAATATCAGAGATATAACAACCATTAAATCCACAAATAAATTAGTGCAAAAGTAAGATAACTTATCTTTTATTAATCATAGGAAAATCCGAGCAGGTTCGGGACTTCTATGTACTGCTCGACCATAGACATGGATGAACCAAATATCTCTTTTAGCCAGTCATGCCCGCACCATATTCCAAGCATGAATGTGGGATCTCATAGAACAACCAAGGGAAAATCCAGAGGTTAAACCACCTCCACCCTCATCAAACCGTGAACACACCAAAATCGGTGCTCCGATCACAACCGAGAAGTACCTGGAATGGCATTTAGAATGCATCACTATCCTTGAGGAATTTTCTGTCTCCTTGTCTCTCAGGCTTTACTGTAATCCAAACCCAGATCAATATACCATAAACCCATACCAGTCTCTCAGGCTTTACCCCAATTCAAACCTGGATCACTAAGCCCTAAACTGAGACTTGTCCCTCAGGCTTTACCATGTATCCCACCAAAACCGATCAAGGGATTCATAAGCCTTTGGGAATGGAACTTGAGACCACCTTCGCCCCAGATTCCGAAATCCATCTAATAATTCCAAAGCTCAAAAAATGAAATAAACATCCCAACATACCATGGCTTCCAGAAAAAGGCAAGGCTAGGCTGAGAACCACTGTCATAACCCGACAAAACCATGCCACCGAGAGCACGAGAACCATACACCAACATGCAAAGCCATGCATGTCCAAACTAACTAGGAAATCACACATGCAAAAGGTTACCTATAAGTATCACACTGAATCTGTTTGATACTGCGTTCCTTTCCTTGATCCTTGCTTGCCTTCCTTTCCTTTGCTTGCTTTTCCTTTCCTTGCTCCAAACCAAAGTGCACCAACAAAACTATAAGTGACCAAGAGAGTGAGAGAGAGAGAATAATGAGAGAGCTCCAAACTTGAATTGGTAAAATCTTAACACTAAGCAACCTGCCAATTGATCCTCATAAGCCTTTTTATGTATGAGGCCTCTAATTTCTTCATTTTCCATTATTTTCCTTCAATTTCCTCCTCACATGCAACCTATGACCTTTACCTTCCTTTTCTCCTAATTTCCTTTATTTTCATAAATAAATGTGCCAAAAATGTCTTTTTGCCTTTTAATGCCTTTTCCTTAGCCTTTTCCAATTTCCTTAGCCAAAACACACATCGCATGATGCCCACTAGGATATATTTGCCCAACATTCAGCTTGGAATACGTGTCCCTTACGAGTGGTCTTATTTTAGCTTTATTAACTTTCATTACATGAAATTTTCACCAAGGTTTTTACAGTTGATATAGTTGACAAGAGGAATTCATGTACAAAGTGAGCTTTAATAAATAAATTCTATGACCAATTTTCATAAATGAGTAGATTTCTTATTTTTATGTAAATCATATAAGGTTTAAATTGGATTTGGAATGTATGTGTTGATTTAGTTGAATGAGGAGTAGATTAGACAATGCAACTGTCAAATTATTCATTGTTGCGGGATGAATTAATTGTTGTTGAGTGATAAAATGAGACAAAATACTTTCCACACATACCAAAAGAAATGTTAGGGTGATTTGAATCAATCGACGTTCCATGAAAGGTATTAATTTTTGGGTTTATGTTGAGCTAATCTGCCTATTAACAAATTTCTTTGTAAAGGTTCCTCATAAATGTTCCAAAGCATGCATCGGTTGATAGGAATGATAATTTATTTTCCGTACATTAGGTATTCCAATAGTTCAATAGTCAGGGTATCGGGGTGCGAAATTATTTGGTGTTGACCTCATCACAAGTGGTAGATAAGATTCTAGATTTTGGAATTCACGAAAATGTTATCCAAATTGAAACAGAGATATCTAGCTCTATTATGCGCAAAGATATATACAGATCTAAATAATTATTCGAATGAAAAGAGGGTTCAGATTGATAAATATATCTATATTCCTAAAGAGGGCGACTATAGGGATCATCCAGATCCTTAGATTGAGGCATTATTGCAAAGTTATTTAGGTTGAAAAGGTATTCGAGTAAATAGTGATATCAAGTTTAAGAACCATCCAAATTCCCAATTGTGCGAGAGGTTTGCCTTAACACTTCTGGAAAAGCACCCAATCATAGAATAGGTTTTGTAGATAGTATATATTAAGCCCTTGGTGTTAAGGGCTTAGAAATTGCGGATTGTGAAATTGTTTGCAAGGTTATTTGTGATAATATTGGGGGAGTTTAAAAAGTGTTGATGGTTCTGATTAATTTTTAAACCCTAATCCATATTATTGATTAAATGGATTTTTAAATGATCCCACACACATGAGATTGAAGCACAATCAAGGAGGTTTGATCAAATTTAGTTTGGGCCAACATGTATATGTGGAAAGTGAATGAATTGTCGTCAACATTTATGAACCATAATAAAACAATGACATATGAGATATATAAAAATTCATTTTATAATTATTTGTAGGAACTAACCTATTGTTATAAATATTTGTAGGCACTAACCTACTGGAGATGCCAATACTCACTATTGCAAATATTCACATGCACCAACTTACTAGAGACACTAATCCACATTATTGTAAATATTCATAGACACCAACCTACTGGAGACACCAACCCTCATTGTTGTACATATTCATAGTTACCCACCTACTTCACTAAGTCTACTTGTTGCTTCTGCCTTCACCTTGTTTACTTGCTACTTCTTTCTTCACTAGGTTTACTTCTCCCAAAACTTGTTGTTTTTGGCTACTTCTAAAGAATGAACTTGTACATTATGCCACATATCCAATTTTTCAAATATGATTATGAAAGTTTTACTTGACGAATTTCTATATGTCTCCTTTTATCTATGAAAATTTCTCAATCTTAAAAATCCTAAAAATTAAGTTACATCAAAAATTCCAAGAGGTCTTGTTTGAAATTGATTTTAGGATTACTTAAAAACCCTAACTTATACAATGCATATCTTTGAAAGTATATCAAACAAAAGTTTGAAATTTTTACTTGCACTACTAGCTATATGCCTCCATAGGTCTTTGAAAATTTCATTGTCTAAAACATCCCATAAAATACTTTTTAGCTAAAATGCTAAATTTACATGCTTAAAGTTGATTTAAGGACTATTCTAAAACCCTAAATTTCACATGACATACATTTGAAACTATAGTGAACCAAAGTTTGAAATTTTACTTGCACTATCGCTATATGCCTCCATAGGTCTTTGAAATTTTATTGCCTAAAACATCCCATAAAATAATTTATATCAAAAATGCTAATTGACCTGTTTGAAGTTGATTTAAGGACTATTCTAAAACCCTACCTTCCACATGGCACATGAAAATAATTGTAGTGAAGCAAAGTCCAAAATTTTTACCAACTTATATGTCCTTAACATTTCATACTCTGCAAATATCAGAAAATAAGTTATAGTGAAAATGTCAAACCAACATGTTTGAAGCAGATTTTAGGAGCATTCAGGAACCCTAACTTCCTCAACGCATATGTTTGAAAGTGTAGTGAAATAAAGTCTGGAATTTTTACCACATGTACATGAAAACATATCCTCCATCTCCTCAAAGTTTCACAGTTTGAAACATCCCAGAAGAAAACTTATAACTAAAATGTCAAGATGACTTGCTCACTCCACAAATAACATTTTTGCTCCATTTTTAAAACCTTCAAGACGATTCCCTAAATTCTCTTGAACACCTTAGGTCTATTTTTGTTTGAATGGTCTTGAAATTCACTCATCTGTTATTTATTTATAGTATTTTTGTGTTCACTTATGGGGCCAACTTGTAAAACTAGCTAGGCCAACCTGTGCTTTCTGACTGGGCTGACCTAATAGAACCTTTCATATCTCTTCATTCCTATGGAGTTAAAGGGAGTTCCATATACCATTAGAAAGGTATTAGAATACAATTTTCAACAATATATCCTATGTTCCCATTTGATATAAGTATTTTGAGTAAAAATTCCTTCAAATATAGGGTATCCAAACCATGCATAAAAAATTGGGCATCTAAACAATATTTCCAACAATATTCTTCTAGAAATATTTATCTTGGACATTCATAGTCTATCCTATCTTTGACATCAATGACAACAATATTTCCAACAAAATATACCAATAAATTATGACGTAACAAGAACTCAGACCTTGTGAGGCACACAAAAGTAGACCTCTATCCAAAAGGGATTTTATCATTTTGATCACACTAGACTAATACAAAACTTGTAAAATTTAAACCTAAACAAGAAAAAATATTTCATTCTTAGTTTTACCAATTTCATCGATTTAATTAGGAAGTCATTTTTTTTTTCTAACCTTCTTGTCCATGCAAGTGAGTTATATTGGAATCTAGAACATCAATATTATTGTGTAAAAATCAATATTATGGGTTGAATTATTAATGTTATTGGTTAATTCAATATCAATAATATTTACATTTTATTATTTCTATTTTGTAGAAATGACATTGACCAAGTGATTGATAGGAATTGTTATAATGGATTGAAGGGTCAATGCTATTGGCTATTTCATTAATATCCATAATATTCCCATTTCCCACTTTAAAGGAAAAAAATTCCCGTGTTTCTACCATTAGACACAATATTTTCAATACTGAAAAGAGTAGTAACAACACAAAATACAGTACATCGCTTCAGTAAACGTGCAAAAACTTTTAAACAAACTCATTTTAGGAGTGTTATTATTTGTACATTTTATAGTAGGGATATTAGGTGGCATTTTTCCTATATATTTGGTGTTTGAAGTATTATATATCAACTCAAATAAATTATAAATGTACCGTACACTCACAAGCGCTTACATTAGTTTTCTTCCGTCAACGATCATTATTTGTTAGACATTTATTTGTCTCAATATTTGCAAAACAAAGTTAAAAATATAAATAGATTTGAAAGGCAGAAAGAATTCTAAATCTCAATAAACTAACATCAAAATTGTAGAGTCTACATCCATTCAAACAAACTAGTGGTTTTGCTGTTTCTTTAAATCCTGCATATAAAGCATTTAATACAACAATTCAATCTAGCTTCCATGATAGAGATAAAGATAATTCATCTTACTATGAAATCCATCAATATTAAAAGAGATATGAGTTGATCTAAAATATACAAAATAGAAATGCATATGAGATAGGAGTTGATATAAAATATATAAAATAGAAATGCATATGATTATTTGTTTATGCAATAATTCCCATGTTATAGAAAATATAATTAAAATAATCAAAGGGATGAAATAAAAGAGACTTTGATATTACACATTATTAATTCTTAGAGTTAGTAGAATAGTTATATCTCCATGAGTGTCGTCTCTAACCTAACATACAAAAAATTACCTTTATAAGTCTACATTTTCAGTCATGTTATGATGCATGAGAATAAAAAATCCATTTTCAGTCATGTTATGATGCATGAGAATAAAAAATCATTCAGATCGATCATCTAAACATAAAAATATGACTGACCTAAGCTTCCTATTGTGCTTTCAGTACATGATTGTCTACATCATCTTCTGGATCACCCATGCATTTTCCAATCTCATCAACAAACAAACCTACCCAAATGTAGACAAATAAGATTGGAATTGTTAAGCAAACCAAACAAACTTTGCAAGTTTCCGAATTTTTAATCCTCAATAAAATTTAAACTCATTTAATGATTTGATGGCTTCCTCAGAAACTCTTTTATTATATTTTTTATCCTTCATAGATCATCTATTGTGGATGTTCGTACCATTGTCCTACCAAACCCATGGTCTTATGCTTTCATAGAAACCCTATGGACACAGATCTTCATGCGATTGTCCTTTACAACATCCTTTCCTTCATAGCCTTCACTCAAATCCCAGTTTAAGTGTGGAGTATGGCACCTTCTACGATTGATGCATTAATGCATTAGGTTTTCATGGCATAGTCAAATTAAAACCTTCAACATAGTATTGCATTATATAATGGGGAGTAAATAGAGTGTATCCACCCTTTTCTTGTATTTGATCACGACCCATGAACTCTCTCACAAAATCCATCTGATCATCACATGTAGGTCGACACAAATTGTTGATGTTTGTCCAAAACTAATATTCAATGCATTCATTTGGATGTGGCATGATTTTAATTTAATCAAGTTTAATGGTTATGAATTCATATTTTTCCAAAGTCTTTTTCAAGTCATCCCCAAAATATTTCTCAATTGATGCAGATTGAATTGATATCCTGTCAAGGTAAATAGTTGTTGTCTTGTCTTCTTCAAAAGAATCCATGGTTATGAGAGGTTCATTACAATCATCTACAATAAGAACAACATCAACTTCGATGTTTTGTGTAACAAATAAAATGGACCATTAGAAACTAAAAAGAGATGAAGTTAATATTAAAGATTACTTGCACACTACCCAAAATAACATAACATGAATTCATCCCCACACTAGTACAATGTCAATGGCATGCATCGTATGCAAGAGACAGGGATAAATGACAAACCCCACAAATTTTTAAAAATACATAAACAATAGATAATTTACCCATATGTAGGGTAATGATCATCATAATATTTGTTTAAATACAACCAATACACTTTTTCTTTATGGAATACAACCTCCTTTGGGGGAGTTGTGACACCATAAATAACATATGTCTTCCTCAAGACCTTATCAATGATGTTGTAAGTGTAAAAATGCGATTGCATGTCTTTGTAAATATGTCTTCGGAGAATCCAATCAAATTTTCATTAACTAACTTCCTCTAATAGAGAAGGGAAGACCCATTCACCCACATAAATCTTTGAATGAGAGAAGTTTGTAGGGCTAGACAAATTAATCATTGGTCCAATTATATATACACTCAATTGTGTGTCTTGAATCAATTAAAAGGAAAATAAAAGAATATATGTGGCCTTCATCATTGAGGTAGGATCCAATAAACCAACTCTCTTCGGTATGGGTTGATGGAATGAGAAATCCAAATTCTTTGATAGAACATCGAATACAATGAGACAAAAAATAAGGTTTTTCAAAACAACACGGTAATGTTTACAAACTACTTGAAATCTTGTCAACACTCACAATGAAACTTAATGAAATATTAACTCAATAATCTCAAATGACAAAAACTTCCAAATAATTTGATCCTTAAAAAAAAAAATTATTAAAACCAAATTAAACATTTAACACAAAAAATAATTAGACTATATTAAAATATATATTAAAATGTTAAAGTGAAACTATATTAGGTTAATGTGAAAAAATATATTTAAATGTAAAACTAGATGAATGTAAGGTCTATTTTAAAGTATAGATTAAACTATTTTATGTTTATGTATTTGAATTACATTTTGTATTATATAATTTTTTTTTAGATATATAGCTTATACGGTTTATCCCTATTTTATATTTATATGTAAAATTAATTTGAAACCCTATAAAACAATATATCAAATGTGAAGCTATTAGTATATTTGTTATTAAAGTATATAACCAAAAATATTTAAACTTTACATAAAACTTAAAAAAGAATGCAATAGAGCGAAGCTTCATTAAAACTATATAATTTTTTTTAATATAAAATTGAATTAACATTAAAGTTTTCTATATAAATGTAATTTGAAACCATATTAAAAAAAATGTTAATGATAAACTATTATTATACTTGAACTATTTTTTGAATTATATAATGTTTTTGGGTATTTAATTTTATATGTAATTTGAAACCATATTAAAAAAATGTTAATGATAAACTATTATTATACTTGAACTATTTTTTGAATTATATAATGTTTTTGGATATTTAATTTTATATGTAAAATTATTAATACGATGCCTATTTTAAATATTATAAGAAAAAGTGAAATTATATTAATGCTATTTTTTTTTTAAATTACATAATGGTTTTGGTTATTTAATTTTATATGTAAAATTATTAATACGATGCCTATTTTAAAATAATATTAAAAAATTATAGGAAAAAGTGAAATTATATTAAGGCTAAAAAAAATTATATACTTGACTATTAAATTATATTAATGTAATGGTTTTAACATAGAATTTATATTAAAACTAATATAAATTCATTTTAATTTTAAAATTGGTAGAGAAATCAAATTTTTCAATAAGTATCAAATTTGAGGAGAGGAAAGGTTTAAGCTTTGAGAGATTTTATTACTTTCATCACTTGTTAGATCTTTAATTAAGATAAATCTATGTGAGTTCTTAACATTATTATTTATATATTATATAAATTTCACTTCTCTATATGTAAAAAAATTCTCATTTTTAATTTTATTAAAACCTTGATTTAGTTTCAGTAGAATATCCATCAAATATTTTTAGTAACAATGAGGATAGAGAGTTTAGATATAACTCAAGAGTAATTATAATATTTTTGCTTTTATATTTAATTAAAAAATGTTATAAAATTAAATTAAATTAAAATATTTATAAAATATTTATATTGTGAAATGAGTTATGATTTTTGGGCATGTGGTATTAATAACCCACTGTATTGTATCAAATCTTATTTACAAGCTAATAATATCTATGGTAAAGTGGGCTTGAATACCCATGGTTAAAAATCTTATTATATTGTAAGTATTGAGTTTTTATGTGCTTATTAATTAAATTTAAATTTATTAGGAAAATTAATATTTCAATTTATATGGTAAAATGGATCTTAATTTATAATTTTTCTTTTTTGTAAAGTTTGGAAGGACCTTCTGTTTTCTATTTATAAAAGACAAGTTTACACCACACAGATGGGATAGGTGGCCTCAACTTGCCTAATGGGAAACCAAGTCTGTTGGCCACCTATCCTCGTTATAAGCCATCCAAAAATAATATAGTTTTAGGCGATCAACCCAAGCTATATATACATCTATATCATGATAAGAGTCTAAGTTTCTGTATATCATAAGCATACATCAGTAAAAAAGTAAATGTTATCTGCTAAAAACCAAAAATCATTCTGGAACCTCACTCTTCCTTATGATCTTCTGAGGCTGAGTCCACCGGCACCGAGTCTTCGACTGAGTCTCCTGGTGCATCTGCCAACTCGATAATATAATGGATATGCCTCTGAATATGATCTAGGCGGATATCCTGCTTGCACAGTTGGAACCGAATGGCCTATAGACCTTTTTTGTAGTTTGGCATGTCCTGGAGGGTCATTATCATCCCCATTGAAAGTTGTTCCATGGCCTTCCCCAGAAGGCTCTTCATGAGCCAGTATAAGTATAGAGTCTACTTAAACTGCGTGAGTCTACCCCTAGTATTCCCTGGGTCTGGGATTACCTCTCGCCAGGTCTCCATTTCCTCTTCGGAATCCGCCTCCTCCTTTATTTGTTCCTCCCAATCTTCTAAAATCTTGCGGATGCCTGCATCCGTCCCTACCCTATACACTGTTGCCGCTTCATTGATGAGCCTTTCTACCGGTTTCCTCCCACGCCTAGGTTCCGAGGTGCCCGGGTCAGCTACACGAGGCAGCTCCTTCCCCCTTCTTCCTTGTCCTCTTCCACGGGATGGTCTAGCCATCTCTTCTGCTGTGCGAGCCCAGTGCCGATGCGAAGATGTCTATGCTCGTCTCTCCCCTGGTATGCTGTTTTGTTTCTCGGCCTCCACATAGAAACTCTACTCATTCCACCACCCTTCCTGCCTTCATAATCCACTTCCTCCATTCTCTGTCCTGTGACCCCTCCTATCCTGTCCTTCCCACCTCCGTCACTACCCTAGCACTCACTGCCACTTCTCCATTGCCCTATGTCCATTGTTATGCAAGAGGCCACCACACCCATCGCCATGAGCGTGTGGGATGTGCTGGATAGTACCCGTCCCTTGGTTAGCCTGGCAACCATCTCTGACATACGTCCTCGGGCACACACCCCGATCAGGGGTAATCTTAATTTATAATTTAAATCCACTATTTACATGTTATATGTTTTAATGTGATATGTGTATTAGTGGACATTAATCATCATCATATTATGATTTTCTTTCATTTATTTTTCTATTACTTTTTTCTTCGTAATTTTATTAATAAAAATGAAAGTACAATATAATATTATTTTTATTTTTTAAACAAATTTTTTTATTTGTATTATTTTTATCTTTTTTATTATTAATTAAGTCAATATTTAAATGTTTACACTTATTTATGGACACTACATCTCCCTCCTACTTCACTCTATATTATTTTAAATTTTTTATTCCTCTATATTATTTTTAAATTTTTATTATTTTTAATTAAACTTATAAAATAAAATTTTATTATTTTTAATTAAACTTATATGTAAACCTTTATAAACAAATATTTACATTACTACAATATCAGTCCATACTAAACTATAAAACACCTTTTAGTGCAAATTTAAATTTTTGAATATAAAATTATATTAATATAAAATTGTTTTATATAAAAATAATTTAAAATTATATAAAAATGATTTAAAATTATATAAAAAAATATTTGATTTCAAAGTAATATACTTGGAAGGAACTTAAAATTATAATTATAATTATAATTATATATATTATAAAGCATTTTATGGAAAAAAAATAAATTATGTTAATATGAAAAAATATATTTAAATGTAATCATTTTAAAATTATATTAAAATTTATATATTTATTTTAAAATTATATTAAGACATTTTATGAAAAAATAAACTATGTTAATATGAAAAAATATATTTAAATGTAAAATAATATTAATTTATGTATGATGTTTATTTTTAAACTACATTATATTAAACATATTAATGTAATATATATTTCATCATTTTCCAAAGTCTTTTTCAAGTCATCCTCAAAATATTTCTCAATTAATGTAGATGAAATTGATATCTTGTCAAGGGAAATAGTTGTTGTCTTGTTTTTTTCAAGAGAATCCATGGTTATGAGAGGTTCATTACAATCATCTGCAACAAAAACAACATCAACCTCGATGTTTTGTGTAACAAATGAAATAGACCATTAGGAAATAAAAATAGATGAAGTTAATATTAAAGATTACTTGCACACTACCCAAACTAACATAAGATGAATTCATCCCCACACTAGTACAATGTCAATGACATGCATCTTATGCAAGAGACATGGATATATGAAAAACCATATAGATTTTAAAAAATACGTAAACAATAGATAATTTACCCATATGTAGGGTATTGATCATCATAATATTTGTTTAAATATAATCAATTCACTTTTGCTTTATGGAAGACAACCTCCTTTGGGGGAGTTGTGACACCATAAGGAACATCTGTCTTCCTCAAGACCATATCAATGATGTTGCAAGTGTAAAAATGTGATTACATGTCTTTGTAAATATGTCTTCGGAGAATCCTGATTTTCATTAACTAATTTTCTCTAATAGAGAAAGGAAGACCCATTCACCCATGTAAATCTTTGAATGAGAGAAGTTTGTAGGGCTAGACAAATTAATCATTGATCCAATTATACACTCAATTCAGTGTCTTGGATCAATTAAAAGGAAAATAAAAGAATATATGTGGCCTTCATCATTGAGCCAAGATCCAATAAACTAACTCTCTTCGGTATGGGTTGATGGAATGAGAAATCCAATTTTTTTTATATAACATCCATTACAATAAGACAAAAAATAAGGTTTTTCAAAACAACACACCAATGTTTACAAGCTACTTGAAATCTTGTCAACGCTCACAACGAAACTTAGTGAAATATTAACTCAATAATATCAAATAACAGAAACTTCCAAATAGTTTGTGTAAAATTTCCATTAACAGCCCAAGATTATCAATACCAAATATTTCACATTCAGAACTTAATATGTTGCTTAAGATGACATACCTTGACTAACAGCGGAAGAAGTATGGCTGCCATCTTCTGTCTTCTGTCTTCTGTCTTCTTCTCAGAATTCGGTTTCTCTCCTCTTGCCCTCACTTCCTTTATGTGCTTCTTGATGGAGAAGAATGCAACTCTTGTGTGTGGGAGAGAGAGGACCCAATTCTTTATATATTATTTAACTCTAATCTGGTACGTCCATCATATACCAATTCAACGCTTAAGATCTAATGCTTTAGATTAGAAACTGCTTTAGTGCTTTAATGCTTTAATGCTTTAATGCTTTTAACGCTTTAATGCTTTTAACCGGGTCACATTATGATTTAGAAACTGCAGATTTCTAACATTCTCCCACTTGACCCGATTATTCATAATATTAAGTGTTGAACATCATACTATGATAAATTGCTGAGAGTTATGGCGGTTGTGCACTATTAATTCAATGCATTCCCTTCCATATACTACAATACCAGCAATCCATCAATTCATACTCATAATTTATATAAAACAGCATAATGGTCCACATAATGTCTTATATCATAATGATTAAACATAATATCTTTATAAGACTCTTTCTTGTTTAAAATTACATAAAATACGTACTACTTCATTAAAACAAGAGACACATAATTGTATATCAGAAACACATAAAAGAGCTCAGAATGTCACACATCAATTATTAGTAATACAACCAAGACCCATTCTTTGAACATGTTCCTTAAATTGTCTTGGTTGTAACCCTTTCGTCAAAGGGTCTGCAATCATAAGTTCTGTCCTGATGTGCATGATTGACACTCTTTGTTTCTGAACCTCATCTTTCACAACAAGATACTTCAGATCTATGTGTTTGGCACCTTTAGAGTACTTGTCGTTCTTTGAGAAAAATACTGCTGCAGAGTTATCACAATAAATTTTCAGCGGCTTGCTAATGGTGTCGACAACCGCAAGTCCTGAAATAAAGTTCCGCAACCATAATGCATGAATTGTGGCTTCAAAACATGCCACAAATTCTGCCTCCATAGTGGATGAAGCAACGATAGTCTGTTTCGCACTTTTCCATGATATGGCACCTTGAGCAAACATAAACAGGTAACCAAAAGTCGATTTTCTAGTATCGATGCATCCAGCAAAATCTGAATCGCTATATCCGATCACCTTTCTGTACAGGAACTGTCCCAGGTGAACATTTACTCATTCCAAATCTCTCTAGAATCCTTTCGACATATCCTTTCTGAGATAAATAAACTTGCTCCCACTGATCCTTTGGTATATACAGTGATCAACCGTATTTTCCTTAAAACCAAAGGATGTAATAATGGTATTGAACTTAATATATCATTGCCGGGATGCTTGTTTAAGCCCATATATTGACTTCTTAAGTTTACACACCAATTGTTCTTTACTTTCTACAGAAAAACCCTCAGGTTGATCCATATAAACATCCTCATCAAGATCTCCATTCAGAAACGTTGTTTTCACATCCATTTGATGCAACTCCAAATCATAATGAGCTACTAATGCCATTATTATTCTTAGTGAGTCCTTTTTCGAAACAGGAGAAAATGTCTCCTTGTAATCAACACCATCTTTCTGAGTGTAACCCTTAGCAACAAGTCTAGCTTTATACCGTTCGATATTACCACTAGAGTCATGTTTGGTTTTAAAAACCCATTTGCATCCGACTCTTTTACAGCCATGTGGTAACTCAACGAGATCCCAAACTTCATTATGTTGCATGGATTTCATTTCTTCTTTCATGGCATTAATCCATTCCTTTGACTCTTTACTTTCTACAGCATGTGAAAACAAAACTGGATCCTTATTGATTCCAATATCATAATCTGATTCTTGCATATAAACCACATAATCATCAGAAATAGCTGACCTACGATTTCTTTGAGGTCTTCTTAATGCTACTTGTTGTGGTTCATGCATATCAGTATTATGTAAGTCATTTCCTTCAGGAAGTACTTCTTCATTTATATGTTGTTCATTATCATCATGTTGTTCTACAACAGCTGGAACAACATTTGGAGTAATAGTAGATGGAGGAACTATTCTAGGCAATGTAACATTTACCCTTGTTTCCTTTATTTCTACTATTTCTCTTCTAGTACTCCCACTGACTTCACCATTCTCAATGAATCTTGCATTACCAGTTTCTATAATTCTTGGACTATGATTAGGACAGTAAAACACATACCCTTTAGATTTCTCAGGGTAACCTAAAAAATACCCACTGATCGTTCGAAAATCTAATTTCTTTTCATGTGGATTATAAATTCTCGCTTCCGCTGGACAACCCCAAACATGTAGGTGTCTTAAGCTAGGTTTCCTGTTAGTCCATAACTAAAAAGGAGTCTTTTGAACAGCTTTACTAGGAACCCTATTCAACAAATAATTAGCGGTTTTGAGAGCATACGACCACAAATTCTTAGGTAGTGTAGAATCTGACATCATACTCCTAATCATATCCATTAACGTCCTATTGCGCCTTTCTGCTACACCATTTTGCTGTGGTGTACCTGGTATTGTGTATTGCGCACATATGCCATGACTTTCGAGGAATTTTGCAAATGGACTTGGACACTGGCCTGACTTATTATATTTACCATAATATTCACCACCTCTATCAGACCTTATGATTTTCACCTTTTTATCTAATTGCCTCTCAACTTCCTTTACAAACATCTCAAGGACATTCACAGATTGAGATTTTTCATGAAGCAAATAGACATAACCATAACGGGAAAAATCGTCAATAAAAGTGATGAAATACTTTTCTCCATTAAAGGCTGAAGTGTCCATAGGTCCGCAAATATCAGTGTGTATTATTTCAAGAAGCTGGCTGCTTCTAGTGGCTCCTTTCTTATTATGTTTGGTTTGTTTACCTTTAATACAATCCACACATAATTCTAGATCACTAAAGTCCAAATTTGACAAAATTTCATTACTTACTAATCTCATCATTCTTTCTTTGGATATATGACCTAGTCGTTTATGCCACAAGAAAGCAGAATTTTCATTCAACCTGCTACGTTTACATCCAACATTATTTACTACATTCAACAGGGAATTCGCATAAGTGTCATTCAGTTTCAATTTATATAAACCATCAATTAGAATACCAGAACCAACATTATCAGTATTCTTATGTAAATCAAAACAGCCAGATCCAAACATACATCTAAAACCAGAATTATCCAACTTACTTACGGAAATAAGGTTTCTAGATAATGAAGGTACATAAAGGGTACTGTATAAGTCTAATACATATTCACTTTCTAGAATTAGACGATAAGTCCCAATGCCTTCAATTGAAGATTTCATTCCGTTTCCCATAAAGAGAAAACGATCTTCATTTGGATTTATGGTTCGGATCGTAAGAAATCCCTGCATATTGTTGGAAACATGAGTTGTAGCATCAGTATCAAGCCACCATGTATTAATAGGAACTTCAACTAAATTTGATTCAAAACATACGAAAGATAGATCATCTGCAAATCAAAAATGAAATAACTATAAGCTCATAACTAACGCGATTCAGATGTAGACATAATAGTATAATATAGCACTCCTTTGGGTAGATACTATCTTATACTTAACATAATTAAATACCAAAACATAAGTAGGTAATAAATATATTCAATTAAATAGAACTGACATCTTTGGATGATCAATATTTATTTAATCAAAATATCTATCAAACCTCATCATGTCAACTAGTTATAGAACAAGACTTTCCTTTGGGTAAGTTCTCAGGTTCTATCATTAGTGACGCCAGTTCTTAATTGGTATTAATATAACTGGCAATTTCTATCAATAATCATTATGTCACTTATGCACTAAATGATTATTCTGATTTTGACCACTTTGGTGATTAACAAAATCATAAATCTCATGTGCACAAATAACTTATAACACATACCTTATGCAAAACAACATTCTGATTTTGACCACTTTGGTGATTAACAAAATCATAAATCTCAAGTGCATAAACAATCATTAATGTATGCAAAACAATCATTCATAGAGCAATTACTTTTATGCCCAAATTTCAAACGTCAATCGAAACTGTAACTTTTCCACAAACTGCAGCAGCAGCCAAGACTAGGTGAAAGACCCAGTGGCCTTGATGGCCCATGAATACCGTGAACCAACTGTATAGCCGGTTTTGTTATCGTGCATCGTTGCACAAATGTTTAAAGAGAGAGACAGTAATTAACCCTGACCAAAAAAGAAATCATTTTTTAACGTTTCTATCTATACCAATGGGACATGTTCCCACATCCCCAATCCGAGAACGTTGCAATTAAAATATCCAGGCAAGAGCACTAGCATTAGCACAAGCGACCCACAAGGGAAAACATGTCAAGCAAAGGAGACTTGAACGTGATGGAGTTATTCGTTAACCAAAAGAGCAAAAATGAATTCATTCTGTAATTTATCCATAAAGGCAAAAGGCTAGGTCAAGCCAGCCCTCACAAGAGAGAATTTCAGAATGGTTTCTAAATTATAAAAGAAAAGCCCCAAATCTGGAATTTTATCCGCGCCTAAGACTGGCCCTAATTGTTTATTCGTTCCCGTCTGAAATAATTCTCCAGCGACTCAAATTCAGACTAAATAAAACATAATATAAATAGTGAAGAATTCGAATCACGCATTTTTGCGGGTAAATCAAAAGGGTTAGCTTCAGATGATTTAAACTTGCCTTGAGAAGGATATCTTCTGATTAAGCCACTGGGCAGGAGATCGATAACCTGAATCGTTCCCAGCGTATTATGGATCGCGTGTTCGAACCCTGTAACTCCCTTTGGCTTATGTAGAAGTTGGGTTCTTGTACCTCTGATATGCCTCGGCTGGGACGACGGGACTTATCCTGTGAAGGTGGGTTGAACTGCCCTCTCGACTACTAAGTCTCGTGGCGGAGTGAGGGCGCGACATGAGGTGTGAATGATTTAATAGGGTATTAAAATTCATCCCATCTTAAACCTTATCTTGGAATTAATAATCTTGACCATCCACTCATACTGTAATGAGCTGTAAGCAAAAAAGTTCGTCCACGTGCTTCCCTTCCCTCTATGGCATTCCAGAGGCTCGCCAGGAGTGGGAAAAAGAGATTATGAAACACAAAACTACACTCCGTTACATTTGCTATGTGTTATTTTTTGTTTCGTGATCATTTCATGAAACCCCCACAGTTTCCCGAAGGCTCAATCACATGAGTAAAGCACAGAACAAATCAATTGCAATCATAGGAAATATTCAGTTATTGATTGTGGCTCCGATACCAAATGTAAAATTTCCATTAACAGCCCAAGATTATCAATACCAAATATTTCACATTCAGAACTTAATATGTTGCTTAAGATGACATACCTTGACTAACAACGGAAGAAGTAATGGCTGCCATCTTCTGTCTTCTGTCTTCTTCTCAGAATTCGGTTTCTCTCCTCTTGCCCTCACTTCCTTTATGTGCTTCTTGATGGAGAAGAATGCAACTCTTGTGTGTGGGAGAGAGAGGACCCAATTCTTTATATATTATTAAACTCTAATCTGGTACGTCCATCATATACCAATTCAACGCTTAAGATCTAATGCTTTAGATTAGAAACTGCTTTAGTGCTTTAATGCTTTTAACCGGGTCACATTATGATTTAGAAACTGCAGATTTCTAACCGTTTGATCCATGAGGGAAAAAAAAAAAATCTTGAAACCAAAATAAATCTTGAACATTATATATTAAAGACAAAAAAAATAATTAAAAAATCTTGTAACCAAAATAAACCTTGAACATTATATATTGAAGACAAAAAAATAATTAAATTATATTAAAATGTTAGAATGAAACTATATTAATATGTTAATGTGAAAACAATATATTTAAATGTAAAACTAGATTAATGTAAGGTCTATTTTAAAATATGGATTAAATTATTTTATTTATGTATTTGAATTTCATTTTGTATTATATAGATTTTTTTTAATTAGCTTATACGATTTATCCCTATTTTATATTTATATGTGAAAGTATTTTGAAATCCTCTTAAACAATATATCAAATGCGAAACTATTATTATATTGATATTAAAGTATATAACCAAAAATATTTAAACTTTACATTAAAACTATAAAAAGAAATTGCAATAGAGTGAAGCTTCTATTAAAACTATATATATTTTTTAATATAAAATTGAATTAACGTTAAAGTTTTCTATATAAATGTAATTTGAAACCATATTAAAAAAATATGTTAATTATAAACTATTAATATACTTGAACTAGTTTTTGAATTATATAGTGTTTTTGGATATTTAATTTTATATGTAAAATTATTAATACGATGCTTATTTTAAAATAATATTAAAATAATATAGGAAAAAGTGAAATTATAATAATGCTAAAAAATTATATATTTGAATGTTAAAGTATATTAATGTAATGATTATAATATAGAATTTATATTAAAATGAACATAGATTCTTTTTCATTTTAGAATTTCTAGAAAAATCAAATTTCTCAATATGCACTTCTTTTTTAGTGTCAAATTTGAAGAAAAATTCAAGCTGCCAAGCTGCGAGAGATTTTATTACTCTTAACAATATTATTATTTAAATTTCACTTCCTTATATGTAAAAAATTTCTCATTTTTAATTTTATTAAAACCTTGATTTAATTTCTATAGAATATCCATCAAATATTTTTAGTAACAATTACTCTTATCATTTGCTAGATCCTTAATTAAGATGAATCTATGTTGGTTCTTAACAATATTATTTATATTATATAAATTTCACTTCCCTATATGTAAAAAGTTTCTCATTTTTAATTTTATTAAAACCTTGATTTAATTTTTATAGAAAATCCATCAAATATTTTTAGTAACAATGAGGATAGAGACTTTAGATATAACTAAAAAGTAATTATAATATTTTTGCTTTTATATTTAAATAAAAATATGCTATAAAATATTATAAAATTAAAATATTTTTAAAATATTTATTGTAAAATGAGTTATGGTTTTTGGGCATGTGGTATTAATAAGTCATTGTATTGTATCAAATCTTATTTACAAGCTAATAATATCCATGGTAAAGTGGGATTGAATATCCATGGTTAAAAAACTTATTATATTGTAAGTATTGAGTTTTTATGTGCTTATTAATTAAATTTATATGGTAAAATGGATCTTAATTTATAATTTGTAGCCACTATTTACATGTTATATATTTTAATGTGATATGTGTATTAATGGACATTAATCATCATCATACTATGATTTTCTTTCATTTATTTTTCTATTATTGTTTTGTTTATAATTTTATTAAAAAATGAAAGTAAAATATAATATTATTATTTTTTTAACTAATTTTATTATTTGTATTATTTTATCTTCTTTATTATTAATTGAGTCAATATTTAAATGTTTATACTCATTTATGGACACTACATCTTCCTTATATTACCCTCTATATTATTTTTAAATTTTTATTATTTTTAATTAAACTTATATGTAAGTGTTTAAAAACAAATATTTACATGTAAAACACTTTTCAATGCAAATATAATTTTTTTAATATAAAACTATAAAACACTTTTCAATGCAAATATAATTTTTTTAATGTAAAACTACATTAATATTAAATCATTTTATATAAAAATAATGTAAAATTATATTAAAAAATATTTGATTTCAAAGTAGTCTACTTCAAAGAAACTTAAAATGACTTAAAATATATATATATATATCTATATTTATTTTAAAACTATATTAAAATTTATACATTGCATTTTATGAAGAAATGAAATTAGTTAATATGGAAAAATATATTTAAATGTAAAATAATACTAATTTACGTATGATATCTATTTTTAAACTACATTAAAACATTATATTAAAAATATTAATATAATATCTATTTCGAACTATTTGAACTATTTGATATTTATATGAAAAAATATATTTAAATATAAAATGATATTAATTTATGTATGATATCTATTTTTAAACTACATTAAAACATTATATTAAAATATTAATATAATATATATTTCAGACTATATTATACAGTTTGAACTATTTTATATTTATGTATTTGAATTACATTTTGAAATATATAATATTTTTAGATTATATTTTTGTTTGAATTACATTTTAAATTACATAATATTTATATGAAAATAAATATCAAAATATACCATCATCAAAAAGAATGTAGAGGAGTGGAGCTTATATTAAAACTATATAATTTTGTTTTAATATAATAAATATTAAAATATACCATAAAAAAAAATATTTAAACATTAAAAAGAATGTGGAGGAGTGGAGCTTATATTAAAACTATATAATTTTGTTTTAATATAAAATTGGATTGAATTTTTTGTTAACATACCAGTAATTTAAAATTGTATTAAGAATATATTTCAATGTGAAACTATTAAAATATTTGAATAAACTATAAAGTACTATTTGGATATTTAATTTAAGATATTTAACTCTTTTAATTTAGTATTTTATAATTTTATTTTATTTTATATTTATATATAAAATCAATTTAAAAATATTAATGTATTTGATCGCATAGCCACCATAGGTATGCACAAGCATACGAGTAAATATTAAGCAAACTTCCCTGGGATATAAAGATTAAAGTGGGTTGATGCATTCGACTTAGTGTGGAGCTCAGTGTAAATAGCTTGAGTCCATGGCAAACGCAACATAGTTTGGTGCTGGAGAGAGCATTCTGAGGCCTGCGAGTAATTGCTTGCCAATGAATAAAGGAAACTATGTTCTGTCATTCTCTGAAGTGACTCTGGGGAATTTCTATTTGATTGGCTCTGCTATTAAGCTATTTGGGTAAAAGCTTGTTGCTCGAATTGAGGGACACAAGGTTCTGGAAGATTGCAAGGGGATTTGGTTGTTGTTGCACAAAATACTGTGGATTTTTGGGCGTTGTTAAAGAAATTGTTGCGCTGGTATCCTCTCCAGTAATTCAACCTTGGTGCGTAGTGGATTCTATCCTCTCCAATAATTTAACTCTAAACTCCTCTTCTTATTTTTCCAAACTGTATGCATGCATTTTTCCTGGATTCTAGTGTTGGTTTGGAGACAGTCTTGTATGGTTCAGTAGTTTCAAGCTAATATTGCATTTTTCTCTTAGCCATAACAATGGGGTGGTTTCCCTTCGCTATGGTATTTTTTCTTCTCTAGATACTATACCTTGCTTAAACTAGTGCCACCTCTTCACTTGTTACTTGATGTACTCATTCTTGAGTTGGATCTTAACCTTCCTGTGCTCTGAAACCTTTGTCTTGGCGTCAACTCTATATTTGTTTCACCTCTGTATGGAACCCTCTATCACAGTTCATACCTTTGTAGACATCTGGTGCATAACCTTGTTCGTTAATACGCAATGCTAAAGGATGCGCATTCAGTGTGGAGGGGCATGTTCAAAACCGAGCCCAACAACATGCCCAAAAGGCTACTAAAACTTATCATTCAATTGTCTACCTGAAAACCCACAATGAAATCCATCAATTGGAAATGTTTGCTGGTAGAGATAGACATGCCTTCTTAGACTCTAAAATAATGGAAGAAGTAGTTATTTTTTTTTAAAGGGTGTTTTCAATTAATCCGCGTTAATTTTGTGACTAGATATTTGTGCCCAATTGATTTCTTCCTGGTCATCTAGTAGCTGCACCATTGCCATGGTTTCAGTTAATGCTTGCGCCATTGTTGGGGTTTGAGGTATGGCCACTCTGCATTAATTACATGATCAAAGAAATAGAATAAATGTTTAGGATGCATTCCATGTGCATGTTGGTTACAAAGAAGGTTCATTATATTCTTTTCCTTGCATTTATACATGTACAAATGACTTATATCAAACTTATCTCTAGTTTTAAGATTCCATGTGGTTAATTTTGATGGTTTCAGATGATAACAATGATAACTGTCATTGAAATATGGTGGTGGTAGTGGCGTGACAGATCAGGGGGAGGAGCAAAGGATGGAATTCGTCCAGTACCAGTTTCAAGGGGAATTGATGTCAACAAATTGTTTGAATCCTCTTATTACAATGAAGACTACTCTCCTTCAAAATGCATCCATACTTCTACTAGTGTTAATACTTACCTTCTCTTCACTGTGTATAGACTTTATGTGGTTCATTATTCACTGCAATATCTGGGTTTCCCTACCATAAAACCTTGGAGAAATGTTCAACCATTTGGGCTTTTTGTACAAGGGTTTTGGCTACTTTACATTTAATTTGGTGTACATTGTAAGGTTATTTATTTTATGGCTGAAATTATGGTTTTCTTGTAAGAGGGTTTTGTTGCCTTACATTTACTTTGTTGTACATTGTAAAGTTATTTACTTTATGACTCCAATAATTATTTATAAAATTGAAAATCCTTTGGTGAGAGTTCGTCGATTCCACCTAGCTCTATTATCGTGACAATCGGTAATATTTTTGAATTAGAGGTCGTGGCTCTATTTTGATGGGTTTGTAGATATCCATTAATCATGATAAACATTTTCTTTGCAACATTCATCCTATCATATTTCACAGCGTCAATAAAGTTTTCGTTTGTGTCCTCCTCCATTTCCACCATGAAACAAGGATTGACGTTATTCAATCTACACGATCAGGGTCACCTATCTAGAAACTAATATCCTCCTCAACAAAGATAATCAACTAGAATATTAGTTGGATGTTTGGAAATGGATACAAAATTCAATACTAGATTGAACCCATTATGAACCGACCCTCTCTCCAGGACTCTGAAGCTTTTCTTCCCCTCCAGATATACTTTAACAGTCAAGGAATTAACATGCTACCCTAGCTCTCTTTGTGGGATGACTCGGGGCAGTGGAAGGGTTGGAAGCTAGATGATATCCCTCTCAATATCAGACCTCTTAGGGAGCTTTTGAAAGAAGCTCTCAAAGGGTCTGCCCCCTAGGGCCAACAAACAAAGGATAAATTGGGCTACAAGGCGAAATTCTATACGGTTAAGGCTAGATATGAGGAGCACTTATTCTCTATGTAGGTGGTACTGAATTCCTCCCTTTGGAAAAAGATTTGGCAGAATAATGCTATTCCCAAAGTTAATACTTTTTGTTGGCTTATTTCAAATAAGAAAAATTATATCTGCTGACAATCTCAAGAGTGGGGAATCTAGGGTCCTTCGCATTTTCCTCTATGTGAGAAACAGGAACAAATGGTCCTACATCTATTCCTCTCATGCCCTTACACTTACCAAGTCTATTATGATGCTTTTGTTCCCTTGTTTATTCGCTTGAAGTGGCCCCTCGACCTTCCAACCATTTTTTCTGCTGGAACAAACATTAAAACATTGCTTCAGATGGATTTGTCTATCCCTTCCTAAGTATATTTGCTGGTAGGATTGGCTATCCCAAAATAAATTCATATTCAAAAACATGAGCATTCCCTTCTCTTCTTTGGTATTGAGTTTAACAAGCCAAATATTAGGGATCATGACCCCCTCTTAGATCAATGTGAGCAACAATGGATGGACTCTCTGTTGGATTTGCTAGAAGCCTTCCCATTCCCTCTCCATTCTCAACTATCAAAGGAAAGGGCCTAGAAGATTTATCTATGGGATAAGACATTTGAGGAATGGAAAAAAACTCAGAATAGTTGGATGCTTTTCTTTGATGGTGCTTTAAAAGAGAATCGAGGGGTGGAAAGAGGTTGAGGGGTTATCTTAAACCCTGAGGGAAATTTAGCACTTAAGTACTTTTGGGGTTGGGAAAGAGGGCCAACAACAAGATAAAAATACATAATATTCCAATAGGGCCAAATCTAATAAAATAAATGGATATTTCTAAGCTTCCAATTCTGGGAGATTCTCTTCTAACCATCCAATACCTTCTCAAAGGATCTTCTCCTAAGGAGAATCAATTAAAGTTGATACTTCACAGAAGTTTGGGATCCCTTGGACACTTCCAAATCAAGTCCTTCTTCCATATCTTAAGAACTCAAAATAAGGAAGTGGATGCTCAGGAAAACGATGCTTGTCTTTTGAACTCAGACCAAAATGACATCAACAACTTATTAAGATGGAGACACATCCCTTAATCTAGCCCTTCTCATTGCTCCAAATTATAATTTAGAACCTCATAGTCATTCCTATGGAGATTATATAAGGAACAAAGCATTCATTTTTAATATCCCCTCTCCCTGACATAGAGCCCTCCCATATAGCTGGTGACCCATTTTATATTCCAATCATCAAAGATGAAGCTGTGGATGTGCTTGTGGTGACTAGTCCCTCTTTTAATTTGCATGTGTATGGTGTTTTGGATAGTCCCTCTTTTGAATTTGGTGGTGATTTGTGGTGAAATTTAATGCTAATATTATTTTTGCAACATGTGGGAGCTTCGACAGTGTTGTTTAAATTGATGGACATAGATGGGATATCTTGGTTATGGACTCCATGACACTAGCACATGTTATGGCACTGCTGGATTAATGGCCTAAGTTGGGAAAAGATATCTCATAGGAAAATCTTCATCAACTTTGACTTAGGAACTACATGGGGTATCTCTTTGCTCCAATACTCCGAGGAGAGAAAGAAATATCAATTTTCGCCGATAGGTGGAGGTTCAAGTTGTTTAGGCAATTCAGAGGAATCTAGGTTCTCTTTGTCGGAACATGAGGTCATAGTCTCTCTCAATTTTTCCCTTCTCCCTATATTTTTTCGGTGAGGTACGTAGTGGGTTGTTTTGGGTCTATGGAAAGATCTAGAATTCCAACTCTCTAGTCTAGAATTCAGCCTCATCTTGGGATTCTGTGAGAGGTCCCTTGGTCACATTGAATTTCTTCAATTTTTCCCTTCTCCCAGTATTTTTTAGGTGAGGTACCCAGTGGGTCTTTCGGGCCTGTGGAAAGATCTAAAATTCCTACTTTATGGTCTAGAATTCAGCCTCATCTCAGGCTTCCGTGAGAGGTCCCTTGGTTTCATTGACTTTTTTCTTGCACTCAAGCACTCTCCTACTAAGTATCATGTGCTTCCAGGTATTCTTCCTATATTCTATACTTTGGAGAGCACTCAGCCAATTTGGCATCTTCTTCCTTTGTTATTAGGGTTTTCTTTTCACTTTTGGTCCAATAAGTTTTTCTTTGAAAGATTAGACTACCCTCACCTACAATGGAATTCTCATCATCAAGCAAACACAATTATGTTCCTCCTAAAAAAATCAATCTCTCCACTACAAAGTCAACCGTCAGGAAGATAAAGTGCATGCTATGCACAAGCAATTAAATGATCTTCAAATGCGGTTTGAATCAAGAAAAAATCAAAGTTCTGCAACCAATGCTCCCAACCAACCTACATGACATTTGTTGATCGACTTAAATAGGCCCCTGACAGATGGAAACTATCCCTCTGGTTTATGGATTTCCCATATAAATATGTTTTGTTGTTAGGTTAGTTTTGCAAACTATATGTCTTTCAATGTTATAGTGTAGTTGAGGATTTTGTAGTAACAGACTTCTAATGTGAAATTTTGATATATGAAAAAACCATGTAATTGTCTCCCCAGTATTTTGTTGTGACCAAACACAAACTTAATAACACAACTACTCATTTATATATATAAAACAAAAAATATATTACAAAGTGAAGCATCCTGTCTCTTCACAAAAGCTAAAATTTTTCAAGATATTAGTCCACTAACATATTACATGTAAGTGATTTCACTTGCACGGCGAGGAAGCTCTTCTTGGATGAGAAATAAATTGAAAAGGTTAGTAACATGAGAAAGGAATAATGGAAGGAGACGAAGAGAAGGAATGCACAATATTTTCGCAAAGAAGCCTTCTTCCAAACACTAGCTGATGATCATGTTGTAATTTTTGGAGGAGATGACATCTTTAAGTGGGACTTATCTTCTCCTGCAGGCGAGGATAAAATGAAAAAAAAAACATATTGCCAAAAGTTATGCGAGTGGAGCCAGTTATGGAGAGCCGGGAGTGGGAGTGGGAGTGGGAGTGGCTATCGTTATGGCTCAGGCATAGTTGATGAGTAATATTCACAAAACATGGTCGGGAAAGGTGTCGGAGCTGGATACCGAGAAAGTTCTAGAAACGGCTCTGATTATGGTGTGGGCTTCGGCTACTGTGGTGAAGCTTATGGTTCTTGCTCTGGTTTTGTCTCTATCTCTAACTGGCATGGTTGAAATGACAACTACGGCAAAAGTGGCCCCGCGTTATGTCTATGCATATTTATTAGGTTATAGATTTATTAATACTCAGGGTTATAAGCTATACATACCCATCACTAAATATTATACCTATTTAAATCCAACAATAGATATATACAACCCAACACATTAATAGCTACATATTGATAAATATTTGTTATCTTGTACATTGGGAAAACATTGGCACCTACTATTCAGATTCCTCTGATGGTACTGCCTACAACCCAACACATTAAATAGATATATACAACCCAACACATTAATAGCTACATATTGATAAATATTTGTTATCTTGTACATTGGGAAAACATTGGCACCTACTATTCAGATTCCTCTGATGTTACTGCCTACAAAGCCGATGCTAGTTTCACGAAATGTATTAGAATCAATATTGGGACAAGTGTAGAGATGTTTTATTTTTATTTTTTAAATTGGAGGAGAAGTGTGGGGTTCGTGAAGAACCAGTAAAAAGTTGGTAAAATTTAAATTTATTAAATTGGAAAATAAAATGGTATAATTATCAAATTGATAAATTTTAATTTTTGATTATTATTAAAATGATTACCTTTCATTTATGATTGATAAATGTTTATAGAAATTAAAATATTTGTATTAATGGTAATTTTGAAAATTTATAATGCTAGAATAGGGGTGAAGGGAATTGGAAAAATAGTTTAGAAATTCATTATTGGAATTATAGTGAAGTTTAGTACTCCCAAATTTACAACTTAATAAATAAGTTTAGATTAAGATGGATGTAGGCTGGTTTGATTTCCCCTTTTAAATATGCTATTTTTCACATGAATACCATGGGTCAATACCACAGGTTCTCAATATCATGGGCCAATTTTTTTAAAGGGTTTTTTTTTTAACGTTACGTTATATTAATGATATTATTTTTATTTAATTTTTATTTTTATGGAATTTGACTTAGTCAAAATGTTAAACATTACATTACAACAAGAACCTCTCTTGGGGCAATCATCATAATCTTGTATATTTGTTGATAGTGTCTCTCGACACAATCATCATAATCTTGTATATTTGTTGATAGCGTCTCTTGGCGCAATCATCATAATCTTGAATATTTGTTGATCATCATAATATTGTATATTTGTTAATTAGGCTAATAAAATTCATCTATATTGAAATTGCGGTTAGAAAATTTTAATTTTTTATTAAATAAATGGTTCAAATTTTCTCTCATGGAAATATTCTTCATCGTATACATCATTCAACGAACAATATAAAAGATCTACAAATCACTTTTTAGTTTCTTAGTTTAGCTCCTATCTTAATTTTGCAAATTTTGAAATTTACAAATAACACAAGCATGTATTAACTCTTTAATTTATTAAAAATGATTTATGAAACTTGGTTAGCATTATAAAACTTGTGCCCCCCATTATTCTCCTCCATTAATGTGGCGGAGGGTTATCAAAAGCATGAAACTTCCGCGCTCCTCGGTTACGAAATGTTTTCCGTTCTTGCTTATGAAATGTGGCTTAGGGTGAAACGTATGTGGACCTCATAATCTCAAGGTTATGAAATGTTTGCGGTTTTTTTATGTATGCCATTTAATAAAGTTAAATTAAATCAGTTTTTATCTTTTTGATTGATTGTTTTTTATTTCATTGTTGAGTTCTTATTTAACATTATGTTGTAGTGGTTACAACCACCCTCCAAAATTTTGGCTTACATGTAAATTTCAAAGCCTACCGTGGATCATATGATTGATCGTTCCTTGGTCAGTTATTGGTAAGTTGATGATCTCAAGCTCCCCTCCTTGATCCTAAGAGTTGTTCACGTTCTCATCTTTATGTAGCAAGTGTCATCTTTAGGCATGGGGATTATTGTTTGTCATGCAAAGGGAAGTTTATTCTGCTTCAAGGGGAAATATTTGTGCGTATGAGTTGTTCTCATTACATAGACACGTTTCACACTCACTTCACACACTCTTTTACAAAGGTTGTTGCATCAAGAAGATTATGTTTTATATGTTCTGGATGGTTTATGCTATATCACTAAGTGTTCGAGTGTGTGATCATAGTCAAGTTCTATCACTGTTCACATCAATTTCACTGATCTCACACTTAGCCAGTTTCCCGAGCAACCTAGCCTCATCCAGCTTTCCGGAATTGCAAACTTCGCTTCTGCAACCCTCAAGCTTTTTCCCTTGCATGCTGGAACTGTGAAATGCGCAAAGAACCCAACCTCCCTTGGCATCCAAAATTGCGCAGTGGTTTCCTCAAGTGTCCTTCCCCTAGCCAGAATCCACTATCTTCAAAAATTGCATAGTGTTGTCCTTCAACTGCCCAATCTGTCTTGCAACCTAAAACCATGTAGATGTATTCTACTCGGACACATTCCACAGAAATGTCTAGCATCTCAAAACTGTTCAGTGTTTTCCTAGCTACCCAGTATACCTTGCACTCAGAAACTGTGCAGAGGTTTCCTCCAGGACCTCATCCTGACAACAGTCGCTACTTGATGAAACTATGCAAATGTACCTCTCAGTGACCATAAGGAAATATGACTTGCTAGATGACTCTAAAGGACTTGAGGAGAAAGACCAAGGAATCAAGTTATGATAAAGGATCAGGACCACATGCAAACTCTGTCAGATGCATAACCATCTGAAGCCTAAGTATGGTAAGTAAAGTACATATTTTTGAAGCACATCTCTTAGTGTAGCTTGAAGTACTATTGATCATCATCATATCATTATGTCTTCAATGAGATGCATGTTTTCAAACACTGAAAGTCATTCTGTGTGTTTCTTATACATGTCTTGCTCCCTTTCGCTTATTGGACCAACTGTTGTCTTTGGCATATTGATTGCTTTGTCATGCTTGCAATTTTTTTTGGTGATTTTGAAGGTTTTTCCTTATGTGCATGAGTTGTCTTCGCTCTGTGAACATCGGTCAAATTCACATACAAATTTGCAAGCACTGTTGCGCAAGTGTTGTCACGGTTGTTCGAAGGTCTATCTCAATTGTCACTCTTGTCGCTCTTGACTTTAAGACAGTTTCATTGTGCACATGTTTTGTCTTGCTGGTCGGTGTTGTCTTGTCATCAAAATATGCTAAGTGTAGATCACTTTGTCAGTCGGGACAAACTCACTTGCTTTCGACACTTAGCCATTTTCCTAAAAATATGCTCCACCGGACAACCTCCTTCAGTTGGACCCCAACTGAGATACACTGTGCAGTATCATCCCTCAGTGACCTTGCTCTGGTGCCCAGAACTACAAAGTGCTTGAGGCTATCCTCCGAGTCAGCTGCACTGCACAATCTTGGAAGTGAGCAATCTGTTTGTCTCCGAGAGCTGTGCAGAAGTTACCTCCAAGCCTGATCCAAATTTCACTTCTCGCAAGATAAATTATCAAGCCTCCCTCTGGACTATTGGAAACTTGCACTTCACTGAGACCTTGGGCTGCACTGCTCTCCAAAACTGTGCAGACATGCCCAATTGATCCCCTTGTTTCTTGCCCCGCATTGCCTTCAGAAACTGCATAGAAATGATCAACAAGGCCTCTGCTACCTTGCTCTGCACTGTCTCCAGAAATTGTGTAGTCCTGTCTGATAGGTCCTCTGCTGGCTTGCTCTGCACTGCCTCAGGAAATTGCACAGAATTCCCAATTGGTCTCCCTGTGGTTTGTCTTGTCTTCCTCTTGAAAACTATGCAGTAGTTCCGCTTCACTTTTCCTTATCTTCCTCCTAGGAACTGCACAGAATTGAACAATAGTCCCTTTGTAGGTCTGTTCTCTCTTCCCGTCAAAAAATGCATAGAAATTCCTAGCAACCTTGCTCCGTATTCCCCCTGGAAACTAATGAGAATTACCTAGCAGTCCCTCTGCAGCCCCACTTTGTCCTCTCCTTGGAAACTATGCAGAAGATTTCCCTTTCAAGGTCTCATCTTGCAGGAAACATTGGTGACTATCACTTCCTGATTTTGCCTCCTAGTGATCACTACACAGTTTTTCCTAATAGTGCAGGTTGTTATCTCGAAATGCCTCATTTCAGCCTAAGTTGCGCTCTGCGGTGTCTTAGTGAGTTGTCCTCCCTCCTTGTCACCCAGAACATGAGAACAGTGCATCATGCTAGACTAGGAGGTTTTGGTTTTGATGTCGTCCCATCATGAGTGAATTGAAGGAACAAGTACACTCATGGATCACGGTGAGACGACGAATGAGATGAAGGAGTGCACATGCTAAAAGACGTACTTGCAGCTAGATGAACAAACGAAGCACATCAAGTCGCTAGTGAAAGAAACACATGCATGGAACCATCTTGCAAATACCAAGACCATTGAAGACCCCGCAACACCAAGCTATGCGGAGGTGAAGACAAAGTACATCCAAGGACACATCCATCACTTAACAACACAACAACTTGACATGGACACCACAGTCAACCAGTACATGTCAACAATGTCATATCGAGTTGTGTTATGAGTTGTCTCAGCCACCTCACTACTATGAGTCGTATCTATTGTAATCAAATGTAATGTAAAGTGAAATTTCGAGTGTCATTAGTGGAATGTAAACAATCATATGTAATGTAAAGAGTTATATGTAATGAAGTTGAAGAGTCATGAGGGTATTCCAAGAGTCACAAAGGGGAATCTCAAGGGTCACCCCACCCTTTTCTATATATATAACCACATAACTCATAGAAAGGGATTTTTGTGGCCAAGATTTTGGCTAGGAATTGCTTAGAGAAGGCTTGGAGAGTATTGTGGTGAGCCTTGGATTCTCCACAACGTAGAGAGAGTACATCTCTTGGAGGAGCATACAGTGTTCACTGCAATGTTCCACTATTGGGGCTAGTGGCTGTCAATGATGTATGTATGGATGAAACTTTCACCTTATATATATAATAGAGCCAACACGTCTTCATGCATATGTTATTGTAGTTCGACTATTCTAGTATCGTTAGCAATGTATGTTGTTTAACTTACGCATTTGTGTATGAAGTATTTTGTATACGATTATATGAATCTTGTTGAAGTTGTGTTGTTGGTTTAAAACGTAACTTTGGATTATCGACTATTCTGCTTTCTATCTTGTGATGTCATTCATCTCGTGTGTTCCTTTCAGGCTGTGTACTGTTATAGGCTTCTAAGGGACACAGTTCCTTTTCCCCCTTCGGGTGTTAGAACACCCATGCATCTCACTTGACCCGTTGTAAGGCCACACACTTACCTCTGCATGCTATCGCAGTCAAGGCATAACTTTACTACCGACTGTTGGGACTCCTACTCCAAACGGTATGAGTGCTAGTTGGGATTTCTTACCAGGGAGATCCCCTAACATGTTAGCGGGTCCAACACCATCAACACATTCCTTCCATTGTTGAGTTCTTATTTACATTCATTCCCTCCATTTCATTTGAATGTTAGGTATTTGACAATGCACAATTAGGTATTTCACTCACTTGATTTGATCCCACTTATCCTCATTGTGAAACCTATCCCACTTATCCTCATTGTGAAGGTTTCAATTATGCAACATTTTATGTTTCAAGTGATGCATTAATTTTATGTTTGTTAATTTTATGATGTTTTCAATTGATTTGCGTTAATTTTGTAACCAAATATTTGTGCCCAATTTATTTCCGCCTAATTATCCAATAGCTATGTATTCTATTAAAGAAATAGAATAAGTGTTTAGGTCACATTTGATGTGGATAGATACAAAGAAGGTTAATTATATTTTTTTAATGGAATTTATACATGTGCAAATGACTTATAGCAAGTATCTTTAGTTTTAAGATTCCATGTGGTTAGTTTTGGTGGTTTAAGATGATAACAATGATAATTTTCATGTACAGATGGTGGTGGTAGTGGTTATGGATTAGAGGGAGGAGCAAAGGCCAGAATCTGTCAAGTATCAATGTTAAGGGGAATTGATGTCAACAAATTGTCTACATCCTCTTATTACACCGAAGATTACTATCTTTCAAAATACATACATACTTCTACCAATGTTAATGCTTACCTTCTCTTTGTTGTGTATAGACTTTATGTGGTTCATTATTCGCTACCATATCTAGGTTTCACTACCCTAGAACCTTGGAGAAATGGTCAACCATTAGGTTTTTTGGTACAAGGGTTTTGGGTGCCTTATGTTTACTTTGGTGTACATTGTAAAGTAAAGGTTTTGGGTGGCTTTTGTTTACTTTGGTGTACATTATAAAGTTATTTACTTTATGATTCAAATTAAGGTTTTATTGTAAGAGGGTTTTGTGTTTTTACAATTATTTTGTTTTACATTGTAAAGTTATTTACTTTATCGCTCCAATAATTAAGTCAATAGTCTCATTCTGGAACCCACTATGAGGGGATGTGTCAGTTTCTCCATCCGTTCATCGAGTTGGCATGTGCCCCTTTAAAATAAAAACAAATTATCATTTAAATAGAAAAAGAATGTTGGCTATAATAAAAAATATGAATATGTTGTAAAGCAATTAGAAGTAAAGAAATGTGTGAGTAGGATGTTTAAACTTTATACTTTTCAAAAATATTTCAACAAGAGATTTAAATAAACTATTTGAATATCTATGTTAATTAATTTATATCGATATCAACTTCATATATATCTATATCTAGAAAAAGAATTGTTAAAATAAAATATTTTAATGTTGTAGATAGTTTTTTTTCAATGTGGGTTATGAGTAAAATATTTTAATGACAATTATGTATATATTCTATGTAATTTAAAAAATTATATATATATCATGAAAAACAAAAATTGTTATGGTTAAAACTTTTATTTGTTCTTATATATACTATATATAACACTCAAAAATACAATTTAAATAATGAAAAAATACACATTGTATTTTGTACTCTATAAAAATTTAGATTGAATACTTAACTCTTATGGCGAAAAGTATCTGTACATTAGATTTCGTGGTTCTATTTCGATAGATTTGTAAATATCCATGGTAAAATTTTAGTTTGCAACATCCATGCGTCAATAAGGTTTTGTGTGCTACCTCCTCCATTTCCGTCATAAAATATAATGGTCGAAAGACCACTTTGAAGTTCAAAGATCAATTATACTCTACACTGCTGAATCGTGGTTGTTCGACGAATTTGTGTTTGGTCAAATTTCTATATATACAAAGTTAATGAAAGGGTTATTCATCCACATAAACTGGTGTTTTGTGTATGATGCAGAAAACATTAAAATAAAATAAAAATATAATTTTAATAAAATAATAATATTTAAATAGTTTTAAATATTATAATTATTCAGTTTAATATTTCTATTATACCAGCACAATAATATAAATAAAAGTGTGAATTATTAGTTTGGAAATATGAAAAATGTACTGATTTGTTAAATAAAAGTGTGAATTATTAGTTTGGAAATATGAAAAATGTACTGATTTGTTAGGTTTTAGCTTCTAGTATTAATTTAAATTTATTTTATTAGAAATATTTTTAATGTTAAATTATAGTATTTATAATGTCATTAATATTAATGTTAAAAAATATAATAATATTTAAATAGTTTTAAATATTATAACCATCCATTTTAATATTTTTATTATACCAGCACAATGATATAAGTAAAAGCGTGAATTATTAGTTTGGAAATATGAAAATGTACTAATTTGTTCGGTTTTAGTATTAATTTTACTTTATTTTATTAGAAATATTTTTAATGTTAAATTATAGTATTTATAATGCTATTAATATTCATGTTAAAAAATATACTATTAATATTGATTTTAAGGGTTTTATTGATTTGAATAATAATAATATTAATAATGATATAAATATCAATATTGATATTATTAATAAACATGTTTTTAATAATAATAAGAATATATTTTTAAAAAATATTAATGTTTTTTTAAACAATAATGTTTCTTTTTATATTTAATGTAGTTTGTTTCAGAGGGATGCAAACTACAAGTGAATCCAGAAGAATCAATTCAATTACAGGCAACTCTGATAGGTGCATACATTCTTACTTATTCTCCTTTTGTTAAGTTTTTCTTATTTTCATTTATTTTCACTGTGAGTACTTCTCCTCATTTTTCTAAATCCCCCTTTAACAAAGGGAGGCCAAATAAAATTACCTTAGAGAGTCTTTATGAGTACATTCAATCTTTAGAAAGACGAAGAGAAGAAAGATAAAACCATTTTAAACTAGAATTAACTACAATGCTTGACAATAACCACAAATCGTTAGAAAATAAAATACTCCTGCTCGAGACTGAACTCCAAGGAATGAAAGGTAGAATTCAAGAAAGCGAACATAGCAAATGAACAATGGCTAAAGAAAATGACACTTTGGAAAACGAGATTAAAAATCTAAAAGAACAACTACATAATAACTCAGCCCTAAATATCACAGAGAATAAATTAGATATTAAACCCATAAAAGAAGAAATTAATAAACTAATTGTACTCGACCATGAGCGCCATAAAAGAGCCTTAAACCTTATAATTGTTGGTATAGAAGAACAAAACAATGAAGACACATTATAATTAGTTAAAGAACAATTAAATATAAAATCTCAAATTCAAACAACTTATCTCACCTAAGCAATAAGTGTAAGAAAGATACATGAGCATAAACATAAACTAATCTGTGTCAAGGTCAGTTGTCATAAATTAGATATAATTAGGGAATCCCCAAGCCTAAAAGGAACAAGAATATTTATAAATGAAGACCTCATTCTAGAAGACCAAGCTGAACTTAGGAAAGAAGTACAAAAGGTTAAAGAGGCAAGAAAACAACGGAAATGGGAAATCATTAGGAATAAAAAATCTATTATTAGAGACAGAGTCCCAAACACGAATGATAAATAGGGAATAACATCACTCTAGATCCTCTTTTGGAACTGTCGTGGTTTTCCATGTTGTAAAGGTCCTATGTTAAGCTGGATCCTGAGTGATATTGATCTTATTCTCTTAGTTGAAACTTGGGAGCATGACGAATCTAGGGTCACTCACCTTGACGGGTTCACTCTTTGTTCTGGATGGAATAAGAAATCCTCTACGAGAGGCTTTGGTGGTATAGGCTGTTATATTAGGAACATTGTTTCTTCTCACATCTAACTTCATAAAACTGACCCATTCAATTAATACATTTGGATCAAGATCTCTGATTCTACAACCAATAGGATCTTCCTTGCAATATGATATTTCACCCCTATAAACTCTACATCCTATAAGAAAAACAACCTAGATAATAATTGTCCTTTCAATACCTTAGAAAAAGACATCTATAACCTAAGGAATGAAGGCAATATCCTTTTTCTTGGGGACTTTAATGCTCAGACTGCTACTAACCAAGCTATTATGTTAAGTAACAAATCTAACCCCGACCCCTTGTGGCTTGATGAGGATGGTCACTTAGCTAATAGATTCAAGAGAAAATCTAAAGACATAATCGAGAAGTTATTTCGCACTGAGCTCCTTAAAAATTTTAGTTCCCAGGACCTACTCATTTGTAATGGTATTAATAAATGGCCTCTCTCCAGTCAGATGACCTGTTTCCATGGGTTGGGTAGCAACGTCGTGGATTATGCGATCTTTGACATCCATGTCCTCAACCATATTACAAACTTTGAGCTTCTTAACAGGTATGAGCTTGACTCTGACCACAGACCTTTGTCTTTGTACCTCAATCTTGTTATGCATACCACCCACATGCAGGAGAAAAATGAAAGCAAAAGCCACATTCACTTCAATAGAAGTAATGTCGACCTTTTCTTAAGGGTTTTGGAAAGGATTTTAGGCTCCTTGACTTATAATAACAACATTGATCAAATCTATTACCATTTTACTACTACCCTTTCCACCGACATTAGAAAATTCTCTAATAAGACTTCATATAAGAAAAATGATTGAACTTCCAACCCTTCGTATGACACAGACTGTTAAATTTCCAAGAAAGCAATCAAATATGCCCCTAATGAAAGCATTAAGCTCCAGAATATAAGTATATACAAAGCTCTCATTAAGAAGAAGAATAGGTCATGTATTAATGAGAGACAAGAGCATCTTCTCGACCTTTCTAAAGTTGCGCCCAGAAAGTTTTGGCGGAATGTGCTTGTTCGTAAAACTAAAGATAATCATTCTACCCCCTAGAAAATTAGGATAACTATCTTAAGAAGTTGTATGACTCTTCAAACACCATGGGAAACATCTTAATCACTCTTATTAAGGATGATATTTTTTCTCTGGAAGATGTTTTGTTTGGGATTAATAAGCTTGCTAATGGGAAAACCAAAGATATTGAAGGTTACCAAGCTAAGATCTTTAAAATGGGAAAATCTATCCTCATTCCTCATCTCCACAAGCTTCTCAATTTAGCTGTAAAACATGGATTCCCTAGGCTTTGGACGCAAAGCGTTATTGTGCCTAGCTTAAAAAATGGGGACAAAATCATTCCCTCTAACTACAAGACCATTATGATTAGCCACATCCTAGCTAAGCTTTATGGGATCATTTTGGAAAAAGCGCTTAGCCTTTGGCTTGAGAACCAGGGTAAAAGAGCTAAAGGGCAAGCTGGTTTTAGCAGACATCACTCGACCATCAACCACCTTGTTACCCTTAGGATCGTCACAGAGAAATTCCACAATAGTAAAATTGATCTCTTCTGTTGTTTTGTGGACTTTAGAAATGCTTTCGACATTGTCTCCTGAGATAAGATCTGGGAGAGGCTTGAAGAGATCATGGTTCGTCCTAAACTGAGGATTGTTGTGATCCGCCTCTAAGGGACTGTCATTTCCAAGATTAAGACTAAAAAAGGGTGGGCTAAAGATATTAAATGTAATACAAGAGTTAAGCAAGGTTGTCCCCTATCCCCTACCCTTTTTGCTATTTACATCGATAAACTAGAGGAGTGTCTGGAAAGAGCGGACTACAAAGGCACTGAGCTAACTGGTATTATCATTACTCTTCTCCTTTATGATGATGATATCGTTCTTCTTGCAAGGAGCTATGATGACCTAGACAAGCAACTTAAGACTCTTCATGTCTACTGCTCCAAGATGGGTATGACAGTTAATACCGATAAGACTAAAGTCATGATCATTAAATCCAAAAAGATCACCAATGGTAGTTTCGTCTATGATAACCATTGCCTTGAGTAGGTTTCTTCTTATAAATATTTGGGTATTGAATTTCCTCATCAACTCAACTACAATTATAGCTTCGAGAAAAGAATTATTGGAGTTTGGAAAGCTTATTATGAGCTTGAAAACAATTGTAAGTCACGTGATCTTTACATTTGGAGTAAAAAAGGTTCCTCTTTGAGACTCTCGTCACACCTATTATCTTATATGAATGTGAAGTTTGGGGGTGCAGTATATCTAGGAAGTCTTCGACAAAGATTGAGATGATCAAAAAGCAATTCATAACCTATAACCTTAAGATCAAGGGAAATACTCCCTATATTATCATCTTGATCGAATTTGGCTTGTCCCCCATTGAAAGTACGACTATGTTTAGATATATGATGTATAAGAAGAAGCTTCATAATATGGAATCCAAGAGGCTCCCAAAAATTGATTCTAACTTTAGTCAAAACCCCCACCTGTGCCTCAAGCGTAGGTGGCATCAGGATGCTCAGTCTTGGCTCAAACTTTGAGGGATTAAGTAGGATATCATCATGGGAAGCAAGGACAATATCAAAGATACTATTACCTCTAATTTTAAAGAGAATATGTGGGATGCTAAGGAGATGGAGGGTAAACGGAAGCTAAGGTACTATAAGGAGGTGATCAACCCCACCCTCAATAACCAGAATTATATCTCTATGTTGACTAGCACTAAGAAGAAAATGAACATTGCTAGGATTAGAACTAACACTCACAAGCTTCAGAGTGAGGCTGGGCAGTGGTCTACTCCCAAGGCTCCCTGGGATGATAGAATTTATCAGATTTGTGATACTAAGAAGGTGGAAGATGAAAAACACTTCCTTTTAGATTGCCTGACTCTTGCCCACATCCGCTCTCAATTCCCTATCATCAACCACACCTCCAATATTCTTGACTTATTAAGCCAACCTAATAATAGTGATCTTGGAACACTTCTTTCCCTGCTCTTTGATCACAGAAAGAAGATTTTGAAGAATGACAATTAGACTCTCTTTTCTTGAGGTCCAATAGACCACATTGGTCTTAGTGGACATTAATCATCGTCATCATCAGTTTTAATGTTTTCAATATCGATCAACATAAATATCAATATTCATATTATTAATGTACATAAGTATCAATATACTATCACAAAATGTTAATGTATATCAACATATTATTAATGCATATTAATATAAATATCGATAATGTTAATGTACATAAATATTATATTATTGTTTATTGTTTAATGTTTAATGTTATTAATGTTAATAATGTTAATGTTAATGTTTAATGTACATAATATTTGTATTAATATTAATATCATTAGTATTAATGTTTATCATCTCTATTATATTTAAAATGTTTATTGTTTAACATATCAACATAAATATATAAATGTCAAACATAATCAAACATGTCAACTACATGAATAAATGATTTAGAGATCATATAATAAGTTAGTCTTCTAGATTATAAACACTTTACCAAAGAAAACATAAAAATAAATGAGCAAATAAAAATAAGTAAGTGTTTAAATGGAAGCAATGGAGTTATGAGAGTTCTTAGAAAAATCGTTCTAGTAATGTTTTACTCATATTTCCTTCACATCTAATAGTAAAACAAATAAGACAATAAAAGTAAGCATAATGTTTGTTGAAAGGCTCGAAAGTAGTAAGTCAATATAACTTCCACAATATGTTAGTGGAGGGAAACCTTGATGAGAACTTAGTGGGTAGTAAATTCTCATGAGATATCCTACAATTGACATCTTTAATATTAGGGTTTAATATATAGGGTTTATAATATTGGGTTTAATATTGGGTTTATAATATTGAGTTTTTAATATTAGAGTTTATAATATTGGGGTTTATAATGGTCAACCATTATCAACCATAGTTGACTCTGTTTAGCATGGTTGACCTTCGTCAACCATGGCCAATCATGTTAAACCATGGGAAACCTAGGTCAACCATCATCAACCATGGTCATCTATAGGCAACCATAGTCACCATAAACAACCTTTAAAAACCATGGTCAATCCACGCGCAACATGGCCAACCATTATTAATATGGTCAACGTAGGTCACCATGGTAAGACATGGTCAACCATAGCCTTCCATTATCAGTATAGAAAACCACAATCTATCATTGGAAACTATGGTCGACCATGGTCAAATTAGTCAAACCATACTCACCATTAGTGAACTTGGTGAAGCCATGTGATAAACGTCATAATGTGACATACATTTTTTCATTGTAACAAACATTATTGCAATGTTACATTGTCACATTGTGACAAAAGTTTATTAAACGTCATAATGTGACAAACATTGTTGCGTTGTCACAAACACTGTTGCAATGTTACATTATATTGCAAGTTATCCAATGTCTCAATGCAACATTACAAAATTAGTTAATCACATTTACTAATTTGGTTGACTATGTTTGATAATGTTTGACTATCTTTGACACTCAACGCTCTTCAAGTCCAGTTAAACATAATCACCTATTAATATTCATAGTCAAACATAGTTAACCACATTAGTTAAAGTCAAACATATTTAACCTTTATAGTGGACGTTTAAATAGTTGACCACGATTCAAACTTGGTCAACCCTATGTTTACCATAATTAATAAAAGTAAAAGATCACTCATAGTTGTCCTCTGCCAATGTAACTCGACCATATTATAGTCAACCATGGTTGACCAAAGTCAAACATTATCAACCTTGCTAATTAAGCTCATCCTTGGTCAGTCACAATCAAGTTTCAAAAATGTTTAATAATAAAATTAATATTAATAATGTTGACTAATATTAATATTAATATTAAGGTTGCATATATTATTATTATTATTATTATTATATGATTGATTATAATATTAGTAGTTGATAATGATGAAATTTGGTCAACGTCACAATGCAACATTACAAAATTAATCAAACACATTTACTAATGTGGTTGTGATAGGATTTATAATATTTGGGTTTATAAAATAGGGTGTTTAATATATAAAGTTTATAATATTAGGGTCTATAATAATGAGTTTTATATTAGGGTTTATAATGTTAGTTTTACAATATACCATGTTTAATACATACGATTTAATAATGATCAACCATTGTCAACCATAATTGACTCTATTTAGCATGGTTGACCTTCGTCAACCAAGGTTAGTTATGTTTAGCCGCAGACAACCTAAGTCAACCATGGTCAGTCATGGTCATATTTGGTTAGCTATAGTAACTTTAATCAACCTTTAAAACCACGGTTAACCCATGCTCAACATGGCTAAGCATTGTTAATATGGTCAAATATGGTCAACCTAGGTCACCATCATAAAACATGGTCAACTGTAGCCTTATATTATCAATATAAACAACCATAATATATCATAGAAAGCTATGGTCAACCATGGTAAAATTAGTCAAAACATGTTCACCCATGGTGAACTTGATGAAGCCATCTGACAAACATCACAAGGTGAAGAACATTCTCACATTGTGACAAACATTGTTACATGTAACAAAAAATATTGAACATAGCAATGTGACAAACATTGTCACGTTGTGCCAAACATTGTTACAATGTTACACTACATTGCAATTTACCCAACATTGCAATGTGCCATTAAAAAATTAGTTAACCGCATTTACTAATGTGCTCGAATATGTTTGACAATGTTTGCCAATTTTTGACACCCAACACACTTCAACTTCGGTAAAAAAAAGCCACCTATTAATATTAATAGTCAAACATAGTTAACCTTTATAGTGTATGCTTAAACATTTGACCATGATCAAAATTGGTCAAACCCTATGTTTACCATATTTAACAAAAGTCAAAAGTCACTCATAGTTTTCCTCTGTCAATGCAACTCGACCATACTCAATTATAATCAACTATGGTTGACCAGAGTTAAACATTGTCAACCTTAGTCAGTCACAATCAAGATTAGAAAATGTTTAATAATAATATTAATAAAGTTGACTAACATTAATATTAAAATATTAATATTAATATTAAGGTTGAGTATATTATTATCATTATTATTATATGATTGAATATAGTATTAATACTTGACAGTGATCAAATTTAATCAACATCGCAATGTAACATTACAAAATTGGTCAATTATATTTACTAATGTGGTTGTGCTTGGGTTTATAACATTTGGGGTTGTAACATTCAAGGTTTATAATATTGGGGTTTTTAATATTTGGTTTTAATATTTGGGGTTATATTATTTGGGTTTATAATATACGGTGTTTAATATATAAGGTTTATAATATTAGGATTTATATTAGGGTTTAATATATAGAATTTATAATATAGGGTTTAATATATATGGTTTAAAATATTAGGGTTTATTATATTGGGTTTATAATATAGGATTTTTAATAATAGGGTTTATACTATTGGGTTTAATATTAAGGTCTATGATATTAGGTTTATAATACTGGGTTTGATATTTGGTTATAACAATTTGGGTTATACGTTTGGGTTTTTTATTTTCTTTCAAAGGAATGATTAAGATTTTTCTATTAAAAATAAAGACTCGTTTTCAGGTGAGAACCCTTACATATTTCTACCAACTCCATAAGGAGCCTAAGCTTATGGCATTTGTTGCCCAAAATTATGAAAAGGTGACTATTATACTCTCTATAAAATACTCTTAGAAACAAACAAAACCTACATAACATTAGAAAAAAATAAACAAAGGAGGTTCAATAAACAAGTGACTAGCTTGTCGCTCCAGGGTATTTTTTAGGCATAGATTCATCAATCAAACACACTTCTCTAAACCTTGGACCTTCTTCCATTTTTTCCGTGCTAAACTTTCGCTAGTTTCAACCTCTGTTGACATTATCTGCACTCTAGTAGCATGATTCTCTTCCATCTCGACTAGTTTACAATTCATGATTGCCCGTTTAGTCCTGAATTCACCTTGAAACCTCTCAATTTTACATTGCATCAACTCCAATTTGGTGTTTATAAGCAACTGAAAAAATTTATGTGCCCTCTCCTCTACGTAATTTGGTTAATTGTACGCGCATAGTATACCATCCATAGCTTCTAAGATCTTGTCGAAAAGAAGATTCGTATCAACCTACTCATTGTCATGAGATGAAGAGCCAATATTTTCCATGTTGAGACTTCACAACGATAAGACTTGGTTATGAAATGGGGGTGTTCTTCTCAACACATGAATGCCGAGTCTTAAAACCAAGACTATGCTTGGTCAACACCCTCCATTTCTTGTTGTCCTTCGTAGGGAAGAATATTGGTTACTCAACATTATATAGAACTTAATGAGCCTAGTTCCAAACTTGTCATATCCTCCTCATCCATTGAACATCCTCCTTGTATCATTTAATTACATGATTCAATTGTCCATTTTGAATTTTCTTCAATTTTCTTGCTGAGAGTGCAAGTTGATTCAAAGAGGGGGAGGGGTTAATTCCAACCTGAGATGAACTAAATGAGGTCTTATAGCTACTGATCTTGGCCCTTTAAAAGTACATTTTCCTATTTTGTTGAGTATGGAATCCCCCCAAGGCATGTTTTGGGGGTTAAAGCCCAAGTTTTGACCAAATATTTTTGTAAAAGCTCCGGAAATTACGGGCGTGGGGCGCGAAAGTATAATAGAGTCACAGGGTTGTCCACCCTAGTTTTTGTAATGTAATGTCAGTTGGATAGACCTACCCATGGTCCGCGGACCATGGGATTGTATAAGTAGAGTGAGTCTCTAAGAGTAAAAGATAACGAATAATGAATGGAAGAAAAGGATGAGAAGTCTAAGTCATTGAGACGAAGTGTAAAGTGTGTCTGTGGGTCGTAGAGTAGGAGAAGGCTCTGCAGCTGAGTGTGCAGAGGCCTAGTATTCCGCAGCTGAGTGTGCAAGGTAGGTCGAGTCTGTAACCATTGGGAGAATCATTAAAAAGAAGTTTTGCTATAATTCTGTGTATATTTTCTTGGTTTAATGCATGATTGGATATAATTTGCAAGTATACTTTTTATTTACTGCGTGAACCTGTATGAATGTTTTGTATTGCTAATTATAACTTAAGACATTCAAGTAGGCGAAGGTAATTCATTAACAATGGAAGATAAGTAAGATCCCGAGTATTAGAGCAGAGCGCGACACAACCCCTAGTTAGGGCTGCGCGAAGGTAATATATCAGGCCGCGACGAACGGGAAGTGCGCGAAGTGACCTATGCACAAGAACAAAAAAAAGGACCAGTCATACCTCTTAGACATCTCAAGGGTGCGAAAACTTGGTTCTAGCACCCTCTCATACTACTTCGGGTGAAACCTCAGTCCGCGCTCCGTGGACTGTTGCCGAAAGGGCTAGTAGCACAGGGATCTATTTGGCTAATTAACTCCGAACCTGGGTTAGGCCCCAACAAGCCAATAAATGGTTCCGTTGTCGGGACCAAGATCTGCATAGAGATGTCTGATGTTGTATCACTAGAATCTGACAAAGAAAGGAATTGAAGATTGGTTGGACAAAAAGTTTCACGAGTTCACAGCACAGGAAAACAAGAATCCACGCCTATCAAAGGAAGGGTGGTTAGAATGCTACTTGTATATGGAGGTCCACAAAATTTTCTTTGCATCCTTCCCCATTGAGTTGTACGAGTGGATCACGAAGCTAGAAGATATCCAAGGAAAGTGTAAACTCGACAAACCTATTGTGTGGACTGCAGAATTGGAGCGCAGACTGGAAGCATCAGAATACAAGATCACACGCGTTGTCCATCACTGGCTCGATTGAATCATAGGAGGATTCATCACTGAATTCGTGGTAGATACTTCAGTCAGCTATAGCGAGGCAGAATGATGCTTCCTCAAGGGATCGCGAGGTAAGTACATTAAATCTTTGAACACTTGGATTAAAATGCTACTGTGTGAAAAGTGGGTTATGCGAATAAATTAATGTTTTGGGCTATGCGGAGTGGGAGAATCTATAGAAGCAAAGGTAGCACAGAACTAGAGACTAGCCCCTTGATTTCACCTCTACGAGGGAGCAAAGAAGAGCTCGCGAAGGTCTCGCCAAGAAGTGCGATCAATCTAATAAAGTAGAGAATTCCGTGCATACCACCCCCACTCACACCACCACCAATTTCACCGTCTTCACCCCCGTCTTCACCCATTCCACCTCCGCCACCACCGCAAAGTAGTATGGCAAGCGCGATAAAGCTACCAGTGTTCAAGGGAGTATGGAATGAAGATCCGAGCCAATTTTGGTTCACAATAAAAGCTGTATGGGAAGCAAAGGGTGTCACGGACGATAATATAAAGAAGGAAATGTTTGTCAGTGCTCTGTAGGATCGCGCGTTGACCTGGTACATTAAGCATGCCAATGACAATCCAAATGTGGGGATCACAGATATCCAAGCTGCACTAAACAAAGAATTTAGCAGGCCAAAGTCTAAGACCCAATCAATCATTGGATTCAAGGAAATCACAATGCTACTAGGCGAGACCTTGTGGGAGTTGGATCAAAGACTCAAGTGCACAATTCGCGAAGCGAACATGACATTAACAGATGGGAAACACCGCGAATGGTTCGTAGCATCGTTAACGCCACATCTACGGAACGCACTATCGCAACAAAGGCTAACCACTCAGGCTGAGGCTTTGGAGGTCGCGATGAGATTGCATGAGACTCCAATACAAGATCCTAACCTGGGAGTTCAGCAGATTCACGCGCAGTTGAAAAATTTGTGCCTGGAAATGCAGAGTTTGAAACAAGATAGGACAACCCGCCCAGAGATGTGTGATGAGGTATGGTGCATAAAATGCAAGGGCCAGGGGCACGACAAGGATCACTACCCGGTGTTCACGAATTACCTTACGGGAGGAGGGCCAATGCCACTAAGACCAGAGGCACAAGCAAGACCAAGCGTGGTGCCTACACTATGGTGCACGATTTGTCAGATAGGAGGAAAGCATGCTACAGATAATTGCCATATATTACAGAAGTATACGCAGAATTCACAGCAGTTATTCTGTAATTTTTGCAGGTTAGTAGGACATGATGAGCACACCTGTAGAAGTTATGAGTTGATGATGGATTGAACTCCTACCTACAGAGTCTAGGCCGAAACATGGCCCCTCGATCAAAATGCAGGGATGGCGCGCACCGGATTTCAGGGGCATGGACGACGTCGAGGTGGAGGGGGACGAGGAAGAGGTCACGGACAGCTGATATGTTACAATTGTGAAGGGCCAGGGCATTATGCCCGCGATTGTATGAATCCAGTGTGACTATGATTCTTGTATTGTATGTTGTTTGACCATGAGATGGAGGATTGTCCCACACTTATAGCAAGGTTGCGCGATAAAAGAGCACTCCAACCTCCCCCGACTCAGAACCTGCAAATGATGAGGTTTGAGCCACATGAGGAAGACCTTAAAGTAAATATCGTGCTCCGGAGTGGTATTACGACAGGGGATGACAAAGACAAGTAGCCTGAAGAAAGTGCCTGGGTTCGCAAGGCTCCAACGAAGGAACTACAATTTGATTTGGAGCGCGCTAAGGAGACCTTCATGGAAACTAAGAGGAGCTTCGCGGATGCCTCCACCTCAGGAAGTAAACACAGACTGGAGCCGGAAATGGACCCATCAATGCTCACTACGTTCTTAGAGACATTCATGAAGCTACTGCGTGATAGCAAGGCTGTAAAGGGGCTACGAGGACTCATAACTAGATGCGTTGGGACCATGCCAGGAGAACCGTGTGTAGTCCAAAAGCTCAGGAAGCACATGACGAGAATAGGAAGGGAAATGAGACTGACCACGCAAATCATGGAATATGAGATGGACTAAGTGATTTTGGATCTAGGATCGGATGCGAATGTCCTGCCAAAGTAGACATGGGAGCGCATGGGAAGGCCTGCATTACAATGGTCTCCTATCCAATTACAAATGGCGAACTAGCAAAAGATCCTACCTATGGGGAGATTACAGGGAATCACAGTAGATATTGAAGGAGAAAGCGTGCTAGCAGATTTTGAAGTGATAGAGATTGTTGAGGACAACAATCCCTACCCTGCGCTATTGGGAATAGATTGGGCTACTAACATGAATGGAGTGATAAATCTGAAGAAGCGCAAGATGACCTTTGAGAAAAAGTCTCTGCGCGTAGTGGTACATTTAGACCCTGCAGAGGGATCAAACTACACGGAGCTAGTGCACGACTACGATAGTGATGATGACTTGGACTGCATCTACAAAATCATCTCGCGGGAGCAAGATTGGGTAAATCTAACCATGGATGGCCGAATCTCTTGGGAGCGCGAAAGCTCCTTCACATCAGATTTTGATGAGGAGATAGAACGATGGCAAAAACGGTTACACGAAGTAACCATGCTCAACTGTAACATGATGACAAGGTCACTGCACTGCATAACAACAGAGGTAATAGATCTGCCTACGTATGACGGGTTAAGTGAAGTAGATGACTTTCTGAACAAATTTGAATGAGAAGTTCCGGAACAACAATGCTTGGATGCTCTGAAATGGGTACTGCGCGCTACGCCCGCAAGGTGGTGGGGTACGCACCAAAGAAGTTTTGAGGACTGGCGTGAATGCAGAAGGATGATGCGCATGCGGTTTGGGAAGCCTCAAATGCGGTTAAAAGACAAGTATGATGGACGGGATGATCCATGTGCACACCTCGCAAAATGGACAAAGGTCTATGGGGAAGAGCCACAACCTGAGTGGGTGCACTTGTTCTGTCATACCCTGGATATTATACCCATGAATTGGTATATAGAAACAGAGCTCTGCCATGGCACGAACAAATGGGATATCTTGCGTGAAGGATTCTTGTTAACCTTCACGTTTGAGGATCGTTGGTGGGATACTGTTGATGATGTGCTACAAGCAGTAAAAGTAGCTATCTTTAAAATACCCAGGAGCAAATGGAAGTGCTTCAACCTAAATGGGCGACCCAGCTGAGCTGCGATCTGGAGTGTTACAACATAAACATCGAAGAAGACAATGAAGATCATTGAAAAGTTAACATCTTAGAAAATGAAGGCTATCGCGAGGTTCAAGAGACATTGATTGAAGATCCTGACATTACTGTAGCGGTAAAGACAAAGCAGGTAAACATTGGTACGGAGGCCGAACCAAAGTATGAAATGCTCGGTGACTACTGGGATGATGCCACGGTGGATAACGTCACTGAGTTACTCCACGAGTACCAAGACTTATTCCCGACCAAGATCACAGGCTTAAAGGGGATTGCTGGTGATTTAGGGATGATGAAGATAACCCTAAAACCTGATGCGAAGCCAGTTAAGAAGAGGCCTTATCGATTGAATCCAAAGTACAAGGAAAAGGTCCGCGTAGAACTCGACAAAATGCTCGCAGCGGGAATCATTGAGCCAATGGAAGAATCTGACTGGGTAAGCCCTATGGTAGTGTAGGAGAAGAAGCAGAAGGGTGAGATAAGAATATGCGTGGACCTCAGGAAATTGAATGACGCCTGTGTGCATGACCCATTCCTGACTCCATTCACAGATGAAGTATTGGAAAATGTCGGCGGGCAAGAAGCATATTCTTTTACTGATGGGTTCTCACGGTACCACCAGATCAAAATCACGCCGTAAGATAGGAGTAAGACCACCTTCACAACTGAGTGGGGTTGCTTTCAATACACAGTTATGTTGTTTGGTTAAAGAACGCGCTGGCCATCTTTTCACTCATAGTTGTTGCAGCATTCAAAGAATATATCCACAAATTCCTGGAGGTCTATCTAAATGATTGCATTGTATTTGGATTGGTTAAGCACCATGTAGCGAGCTTACACTTGATGCTGGATACTTGCCGACGACATCAAATTGCACTGAACCTCAAAAAGTGTACGTTCCTTATTCCCTTTGGGAACCTATTGGTACATGTGGTTTGCAAACAGGGACTTATGCTAGACCCCGTGAAGATTGTAGTAATTCTGAATTTGGAAGCACCGTGAAGTGTTAAACAGTTGCTCACTTCCCTGGGACATATTGGGTACTACAGGAAGTTCATCGAAAGCTATGCCTAGATCAACTCGCCAATGGAGAAACTGTTGAAAAGGATGTCGCGTTCTGCTGGAATGATGATTGCTTGAAGAGCTTGGATGTACTAAAAGAGAAATTGGCCTCCACCCCAATCCTGGTCTTCCCAAATTGGGATGTGGAGTTCCATGTCCATGTTGACGCATCATGTATAGCACTGGGAGTGGCGCTAACATAAGAGGGTGGAGAGGGTGTGGATCACCCCATCGCGTTTGTGAGTCGTAGGTTGTCTAAAGCAGAAAATAACTATTCCACAACCGAATGCAAGGGGTTGGCTATGGTGTACGAACTCCAAAAATACTGACACTATTTTCTAGGGGGGACATTTCAAGATGTATACAGACCATTTCACGCTAAAATACTTGGTCAAAAAGCCTGTGTTGGGGGGCCGCATATGCAGGTGGCTCTTATTGTTCCAAGAATATGACTTTGAGGTCATAGTGAAGCCTAAATGCTTGAACGCAGGCTTCAGATCACTTGTCGCGTATTGAGATGGGAGAGGAACCTACTAGTTTGGAGGAAGGATTACCTGATGCACAAAACTTTGTTGTACACGTCGCGGATGGGCACTTTGAAGATATAATCCACTTTCTGACAACGGGGACTGCATCGAAGGAATACTCCGGGCAGCAGAAGAAGGAATTGGTGGTGCGCGTGACTGATTTTTCTATCATCGCAGGGCACTTATACAAAATGGGCAATGATGAGACACTGCGAAGGTACGTACCTGAATTTGAACGAAATCTGATCCTCATGGAAGCACATGGGGGCATTGCAGGAGGACACTATGCAAGATGAGCGACCACGCAAAAGATTCTCCATGGAGGGCTGTGGTGGTCAACTCTTCATCATGATCCAAAAGCACACTGTAAGGCCTGTGATATATGTCAAAGGACAGGTAAATCATCGCGGAGGGACGAGATTCCTTTGAATCCACAAATGACACTGCAACACTTCGAAAAATGGGCAATCGAATATGTAGGACCTATCAAACCTCAGGGAAAAATGGGCGTAAGATACATTGTCACCAGAACAGAGTACCTGACTCGTTGGATAGAAGCTCAGTCGGTCAAAGACTGAACAACCGCCACGGCTGCAAAGTTTTTGTTTGAGCACATGTTGACTCGATTTTGCTATCCGAAAATCTTAATGAGTGATCACAGTACACATTTCCTGAACAAAACCGTCAGCGCGCTAAAAGAAGAGTTCCAGGTGTATCATCAGAAAAGCACACCGTATCACCCACAAGCCAATGGGACAGTAGAAGAATTCAACAAAATACTAGAGACTATGCTAACCAAAGTATGCAACGCGCAGTGGAGTGATTGGGACCTGCGCGTACCTGCAGTACTATGAGCTTATAGGACAACGTGCAAGAAACTCACAGGACATACACCTTTCTGGTTGGTTTTTTGCATGGAAGTTGTCATGCCAATGGAGTATATTGTACTTAGTCTATGCATAGTAGCACTCACAGGTATGACGGAACGCGAAGCCCTGAAAGAGAGGCTTGCGTAGTTGGAAGAACTTGAGGAGGAATAGTTCTTGGTTGGCTTTCATCAGTAGGTGCAAAAGCAACATGAGAATGCCTGACACGATCACCCTATTAAGTTGCACACCTTCAAGGTAAATGATTTAGTGTTGTTGCATGACAGTAAGTCTGATAAATTCTCGGGAAAGTTCAGAATGCATTGGCTGGGACCATATGTTGTTAAGGAGGTCACGGATGGAGGCGCGGTATAGCTAGTCAAACTAAATGGAGAGCCTTTCCAAGGCAAAGTGAATGGCTGCCGCTTGAATCCCTACACGGGCGGCCCGACTATCTGACTAGCTGACAGAAGCACAGTCTTCACGCTCCAAGGATCTGGACAAAGGCGCGGGACTATAAACAAATGTAGGGTATCCAGGCATAGATGCAGAGAAGTAGTTCCAACACCGCGGTCTCGGAACAACGCATACAATAGATCCAGCAGGAAGCAGCTCAGTGCGTTGCCGACCTTGCAACAGTTTGAGCAGAGTTGGAGGGACTCCGCGCTGAAAAAGTGACTCGAGGGTGAGTCATGATGTTTGTGTTGGGGGCCTGTTGGGCATGGAATCCCCCCAAGGCATGTTTTGGGGCTTAAAGCCCAAGTTTTGACCGAATCTTTTTGTAAAAGTTCCGTGAATTGCGGGCACGGGGCGCGAAAGTATAATAGAGTCACAGGGTTGTCCACCCTAGTTTTTGTAATGTAATGTCAACTGGATAGACCTACCCATGGTTTGAAGACCATGGGATTGTATAAATAGAGTGAGGCTCTAAGTGTAAAATATAACGAATAACGAATGGAAGAAAAGGATAAGAAGTCTAAGTGATTGAGTCGAAGTGTAAAGTGTGTCTATGGATCGTAGAGTAGGAGAAGGCTCTGCAGCTGAGTGCGCAGAGGCCTAGTAGTCTGCAGCTGAGTGCGCGGACCCCTGGAGCTAAGTGCGTAGGGCAGGTCGAGTATGTAACTGTTGGGAGAATAAATAAAGAGAAGTTTTGCTATAATTCTATGTATATTTTCCTGGTTTAATGCATGATTGGATATAATTTGCAAGTATACTGTTTATTTACTACGCGAACCTGTATGAATGTTTTTTATTGCTAATTATAACTTAAGACATTCAAGTAGGCAAAGGTAATTAATTAACTTTGGAAGATAAGTAAGATCCCAGGTATTAGCGCAGAGCGCGGCACAACCCCTGGTTAGGGTTGCGTGAAGGCAGTATATCAGGCCGCGAGGAACGGGAAGTGTGCAAAGCAACCTGCACGTAGGAACAAAACAAAGGGCTAGTCTTACCTCTCAAACATCTCAAGGGTGCGGAAACCTGGTTCTAGCACCCTCCCATACTACTTCAGGTGAGACCTCAGTCCGCGCTCCGTGGAATGTTGCCGAAAGGGCCAGTAGTACAGGGATTTGTTTGGCTAATTAGGTTTGAACCTGGGTCAGGCCCCACCAAGCCAACAAATGTTGATTAAAAGGGTCTCTAAACACCTGTTCCCATGATGAGGAGGAATTGTATGCTATCTGTGGGTGAAATTTGGATAGGGGTACAAAAAAGGTGATATCTGGGAGTGGAGATTAAATGTCTATCGTTGTTCCTTGAAATAATTTGTTGAAAGACAAATTGAGGCCTTCACAATCCTTAAATTCAATGCACATCTATTTCTTCATATTCCCATTCACTTGAATGGATTTTAGAGCCACTGATTAATACTTCTTCTCCAGATGATGGGGTGATGGCAATGGGGAGTTTATTAAAGGTCCATTATTAAATTTTAAGGACCCTTGGTCCAATCTTGTCCCTTTGTTAGCCAATGCAATTGCTGTAGGGTTCAGGTTCCTCAAAACATGGAAGAATTCAATTTTTTCAAATTGCTGAAGTTGAATATAAATCCTTTACAATATAAGAGAGAGATTGTTGTTATGTAATATTTTTTCTTCCCATAATTGTCAAATTACAATTAATGAATCTCCAAAAACCATGATTTTCGGGATTTTCTCTTCAATCCCTAGTTCTAAGCGTTTCTATAGAGATAGGAATATAGTTTGGTTATTAGTAGCAATGCCCAGACCCCAAGCATATTGAATATCAATTTTTTTGTTTGGGGAAAATGATCACCCATACCATTCCCGCTAGCCCTTTTTGAGGTTTTTAATATTTGGGTTTAATATTTGAGTTTATAATATTGAGTTTAATATCAAGATATACACTATATGGTGTTTAATATATATGGTTTATAATATTAGGGTTTAATATTAGGGACTATAATATTCGGTTTAATATTAAGGTTTATAATATTTGGGTTTTTATTAGAGTTTAATATATATATGATTTATAATATAGGGTTTAATATATAAAATTTATAATATTAAGGTTTACTATATTGGGTTTATAATAGAAGGGTTTATAATATGGGTTTAATATTAGGATTTATAATATTAGGGTTTATAATTAAGGTTTATAATATTGTGATTTATAATATAGGGTGTTTAATATTAAGGTTTAATACATAGGGCTTTATAATATTGGGTTTAATATCGAGTTTAAATATATAGGGTGTATAATATATAGTGGAGCGATAATGGAATTTTAACAATATTAATAATATTAACATTAACATGCACTCTAGGGTTTCAATGTTGATTGAACGTTACTTAGTTGAATACTTATCTTCAACACTCTTCAACTTTGGTAAAACAAAATCACCTATTACTATTATTTATTAATATTAATTATGAAACATAGTCAACCACATTATTTAAACATAATCAAACAAAGTTAACCTTTATAGTCGATGTTTAAATAGTTGACCGTGATCAAACTTGGTCAACCCTATGTTTACCATATTTAATAAAAGTCAAAAGTTACTCATAGTTGTCCTCCGTCAATGTAACATGAGCATATTCAATTATAGTCAACCATGGTTGACCAAAGTCAAACATTGTCAACCTTAGTCGTGTTGATTTTTCCTTGGGAGTTCAAAATTAGGTCTATGTCTAAACATGATCACAAACACACTAAAATGCCACAACACGAAGCACTTTTTATAATGGATAATGTGCAACAATGAATGAACGAAGTGTACAAGAAAATTTTCAACCCAAAACTTGCTTGTATTACAACTTTAATACAAAAAACATAGGGCTCCCACACCAAGGATCATGGCCCTTACAATTAGCCCTGATAAAATGAAAAACAGGGCTTGATGTAAACAACACTTCACACTTAATCTACCCAATAACAAGAACACACTTGACTTATTTATTGAAGAAACACTACAGAAGCCCTCTTAGTCCACTTGTCTTGAACACTTGGTAGATCCTTTGCCACCTATACTTGCAGATAATATGTTGCTCCAATACCTCTATCCTAGATGCTCATAAGGTCCTCTACTGATTCAAATTTTCTTGGGTATACCAACTCATCAATTCTGCCTTCTTTCAGTGATCCAATCTACTCCAAAGACACTAATATTAGACTCCAAAAGTATACCCTCACACAATAACTCAACTTCTCAAAAGTCATTGTACTTAGGGCACAAAACACCAACACTCTCAAAGTCCCCTTACTCCATCAAAGTGACTGTTCATAGGTTATAAGACACACTATCCAAACCCTATTGTTGAACAAACTTCAAAACAACACTTCAAGATCTAATCTCCAATGTATAAACCCTTCTTTATTTTCTTTATGACAACCCTTGTCTCTATGCCAACTTTACACTCTTCCTTACACAATATAAGGCATGTTTCAACCTCATTTAGGATCAGACTACCCACTGAAACTCAGGGAAAATTTTAAGAACCCCCCCTAAATTTATAAATATAATAAATGGGCGAATCTCCATGGTATATAGGAAAAATGGAAGGCGATTTTATCAATAATATAATATGTATATATAATTTTTTGGCGAATCTCTCACCAGGCATGGCGAATATTTTACTCAATTATAAAATCTTGTAAGATCTTGGCGAGTCTTTCACTAAATAATAAAACTTTGTAAATTCCTAGTGAATCTTAGCAATCTTAGCATAGGCTACATGCTGGTTTAATTCCCCCATTTAAATAGGCTACATTCCAGGTGAATACCATGGGTCAATACCATGTGCCATTTTGGTGAATACCATGGGTCAATACCATGTGCCATTTTTATTTTTATTAATTCTAATATTAGGGTTAATAATGGTTTTTTGCATGGTATTAATAACAATCTAGTCCATGGTATTTGTCCCATAGTATTTTGGCCATAGGTTTCACCTAAATATAACCCATTTTTTGAGTGTTCGTAAATATAAGGTGACTTATGGAGTAAATATAAAAAATTGTTTTATTTGTTTACCATACCTCTCGTTTATTTATATTTTTATTAATTTACCATACCTCTTTTACAAATATGGTATTTGGCCCATAGGATTCACTTAAATAAAACCTCTTTCTTGAGCCTTCATAAATAGAGCGAGGGTTATGGACTAAATATAAAAAGAGGTTTTATTTATTTATGATACGTCTAGTTTATTTATATTTTTATTTATTTACCATACCTCTCATTTATTTATATTTTTATTAATTTACCATACCTCTTTTATAAATATGGTATTTGGCCCATAGGATTCACTTAAATAAAACCTATTCTTGAAAATGGGTGAATGGATTCACTTAAATAAAACCTATTCTTGAAAATGGGCGAATGGAAGGTTGTAAGTCCTAATTTCAAGGGCTAAATTTACATTTTTTACGCTCTCCCTTAAAATAAGGTGGGCCATTTGAGGTGATTTGTAAAAATGTACTATGATACAAAATATTCGTCCACTAAAAATTTAAAACCCCTTAATTTCGCCAAAGGGCGAACATTCGCCCCTAAAATTATCCTTGCTAAAACTTCTATGCAATACTTCTGAGGCTTAGTGACCCTATCACAGAGAAAAAATAGAGAAAAAATAATCTTGTTAGGGTCTCAACCGTCCCCTTCATGCAAAGGATACTAGATTGAAATAATCAGACTTTGGGACGAAATTCAGATGGTTGTACATTCATAGAAGAAGCCCTAACTAGGGTAGAAATCATCACATAAAGAAACCTCAATTCTCGCCAATATAGACCTCCATTAAGGGATGAAATACACACAGAAAACTCATCTTACTCATGGGAAAATTTGACCATCAAATAGACATAAGATAACCACGAAATGCTCCAACTTCTTCCCTTCTTAAGGTATATGACTCTTTGAGGTAATTCACACTTCTTTGGGTAGATACCAATTGAGAGTTGATGCTCAATTGATGACAAATTAACTCACTTTCACTCCTTATAATGTTCTTGGTGGAGTCACTTTTCACCAAGGGTCACATCTTTCATCCCAGCCGACCTGAGCCTACATGCTCAAAGACCATCAACTTAAGAAATAAAATTCTTCTCATTTTCTTTTTCCCTCTCCATTGTAGCCTTAGGTTCCCTTTAACCCATCAAAGGTGCCTCATGCATACAATAGAATAAACAATAATTTCCCCTTAGGTATTTCACAATCAGCCTTTTGTATAAAGCCCACCACTTGGGTACACTCCCCATAAAACAAAATTTTTGTGGCTTAACTCTTCACAAACCTAGTACTGCAGGGGTTGTGGGAGTACCTCACAAGCTACACATCTCAACGCACCCTCTTAGTGAGGGAGGTGCTTCCACTACTTGAAAGTAACTTGTTAGCGACACAAACGTAATCTCTGGTGTCCACCACTACAACATACTCTATAGAATGAAAAACACTATCCTTGGGAGTGTCGTTGCATCCAAAATCCTCTCGCCTCATCTTCTCATGATAGGCCTTTATCTGATTCCATCATTCCCTCTTTCTAGTTGTAGAAGTCTCCTTACTCCCCATTGACCATGCACTCTTCTTGGGTTGCAGATTATCTCTTTGAACCTGCAAACTCGCACTCGAACTTGACTCCATCTGAGTCTCAAGAAATTGCTTCTTCCCTTGATTTATAGGCTTTCCCGTCACCATGCTCCATAAATCCAATGTTATCTTTAGCAGGGTTAGAGCCTCTGTGCTTGAGCAACACTTTCCCATCTTGAAATATCATCTCAAATCGCTTCACCTTGATCATCGAGACAAAAAACACACTACACCTATGTTTCGATACCCATAGTACATCTTGAAATTGTAACAACCCACTTGACTCCATCCTGAATAGCATAACACCTAAGCCTCTAACAACTTTCTGACTCTTGTTACCAACCTCCATGTGCAACTTCGAGTCCCATTTAGTTAGAGTCTAAAAAATTTCATGCGATCGTATCATATGATTCGACACTCTAGTATCCACATACCATGCATTCTCATCGATGGCACTCTCGGAGAAATGAAATATTAGAGAAAATTCTTCCTCCAACCTTCTTGAGAAGTCACCCAACTCACCTAAAGATGTAGCAACGCCAACACTCTCTTTCCTCTTGTCATTATCTCCTTGCTTCTTTCGCAAACACTTGCTTGCATAATGACCATACTTTCCACATGTATAAAACTTCAACTTAATTAAATCCTTCTTCACTTTTCCCTTCATATTTCTTTCAAGAGCCACATTATCTTCATTAGACTTCTTCTTCTTGTGAAGATCCTCATCCCATAGTTCTTCTTGGATGAAGTTGTCCCATAACCTATTCCAATCTGGTAGCTTATCTCGAGCAATGATCCCTTTGATAAATGGCTTTTGTTCCTCAGAGAATCCATTCAAAGTAGTTATCCCTAGCTCTAACTTTGGAATGTTATCTCCATTGTCAACAAGCTCATCTCAAACTTGATAAATTATCATCAGATACAAAGCCACACCTTCACCATCCAACATCTTAGGGCTCTTTAAGTTGTCTCTCAACACCAATAACTGATTCTCATTCTTATTCTTATTCTCATAGTCCCTTTACTCCATCAAAGTGTTTATTCGTAGGCTATAAGACATGCTATCCAAAGCCTCTTATTGTAAAAACTTCAACACATCACTTCAACACCGAATATCGAACATATTAGCCTTTCTTTCTTCACTTTATGACAACCCTTATTTTGTCCCAACTTTTCACTCTTCTTTATGTAAATGAGGCAAGTTTCGACCTCCTTCAAGATCAGACTACAGACTAAAAATCCCACGCAATAATCCTAAGGCTTAGCGCCCTATCATAGAGAGAAAACAAAGAAAAATATTATCTTCTTACGGTCTCAGCCCTCCCCTTCATGCACATGATACTAGACCAAAATAACTTAACTTTGGGATAAAAAAATGGATGGTTGTACATGCATAGAAAAAAGCCTTAACTAGGGCATAAATCATCACAGAAGTTGACCTCAATTCATGCCATTACAAACCTCCATTAAGGGACGAAATACACACTAAAAAAATCATATTACTCCTAGGAAAATTTGACCATCAAATAGATGTAAGATAACTACAAAATGCTCCAACTTCTTCCTTTCTTAAGCTCTGCAACTCTCTAAGGTAATTCACACTTCTCTCGGAAAATATCACTTGAGATGTTATGCTCACTTGATGCCAAATGAACTCACTTTCACTCCTTCTTATAGTGTTCTTGGTGGAGTCACTTTTCACTAAGGATCACAAGCATCATTGGCCTTAGCCTACATGTTGAAACACCATCAAATTAAGAAATAAAATTCTTCTCGTTTTCTTTCGCGCTCTCCATTGTAGTCTTATGTGCCCTTTAGCCCATGAAAGGCGCCTCTCATGCATCCAATAGAATAAACAATAATTTTCCCTTGTGTCTTTCACCCACAACTTTGGTATAAAGCCCACCACTTGGGTGCATTCCCACAAAATAGATTTTTCATTGTTCAACTCCTCACAACCCTAGTACCCCAGGGGTTGTGGGAGTACTCCCAAGCTACACATCTCAACAAGTTGGTCAGAATCAAGATTAAAAAATACTTATGTTTGATATTAATCTTAATAAAGATGACTAATATTAATATTAATATTAATATTAAGGTTGATTATTATTATTATTATTGAATATAATATTAGTAGTTGATAATGACCAAAATTTAGTCAATGCTGCAATACTACATTACAAAATTACTAATGTGGTTGTGCTAAGGTTTATAACATCGTATATCAACCACATTTACTAATATGGTTGTGCTAGGGCTTATAACATATGGGTTCTTAACATTTGAGGTTATAATATTTGGGTTTATAATATAGGGTGTTTGATATATATGGTTTAATTTATACATATTATAATATTCAGGTTTATTATATAGGATTTATGATATAGGGTTTATAATATTAGGGTTTATGATATAGGGTTTATGATATAGGGTTTATAGTATTGGGTTTAATATTAGGATTTATAATATTGAGTTTATAACATTTGGGGTTTTTAATATTTGGGTTTATACTATTGACATTAATATTAGGGTTTGTAATAGTAGGTTTAATATTAAGGTTTATAATATTGAGCATATAATAAATATGGTTTAAAATATTATGGATTAATATTACGGGTTTAATATTACTACTTATAATATTAAAGCTTTATATTAAGTTTTATAATATTAGGGTTTATAATATAGTGTTTTTAATAATATGGTTTAATATTAAAATTTATAATCTTGAGATTTATAGTATTGAGTTTATAATATTGGGGTTTATAACTTTAGAGTTTACAATAATGGGTTTATAATATTAGGGTTTATAATATATAGAGTTTATAATATATAAGATTTTAGAATATATAGGGTTTATAATATATAATGGAGTGTTCATGACATTTTAACGATATCAATAATAATATTAATGATACTTACCTTAAGATTGGCATGCACTCTAGGGTTTCAATGTTAATTGAAAATTATTCAATTAGTTCCAAACTTATTTTTATTTATACTATATAATAATTAATATTAAATCTCTACCATACACATATAATTATTAGAATTATTAATGTGGTTGATATAATTAGTTTATATCAATTACATTTAGTAATATAGTCGTACATATGTATTTGATGTATGCCTATATCAACTACATTTATTTATATAATTATGCTAATTAATAAAATATTTAACATCTTATAAATAATCCTAAATTTATTAAAATTAAATATTATTAAAAAATTATACTAATTTAATTTAATTGACATTTTCTAAAAACAATTATAAAAAATTAAGATAGAGGAAAAAACAAAATAAAAAAACTTTCCAAATTAAAAAAATATGAAAAATATAATAAATTTCAAAAAAAATAAAAAATATTATTATAAATTATTAACAAAAATAAATTTTATATATATAGATATATAATTTTATTTTATTTTAATATCTTTTAAATTTAATTAAAATACAGCAATATAGACAATATGAAAAATTGTAAATTTTACTAAACAATAACATTTGAAATAATATAGTCCATACCTCACTACTTCTAAAGTACCTCAGATGAGCAACACCAATGGTTCAATATGTATCTCCCCAAAAACAATAACAGTAATGTAATTTAAGATTTCTAATTAGTCGAGATAGAAAAAAAATTAATTATTTCCTATTGTTCAAAGATATCGTCATAAAAGAAAACAATGCACGAAGAAAAACGGCGGTTTCTTGTTGGAGTAAAAGTATATATATAATTTAAGATTTCTAATGAGGTGACATAGAAAAAAAATTAATTATTTCCTAGTCTTGAAAGATATCGTCATAAAAGAAAACACTTGACTTATATATGATGCGCGAAGAAAAACGGTTGTTTCCCGTTGGAATAAAAGTAAATGTATACGTATATGTATATGTATATCTATATATATATTTTTTTTTAATATTTTAAAAATATAAAATTTCAAAATTAAAATAAATTTATATTTTTTTTTATGTTTGGTAAGATTTATTTTTCATTAACAATAAAATAGGGTAAGTTATAGATATACCTATATGGTTAAGTGGCATTAACCTACCTAGAAGTAAACTAGATTTGTTGGCCACCTAATTGCATGATAAACCATTTAGTAACAAAATGTGATAAGTCTAATCATCCATGGCAAACAAGTCTAATTGTCTTTGTGTTGCCTAGAATCTAAATAATTGTAAACATAAATATAAACATATTGGACATTATAAGACTACTGCATATAACAAAAAGAAAGACAAAGGGAGAAACACTAAGCCTATCATGTTCTCGACATTATATGACTACTGCATATAATAAAAAGAAAGACAAAGGGACAAACACCAAGCTAACCATCTTCTGTAGACTCGACAAGAGAAGGGTCCTTCGTGCTAGAGTCGGGGAGCTTTGTTTGAGGGATGCATGGTATGTGTTGCTCAATACGGTTGAGGCACCCATTTTACTTCTATAATTGAAGCTGAATTTTCTGCAATTCCCTGTTATAATCTGGAATCCCATGAGTGGTCACGGCCCCACCAGATGGAATTTGATCTAATACTTTGGCTAGTTGGCTCGTCATCAACCAATACAATTGAAACGATTACTTGAAGTGAGTTTCTTTGCCTCTGGTATGACCAGGATTAGGCACTAATGTTTGCCATTCATCCAAATCGATGTCCATAATCCTTGCTTTCTGATTAAGCTATTCTTCCCATTCCTCGGTCAACTCATGAACCTGGGCCGAGGTGCCCTCATGATACATTGTTGCCGCTTCATTTATGATGCTTGAAACCAACTTTTGGCCCCAAGCTTTGCCCCCAGAGGAGCTTGGCTGGTTACTCCCAAGGGATTCCTCAGAGCTTTTCCTTCGGTTGTGCGAGCTCTACGCAACTTTGCCCTTTATGGAGGCGGAACAAGCCATGAGAATTTAGCACCTACAATTACTTTGACTAACAAACAGAGACCTCGTAAACCACCTGGATGGGAGCTTTAACCCAAAAACACAAAGCGTCCATGGGTCACCAAAGAGCTGGGGACTTGTGAACCAGAGCTTGAAACAACCGAAACTGAACCCGTGCCTAGGGAAAATGCATCAGCAAAACCTTCTCCAAGCCACCTTTCGGCACAGACCAGATGATGGCGATCCCATGATGGTTGTGTGGAAAGACTTACATGGCAGCTGGCCTGTCCTTGGTCCTTCCCGCAGTGGCACACGCTGAGGTTTGGTGAGGGTTTATGGTGCCTTTAATGTGCATCTGGCCCTAGGTTGGCATCGTTTTGTGTGAGAACGACGTCTATGGTATGGCTTGACCTGGGCTCATTTATGTTGTTGTTCGTCTGAGTTATGCTTTCGTTCCTCTATGGCTCGTCTGGTTTGGCTCTGGAAGAAGATGGGTCTCTGTTGCCCGCTATCCTCTTGGTTCTTTTATGGTGTTGTTATGTGCTATATAGCTATGCTTCCTCTCTGACAATCTTCTTGTCACTATCCAGGTATCCCTCTCCTCTTTGTTGTGGCTGCAAGGGGATGGCTCTCGGGATGAAACGTCATGGTCTCGTCCTTGAAGATTTGGGTTCGATGTGCTTAAATTGAGTAGGGTCCTTCCTTGACTGTGCTCTATGGTTGCATTTTGGTTTCAGGCTATAGTTGTTTAACCCTTGGGGTTTCAGTTTGTTGGTCTATCAATACTTGGTTGTCTCCTGGGCAACGAGCCCATCCTGTCGATTTTGTTTTCTGTTCTGGGAATGTGTTTCAGCTTTCTGCTCTTGGTTGTCGTGTTTGTTGTTTCGTCTATGTACTTCTTTGGTCTATTTGGGTTGTGGAAACCCTCCTCGGCCTATCTCGTTTGTATGAAGGACTGTTGGTTATTTTTTTGAGGGTTTTATGTCTTGAGGCCTATGTGGAATCTGGAAGTTTTGTCCTATACTTTCGTGGACCTGATGAATATATATATATATATATATATATACTGTAAATTTCTAATTTAAATCAAATAGTATGTATTTGGTAATGTACTTGGATGGTTTGGCTCTGTCGTATTTGATCCTTTCAATCTCGGTGCGCAGTTTGAATGTTAATCACACAATTTGTTGTTTAATTGCTATGCACAGTAATTTATACTTGTTGCTTCTGAAATAGTGAATACCTGTAAGCTTTCATTAAATTCATAAAAAAAAAAAAAAAAAAAAATTGTTTATGCTTTCTTTCCTTTTTTTTTCATCTAAATGGCAGCAACTCCACTTTTGATTATGTGTTGCCTATTTATGCTTGCTGGCAATCTCATACTCTTCAGGAACCACCCTTAGTTACATTATAGTTATTTTCTAGTTTCATTCAGTTTCATTTCTAACTTATTTTAAACAAATCATATTCTAACTATTGTTTAGTTTATAAATAAAAACATTGGCTGTAGCGCCCTTCATTTAAAAATAAAAATAAAACTAACTAAATGTGAACTTAATCAAAATAGCTTATCCAGTTGTTGCCTCCCTAGTTGGATGCTCCTGCATCAGGCTCCCAGGGTGAATGAATCTCATGGCTCTTGTCCATGAGCTCTTCAATTGAGTACCCGACGCTTTGAATCTGGCCTGCATCCAACCAAGAACTGTCCTCAATTGGATGGTCCTTCCATTTGACCAGGTATTGTAAGTACTCTTTCCGTCAAGTCTGCCTGGCCACCTGAGTATCCAAGATTTGTTCGATCTCTAGAGGCTTGGCTGGAGGCATCTGTTTGACCCATGACTTAGTCTCTCCCTGGGTGTCCCGTGTGTGTTCTGTCAAACTGTCCTCCACATTAGCAGTAATGTAAGGGTACAGGTCTGCCACATTGAAGATGGGTGAGATCCCTATACCCGGGGGTAGTTGCAGTTCATATGCATTTGCAGAGAACTTTCGCAGTATCCTGCAAGGTCCTATTTTTTTCAGTTTCAGTTTGTTATATTCGCCTTTAGGAAACCTTTCTTTGCATAGATGTGCCAGTACTAGGTCCCCTACATTGAATTGCACTTCCCGCTGTTTTAAATCTGCCTTCTATTTATACCTTTGGTTGTTGTCCTGTAATTTGGATTTCACTTGTTCATGAAGTTCGTTGATCACCTTCACGAAGTCTTCACCATCAGCACTCCTTCATTCCAACCGACCCAAATCCCGTAACTCATGCACACCACGGGGGTGCATCCCATATAGGATCTGGAAAGGACTTCTGTTCGTACTCCTGTTGGGTGAATCATTATAAGCGAACTCTGCTTGTGCGAGTACGCGATCCCATTGTCGTGAATTTTCACCAACTAGGCTACGTAACAGATTCCCCAGAATTTAGTTCACCACCTCAATCTGCCCATTAGTCTGTGGGTGATAAGCTGAGCTAAGGTTTAGTTTGGTATCTAGCTTTTTCCACAAATTCCGCCAAAACTGACCTGTGAACTTCACATCCCGATCTGAAACAATAGACTTCGGCGAGCCATGAAATTTGACAATCTCTGTGAAGAACAAGTGTTCTACATGTGTGGCATCGCTGGTCTTCCTACAAGGAATTAAATGCGCCATATTGGTGAAGCGATCCACCACCACCATGATTGAATCGAACCCCTTCTACGTTCTTGGCAAACCTAAGACAAAGTCTAAACTCACTGAGTCCCATGGTCTATTCGGAATAGGTAGGGGTGTATATAATCCTGTATTTTGACTGTCCCTTCGCAAGCTGACACATATTACACCTAGCCACAAATCTTTGTATGTATCTACGTATTTTCGGCCAATAATAGAAGTGGCTCACTTGATCCAAAGTCTTATCAATACCAAAATGTCCGGCTAAACCCCCACTATGTTTCTCTTGGATTAAGTTTTCCCTCGTCGAACATTCTGGAATACACAACTGTCCTCCCCTGAACAACAATCCTTCTTGTATGTTATAGTCTAGCCATGAACTGTTGTCTCTCAACAACGGATTCTGGCAAGCTTCGTACGCTTCCTTAAAGTCTGCATTTGTTTCATACAGATCCTTAAGATGCTCAAATCCTAACACCTGCACTCTGCTTTCCTGTAAAATCAAATTTCTCCTGCTTAACGCATCTGCCACTTTGTTGGCTTGACCGCTGATGTGTTTCAATACAAATGTAAAACTCTGGAGGTACTCCACCCACTTCACATGTTTATGGTTCAGCTTGTGCTATTGCATAACATAATGCATTGCAGAATTGTTTGAAAACAAAACAAACTCATTTGCCATCAAGTAATGTCTCCAATGTTTCAGTGCTTGGACCATTGCATAAAATTCCTTGTCATAAGACGTATACTTCTACCTACTCTCATTCAGCTTCTCACTGAAATAGGCCACTAGCTTGTCCTCTTGGCTGAGTACTGCTCGAATGGCTGTCCCACTGGCATCGCAACGAACTTGAAAAAGTTTTTTGAAATATGGCAACCTCAAAATTAGTCTTTTGGTGATCTTCTCTTTCAACAGCTGAAAACTCTTTTCCACTGACTCTATCCAATGAAAAGGTTGATTTTCATTTTTAATGGTATCCACCATGGGTGCACAAATCCCACTAAAATATTTTATAAATTTTCGATAAAAACTCGCCAACCCATGAAAACTCCGCACTCCAAACAAACTCTTGGGGGATAGGCAGCTAACTATGGCTGCAACCTTTTCTGGATCCATCTTTAATTCATTTTCCAAAATCACAAATCCTAAATAAATCAATTCTTTCTTAAAAAAGGTACACTTCTTCAAATTTAACAACAATTTGTTTTGCTGCAACTTTTCCAAGACATACCTAACATGTCAGAAATGTTCTTCCTCTATCTTAGTGAAAATAAGGATATCATCTAGATATACAATCACGAACTTTCCAATGTATTCCTTCAGCATCTCGTTCATCAAGCGCATGAATGTGCTGGGTGCATTGCTCAGTCCAAATGGCATGACCAGCCATTCATACAGGCCTTCATTGGTCTTGAAAGTTGTCTTCCATTCGTCCCCTTCATGAATCCGAATCTAGTGATATCTGCTTTTCAAATCAATCTTCGAAAAATATGCCGCTCCACTCAAACAGTCCATCATGTCGTCCATCCACAGTAAAGGAAACCTGTACCTAATAGTGATCTTGTTAATTGCTCGAGAATCAATACACATCCACCATTCACCTCCTTTCTTGGGAGCTAAAACAGTTGGGACCACACAAGGACTTAAACTCTCCCGAATCAACCCTTTATCCAACAACTCCTGTACCTGCTTCCTGATCTCTTCATTGTCCTTTGGACTCATCCGGTAAGTAGATTTGTTTGGTAAACTAGCCCCTGGAATGAAATCAATATGGTGACTGATACTCCTTTTTGGTGGCAATTTTTCTGGTAGATCATCCACCACAATGTCACTAAACTCCTACAGCATATCCTGTATCTCCTCAGGTAAGTCAGTAATCTCAGTATGGATTAACACCGCTCTTGGCCTTCGCACAATTGCATATTTTACCTCATCATCTCCAATCTGTTGTAGAAACTCTTTTCCTCCTAACAGTAATGCTTTTGTTCCACCGTTTTCTGTTGTATCCTCCTCTTTCATGGGTACTAGCGTATGCTTTATCCCATCCTTAGCAAACTTGTAACAGTTTGTCTTCCCATCATGGACAACTTTCCTGTCATACTGCCATGGTTTGCCCAACAGTATATGGCACACATCCATCGGCATGATATCACAAGTTACTTTATCCTTATACCTACCAATGTGAAACTCCACTTCGCACTACTCATCAACCAGCAGTTGGTGTCCTTTTTGTAACCAAGACACCCTGTATGGTGTTGGGTGCTTCAATCTTTTTAAACCCAGTTTTTCTACCATTTCAGTGGCTACCAAGTTGTCAGTGCTCCCGCTGTCAATAATCAATTTGCAGCATTTCCCATGTGATTTACACACAATTCGGAACAGTGCTTTCCATTGTGTCTGGTCAGCTAACTCTTTAGCCGGTTTCAACAATACCTTGTTTAACATTAAGGCTTCTCCCATTTTAGGCATGTTCTCCACTTCTTATGGTGGTGCCTCTACTTCTTTCGGTTGAGCAACATATGCTCCTCTTTGCCCTATTTGATCACTTTTAGGACATTGAAAAGACTTGTGTCCCCACTTGTGACACTTGTAACACTGATAGGCATTTCCTCTGCCTCTGCCATTACCTCTTCCTCATTGGTAAGGCCTTGCTCCTCTAGTGTTACCTTCCTTTTTAGTTGGTCCTATAGTTTTTGAACTGCTGCCCTCTTCATTTCTGTGGACAGTTCTTCCTCTGCCAAAAGTCTGTCCTCTTCTTCTGCCAGATCCACGTCCTCTTCTGGCATTTTGCTTTCTGGCAATATTTTCTTCTGCCTTCAAAGCACTTTGATAGGATTACTCTATGGACTTGGGGGAAAGAATATTAATCTCATCTAGTATCTCCATTTGTAAGCCATTCACAACCTTGCTGTCTTTTCCGGGGTATCTTCAACATAACCTACTTGCAGGTTCACTCTATAGAATTCTTTCGTATACTCCTTCACAGTCATTGCACTTTGCTTTAGGTTCTACACCTGCCTATAGAGAGAAATCTAATAATCTTTGGGTAGAAACTTACTCTTCATCTTGGCAATCATCCTGTTCCACTTTTTTATCAACGGTTTATTTGACCTCCTCCTTTCTGCCTGCACACTATCCCACCACAGTTTTGCATGTCCCTTCAGTTTGGTGGCTGCAAAACTGACCTTCTTATCTTCACTAATTTCTTCACACTCGAAATATTTATCCAACTCACTAATCCAGTCCAACAATACCTTCATAGATAAACTACCATCATAATTCGAAAGCTCTGGCTTTGGCTTGATACTTGCCAACAAAACTCATCTTAATAATTTTATCTCTAGTCCCTCTTCGTCTGACCCATCCGTCATGGCTGCAATTTCTTCTTCACTGTCATCACCACCTTCTGGATCCGTATGCCTCCCTGCTTCCACTGCTGCCAATCAGCCACTTAGGATCCTGATTTCTTCTCGCAGCCCTTCAGCGGCTACTATCCTGATAGCTCTACCTCAACCTCTTCTTCCTACTTCCAATTTTTTTCTTTTGAGAAAAGAACTTCCTTTGATACCAAAATTTGATGGCGATCTCGAGACGGTTGCATGGCAAGACTTACGTGGCAGCTGGCCCATCCTTGGTCCTTCCCGCGCTGGCACACACCAAGGTTTGGTGAGGGTTTATGGTGCCTTCTATGCACATCCGGCCCAAGGTTGGTCTCCTTTTGTGTGATCACTACGTCTATGGTATGGATCGACCTGGGCTCATTTGCGTTGTTGTTCATATGAGTTGTGCTTCCGTTCCTCTGTGGCTCGTCTGGTTCGGATCTAGAAGAAGATGGGTCTCTATTGCCCTCTATCCTCTTGGTTCTTCTGTGGTGTTGTTGTGTTCTATATAGCTATGCTTCCCCTCTGACAATCTTCTTGTCACTGTGTAGGTATCCCTCTCCTCTTTGCTGTTGCTGCAAGGGGCTGGCTCTCAGGATGAAATGTTGTGGTCTCGTCGTTGAAAATTTGGGTCTGATGTGCTTAAATCGGGTAGGGTCCTTCCTTGACTGCGCTCTGCAGTTGCATCTTGGTTTCAGGCTATAGTTGTTTAACCCTTGGAGTTTCAGTTTGTTGGTATGTCGATACTTGGTTGCCTCCTGTGCAACGACCCCATCTTGTCGATTTTGTTTTTTGTTCTAGAAATGTGTTTCGGCCTTCTATTGTTGGTTGTCGTGTTTGTTGTTTCGTCTGTGTACTTCTTTGGTCTATCTGGGTTGTGGAAACCCTCATCGGCCTATCTCGTTTGTATGAAGGACTATTGGTTTTTTTTTTAGGGCTCCGTGTCTTGAGGCCTGTGAGGAATCTGGAAGTTCTGTCCTGTACTTCCGTGGACCTGATGAATATATATATACTGTAAATTTCTAATTTAAATCAAATAGTATGTATTTGGTAATGTACCTGGATGGTTTGGCTTTGTCGTATTTAATCCTTTCAGTCTCGATGTGCAGTTTGAATGTTAATTACACAATTTGTTGTTTAATTGTTATGCACAGTAATTTATGCTTGTTGCCTCTAAAATAGTGAATACATGTAAGCTTTCTTTAAATTCAAAAAAAAAAAAAAATTGTTCAGAGTTACGCTTTCTTTCCTTTTTTTTTCATCGAGATGGCAGCAACCCCACTTTTGATTCTCGGTTGCCTATTTATGCTTGCTTGCAGCGTCATACTGTTAAGGAACCACCCTCAGTTACATTATAGTTCTTTTGCAGTTTCATTTCTAACTTATTTTAAACAGATCCTATTCTAACTACTGTTCAGTGTATAAATAAAAACATTGGTTGTAACAGCGTTCATTTAAAAATAAAAATAAAACTAACTAAAAGTGAACTTAATCAAAACAGCTTGTCCAACTGTCGCCTCCCTAGTCGGATGCTCCTGCATCACCAGAGCCGAGGGAAACAAAGTTCACTATCAAGAAACTTACTAAACTTACCGCGGAAAACACTCGTTATCCCATCCACACTTATGCCCCTGCCACATTCGAGGAAGGGATTAAATTCTATCAAGAAACTTACTAAACTTACAACGGAAAACATGTTATCCCATCCACACTTATGCCCCTATCATATTCGAGGATGGCATTAACTCCTCGTATGCAAAGAGCCACAGCTCCATGTGCTAAATGCATATCGAGGATGGCAAGAAGGCACCTTGGGATTATGCTACTACTCCATATGCTTCATGCATGTGGAGGGTGGGAAAGAAGCACCTTGAAATTATCAACCTCATTCATATGTAAATCTTATTATCACCGCTCCTGAATGAAGAAAATAAATCTATATAATTAAAATAATTCTATACTATTATTAAAATTTAATATTAATCTTATAAAAATCAAATATTACTACTATTAAACATTTATATTAACAATTTTTAAAATAAATTTTACACAAATTTAAAAACATAAATATTAAATTTATATCATTGAAGTGATGATCTCAAATATTTTAACTCATTTATATATTTTTTTGACCGATCTCCTTGTTGTTACACTACTAGTTTTTTCTTTTCATCAATTTTAACGCAATTCAATTTGCTTCCATGTCCACTCTAGTGGACTAATTCTTACAAAGGAATGACAATGTCACCAGAGCAAGTGAATACATTGGGTTATGGGATGTTTGGTTATGCTTTTCAATTAAATTGCAATAGTTTACAGTAATAACATGCCCTGTAATGCCCGGGAATACCGTGCCTTTTCAACAATCCGAAATATGATACCAAAAATATTAACCAAAAACATCACGCTTTCTCGTCATGAAACATATAAATATTGTTTCAACTGTGGTATTTTTATAATTATGATTAAAAATGTTAATATAAGGATTTTTATCAAATTATTTTCGCTTTTTATTTCACAATTTCACCCGTTAAAATTAAATCTGTAAGTTATTGCAACAGCTAAATTAAATGTTTAAGTTATTTTACTACAAGGGTATCCATGATTTTACAATCCATCTCGATGATCAGTATTCTAGCTTGATTTGAAATTTAAAGTTTTTATATATCTTGGGATAAATAAGTTGAATAAGTTAAACTGGCACTAGCTTTGTAAAATGGTTTTATCGATTTTTTTGGGTGGTTTAAAGTTATTATGTTTAATAAAATTTTGAAATAAGATAGTTTAATTAATAAATAAAATGAATTTTTTTTTAGTATTTTTGTGATTAATTTTTTTCAAATTTAAATAATAAGAAATAATAATCTTGTTCAAAATAATATAGGAAAATAGTATTTTATCTATTATCTAGACTATATCTTTCACATTTACAATCAACATAAAAATAACACAAATAAATATGTGTGCATGCAAAAGGAAAAAGAGAGAGAAAATTCATCTTTACTGGACCTATGGGTTATTTAAATTATATAAATTAGACTCATATATGAATAATAACAATTTTTATGTTTTTCCAAGGAAATGCATGTTATGATTCATCTCAATTTTAAAGGCAAGTCATAAAGTAGAGTTATTTAAATTATATAAATTAGACTCATATATGAATAATAACAATTTTTATGTTTTTCCAGGGAAATGCATGTTATGATTCATCTCAATTTTAAAGGCATGTCATAAAGTAGAGTTACTAGCATTGATGCTCATACTAAATCTTAATCTTTCTCATCTATTCTTTTTTGGATAAGCCATGTTATGATTGATCCCAATTTTAAAGGAAAATCATAATGCAGAGTTATTAACATTGATAATAATACTAAACCTTATTATCTTTCTCATCTATTCCTTTTTGGATAACCCAAATGGGTGAAGCATAATCTTGGGTGCATGCAGAAGAAAAAGAAATGGAAATAATTCTGAAATTGAAATTTTCTTTTTTCAATTCTACTCTGGTCAAATGTCTAGAAAAAAAAAAGAACAAAAAGAATTTGTGAAAATGACTTTATTTTTAACAAAAATTTATAGATTTTTCTTTCTATAAAATATCAGTTTTCTATATGTATGGATATTTTGTTTTATAAAATATCAATTTCCTATATGTGCATCTATCTATTAGGGAAAGATTTTATATAAATCTAAATTTTGAAATTATTTTAGATTTAAATTTTAAAATAACATCATTTATGAGTGTAGATTTTTTTTGAGAAAATTTTATAGGGAAAGTTTTTTATTATTCAGAGCAAATAAAGCAAATATAGAAAAAAAATCTACAGCCATTTTTATGGCATCAGTGTCACGAGGTAATTTGAGCATCACATGCACATACACATGCACCTAAATTTTCAGCAGAGTACAGTGATACTGAGATTTATAAAGTGATTATGAAACGTAGACAAGAGAGTATCGATTCATTTATTTAATTCATACTAGCTTATAGCAAACAACACCAGAGAAACTGGTCACCAACATATATTCTACTTCTTCCTATCGGTACTGACCGAACATTCTTCAAAGCGCTACGATTCTTCACTTGATCGGTCACTTGTCGCTGCTACGATTCTTCTGGGCTTCATTCAGCAATTTTACAGTTTTGTATTCTATTGTAGGTAGGTGATATGTAAGTACGTTGTATTCCTAATAAAATAATATTAAAAATAATAAAATTTAATGTCTATCTAAAACAAAAATGAAAATAATCATATAAATAAAAAAAAATTATAATAAAATTCAATACAAAAAGTTTAAAATCTTACTCCAAAATTTTTTAATATTTCTTTTAATTAAATATTTATAAAATAAATCTTTAAAAGGAAAAACCATATAATATAGATATATAAAAATATTTAATGACATAAATATTTTCACTTCAAAGTTGTAATATTTGAAAATATTAATTTTGTTATGAAGCTATGTAAGAAAAATCTAATATTAACATTAGAAGATTAATATCAATACAAGCTTATGTCTATAATTTTGTTATCATGCTATGTAAAAAACATCTAATATTAATATTAAAAAATTAATATTAATACAAGCTTATATCCATCTTAACCAGGATCTATCAAGAGGGATCAAATACCTTGAGATACAAATCTCTTTTACTTGAGATACAAATCTCATTTATTATGAAAAGAGATTTGATCCCTCTTAGAACTTGATAGATCTAGGGTTAAAATAAATCTATGTTAGTAAATAAGATGGAAAATCAGTGAATTAATTATTAAATTTGTATGACCTTAAATAGCTAATAAGTAATTATAAGATAAAAATAAAAAAATAATTTATTACATCATGCTTAATATTTAACGGTATATATACTTACTTTATGCTCTGCTTTGAAGACTGCATTTAGAGTTGTGTTTTGAACCATGGACACTTTTAGCTGGCCTGTCACCTGTACCCAGATATTAACACAAAAATGGTTATTTGTTTTAAGGTACCTAATATCAATGTGTGAGTGCCATGAGTGAGAAAAGGTGCTATAACAAAATTGAATACCTCGTTGGGGCAAACTGTGACATTTTGCTCTTCCAGTTCCGTCGGCTCCTTCACATCGAGTTTATTCCACAACTGAACTATTGTGGCGGTGGAACCAGATGGAATTACACTTAAGTCGTCTGTGATGAAAAAGTTGACAGTCTTCTTCACATATCCCGTAGGTATTTCACACACAACTTTGGGTATAAAGGCGACCACTTGGGTACACTCCCCATAAAACACATTTTTTGTGGGTTAACTCTTCACAAACCCAATACCCTAGGGGTTGTGGGAGTACCTCCTAGGCTACACATCTCAATGATCCCTCTTAGTGAAGGTGCTTCCACTACTCGAAAGTAACTTTTTAGCAACACTAGTGTAATCTCTGGTATCCACCACTACAACATACTCTATAGAATGAAAACAAATATCCTTGGTAGTGTCCTTGCATCCAAAATCCTCTTGCCTCATCTTCTCATGATAGGCCTTTATATGATTCCACCGTTCCTTCTTGCTAGCTGTAGAAATCTCCTTACTCTCCATTTACCATGCACTCTTCTTGGGTTGCAAATTATCCCTTTGAACCTGCAAACTCTTGCTCGAACTTGAATCTGTCTTAGTCTCAAGAAATTGCTTCTTCCCTTGATTTATAGGCTTTCCCATGACCATGCTCCCTAACTCCAATGATATCTCCAGCAGGGTTAGAGCCTGTATGCTTGAGAAACACTTTCCCAACTTGAAATATCATCTCAAACCGCTTCACCTTGATCATCGAGAAAAACAACACGCTACACTTGAGTTTCGATACCCATAGTACATCTTGAAATCGTAACAACCCACTTGACTCCATCCTAAATGGCACAACACCTAACCCTCTAACAACTTTCTGACTCTTGTTTCCAACCTCCATGTGCAACTTCGAGTCCCATTTAGTTAGTCTCAAAAACTTCACGCAATCCTATCATATGCTTCGACACTCCAGTATCCACGTACCATGCATTATCATCGATTGCACCCTCGAAGAAATGAAAGACTAGAGCAAATTCCTCCTCCAACCTTCTTGAGAAGTCACCCAACTCACGTGAAGATGTAGCAACGCCAACTATCTCTTTCCTCTTGTCATTATCTTCTTTCTTCTTTTGCAGACACTTGCTCGCATAATGACCATACTTTCCACATGTATAAAACTTCAACTTACTTAAATCCTTCTTCACTTTTCCCTTCATCTTTCTTTCAAGAGCCACATTATCTTCATCAGACTTCTTCTTATGAAGATCCTCATCCTGTAGTTCTTCTTGGATGAAGTTGTCCCATAACCTGTTCCAATCTGGAAACTTATCTCGAGCAACGATCCCTTTGATAAATGGCTTCCATTCCTCAGAGAATCCCTTTAAAGCAGTCATCACTAGCTCTGACTTTGGAACATTATCTCCACTATCAACAAGCTCATCTCAAACTTGATAAATTGTCATTAGATACAGAGCCACACGTTCGCCATCCAACATCTTGGGGCTCTTTAAGTTGTCTCTCAACACCAATAACTGATTCTCATTCTTATTGTTATTCTCACAGTCCCTTTACTCCATCAAAGTGATTTTTTATAGGCTTTAAGACATTCTATCCAAACTCTTTTATTGAATTGAGTTCAACACATCACTTCAACACCCAATCTCCAACATATTAGCCCTTCTTTATTCACTTTATGACAACCCTTATCTCTGTCCCAACTTGGCACTCTTGTTTCTGCAATATGAGGCAAGTTTCAACCTCCTTCAGGATCAGACTACCCATTAAACCACCAATGATCTGCTCATCCTCTGGAAAACCTGCCTTCCTTCCTAACCCGAAAGATAAATTTGAAAAGTTCTCAGGTTCTTTCAAGTTGGCTAAATGTCGTAAGTCTCGAGCAACAAAGAACCCGACAGCCCTTGATGATGAGGACCCACATATCTTATGGCTCACAATATCCTACGGCCCACATATCCTATGGCCCACATATCCTACGGCCCACAATGCAATAGCAAGTTACTATAAAACAAGCCTTAACCTGTGGTTGACTTGGCAACCCGATGACCGAGTGATCCAGCTCTCGAAGATTCGACGGTCTTTAACTAATTTCGGGTCAACAACTTGCCCACTCCTTAATTTGCCTTTCGGACCCTATGAGAAACCAAAACCATCTTTCTATACTCTTTTGGGTTCGTTTTGTGGATTAGCCCTTGATTAGCTTTATGACCCGACTACCGTGCGATCTGGCCCTCGTCGATCCGACGGTCCTGAGTTGATTTCGGGCCGGCAACATACCCACTTTTTGTTTATCCATTCGGACCTGAAGAGTGGCCTAAATCACCACTCTATAGTTTTTCGGGTCCATTTTATGGGATATCCTTCGTGCAGCTATCTATCCGAAATAGGTAGGATGCTGGAGTACACTACCATCTTTGGTCGGCTTCTTGTCAATCTGCCCATTGCTTACCCCTTGCTTCTTCCATGTTATTGGTTCACTTTCTACTGTTTCCATTGGTCTATTTATTGCTTAACTTTCATAAAATGAAAATACTCCATCTGTGATCGCCTGTCTGTGAAAGTCTTCGCGCAAATTCACTGAGGGTGTCGACTCCCAAGCATAGCTTCTGTTATCTCTTGTACAGAGCACTCCTTCATTCGCCAGACGATCTGCTAACCTGTTGGCTGTTCTACGCACGTGAACAAATCTGAGTGTTCTTAGGGCCCTCAGGTGCGATTGTATACGTTGATAGACTTGCAATAACCACCAGTGATTTCATACTTTTTTCTGGTGCTGTGTTGTTGCCTATCTTTTTCACCGAATTAATTATCAATTCAGAGTCTGCTTCTATGATGGCATTGTGTAAATTGGATTTAATTAAGATTTCTAGGCATTGCTCTAAGGCCATGAGTTCAGCCATATTATTAGTGGCATTCCCCAAATGACTATGAAAGATGACTTTTAAGTATCTCTGCTCATCTCTTATGATTCCTCCATAACCAGCAACCCCAGGGTTTCCCTTAGAGGCTCCATCTATATTAAATTTCAAAAAGCCATGAGGAGGTGGTTGCGAGAAGTCCTTCCCCGCTGTTGTATGTCTTACGATCTTGCTTATGCCCTGGGGGACAGGCATCTGGAAACTCAAATTTAAAAGTATATGAGCATCCTGGTTTAGAGGAGGGTTCTCGAGGGGTTGCTTTAGAAGGGTGCTCACAGTTTCTTTGAGCTATCTTATAATATGAGGTATGATGCTCTGGGCTGAGCCAATTCTGTTCTTGAAAATCCTATTGTTGCGTTCTTTCCATACATCCCATCAAAGTGATTTTTTATAGGCTTTAAGACATTCTATCCAAACTCTTTTATTGAATTGAGTTCAACACATCACTTCAACACCCAATCTCCAACATATTAGCCCTTCTTTATTCACTTTATGACAACCCTTATCTCTGTCCCAACTTGGCACTCTTGTTTCTGCAATATGAGGCAAGTTTCAACCTCCTTCAGGATCAGACTACCCATTAAACCACCAATGATCTGCTCATCCTCTGGAAAACCTGCCTTCCTTCCTAACCCGAAAGATAAATTTGAAAAGTTCTCAGGTTCTTTCGAGTTGGCTAAATGTCGTAAGTCTCGAGCAACAAAGAACCCGACAGCCCTTGATGATGAGGACCCACATATCTTATGGCTCACAATATCCTACGGCCCACATATCCTATGGCCCACATATCCTACGGCCCACAATGCAATAGTAAGTTACTATAAAACAAGCCTTAACCTGTGGTTGACTTGGCAACCCGATGACCGAGCGATCCAGCTCTCGAAGATTCGACGGTCTTTAACTAATTTCGGGTCAACAACTTGCCCACTCCTTAATTTGCCTTTCGGACCCTATGAGAAACCAAAACCATCTTTCTATACTCTTTTGGGTTCGTTTTGTGGATTAGCCCTCGATTAGCTTTATGACCCGACTACCGTGCGATCTGGCCCTCGTCGATCCGACGGTCCTGAGTTGATTTCGGGCCGGCAACATACCCACTTTTTGTTTATCCATTCGGACCTGAAGAGTGGCCTAAATCACCACTCTATAGTTTTTCGGGTCCATTTTATGGGATATCCTTCGTGCAGCTATCTATCCGAAATAGGTAGGATGTTGGAGTACACTACCATCTTGGGTCGGCTTCTTGTCAATCTGCCCATTGCTTACCCCTTGCTTCTTCCATGTTATTGGTTCACTTTCTACTGTTTCCATTGGTCTATTTATTGCTTAACTTTCATAAAATGAAAATACTCCATCTGTGATCGCCTGTCTGTGAAAGTCTTCGCGCAAATTCCCTGAGGGTGTCGACTCCCAAGCATAGCTTCTGTTATCTCTTGTACATAGCACTCCTTCATTCGCCAGACGATCTGCTAACCTGTTGGCTGTTCTACGCACGTGAACAAATCTGAGTGTTCTTAGGGCTCTCAGGTGGGATTGTATACGTTGATAGACCTGCAATAACCACCAGTGATTTGATACTTTTTCTGGTGCTGTGTCGTTGCCTATCTTTTTGACCGAATTAATTATCAATTCAGAGTCTGCTTCTATGATGGCATTGTGTAAATTGGATTTAATCAAGATTTCTAGGCATTGCTCTAAGGCCATGAGTTCCGCCATATTATTAGTGGCATTCCCCAAATGACTATGAAAGATGACTTTTATGTATCCCTGCTCATCTCTTATGACTCCTCCATAACCAGCAACCCCAGGGTTTCCCTTAGAGGCTCCATCTATATTAAATTTCAAAAAGCCATGAGGAGGTGGTTGCCAGAAGTCCTTCCCCGCTGTTGTATGTCTTACGATCTTGCTTATGCCCTGGGGGACAGGCAACTGGAGACCCAAATTCAAAAGTATATGAGCATCCTGGTTTAGAGGAGGGTTCTCGAGGGGTTGCTTTAGAAGGGTGCTCACAGTTTCTTTGAGCTATCTTATAATCTGAGCTATGATGCTCTGGGTTGAGCCAATTCTGTTCTTGAAAATCCTATTGTTGCGTTCTTTCCATACATCCCAGATCAAAAACACTGGTACCAGAGTCCAGGATTTGTTGATTATTTCATTTTCTGAGAAGTCTTTCCTCCAGTTCTTCAAAGTGCCAGTGATGCTGAATTCATCCCTGTCAGTTTGCTTGAAGATTGAGGCTACCCAATTCCACAAGGTAGAGGTGAATGGGAAAAGGTTGAGTAGGTGATCCATTGTTTCTTCTTGTAGACCACATAACTGGCATCTAGATGGACCAACTAAACCTCTTTTTCTAAGATTTTCCAAAGTCAGAATTTTTTTTTGTTGCACCAACCACATGAACAGTTTGATTTTCATCCAGTGCGGGTTCTGCCATAGGTCCTTCCATATCTTATCAGGGTTTGGAAAGTCAAGCCCAGTGGCAATTCTTTTGGCTTCTTTGAGGCTGAAGTTCCCTTCGATGTTTCTTCCCCATCTTAGTTAGTCAGATGATGTTGAAGTCAAAACCTTTCTCTGTTCCAAGATCACTACAAGAGCTTCTACCTGGGCCTTCAAAGGGGTCTCTTCATTGTATACTAGGTCCTTCCATGTTCTTCATTTGCCCTTGTCCCTTGTCTGATCCCAAAAGTCACTTACCTTGAGTAGCCCTTTTTTGTCAGTGTCATTCTTGAGAATGGTTAGTTCTTCTCTACATAGGTTAGGCTCCTGCTAGTTATCGTATAGTGTTTTTAATATTAGGGTTTAATATTAAAATTTATAATATTGGGGTTTATAACTTCAGGGTTTATAATATTAGGTTTTTTAATATATAGAGTTTATAATATATAAGATTTTATAATATGTAGGGTTTATAATATATAGTGGAGTGTTCATCACATTGTAAGGATATTAATAATAATAATATTAATGATATTCACATTAACATTAACATGCACTTCGGGTTTCAATGTTAATTGAAAGTTATTCATTTAGTTGAAAACTTAACTTATGTTTATTTATATAATTATAGAATAACTAATATTAATAATAGTATTAATATTAAATCCCTACCTACACCTTATAATTATTAATGTGGTTGATATATTCAGTCTCTATAAACCATATTTATTGATATGGTTATACTAATTAATAAAATATTTAACATTTTATAAATAATCTTAATTTTATTAAAATTAAATATTATTAAAAAACTATACTAATTTATTTTAATTGACATTTCCTAAAAACAATTATAAAAGAATAAGATAAAGAAAAAAACAAAATAAAAAAGCTTTCCAAATTAGAAAAATATAATAAATTTAGTAAACTTTTCAAATTATTATTATAAATTATTAACAAAAATAAATTATATATTATATATATAGATTAAGATTTTATTTTACCTTAATATCTTTCGAATCTAATTAAAATACATCAATCTAGACCATATGAAAAATTGTAAATTTAACTAAACAATAACATTTGAAATAATATAGTCCATACCTCACTACTAAAGTACATCAGATGAGAAACACCAATTATTCAATATGTATCTCCCCAAAAAACAATAACAATAATGTAATTTAAGATTTCTAATTAGTTGAGATAGGAAAAAAAATTAATTATTTCCTATCGTTCAAAGATATCGTCATAAAAGAAAACACTCGACTTATATGTATGCACGAAGAAAAACGGCTGTTTCTTGTTCGAGTAAAAGCTCTTTTTTTTTTCCTTCCTTCCTTTAGATATTGATATTTATATATTTTTAAATATTTTAAAGAAATATATATATTTTAAAATTAAAATAAATTTATATAATTTTTTAAAGTTTGGTAAGATTTATTTTTCATTAACATTAAAATATGACAAGTTATATCTATATTTATATGGTTAGGTGGTTTTAATCTGCCTAGAGAGAAACTAGATTTGTATGGATATCCATCCAGTAACAAAATGCTATAAGTCTAATAATCTATGGCAAGTAAGTTTAATTGTCTTTGTGCTGCCTAGAATCTAAATAACTGTAAACATAATTATAAACATACTGGACATTATAGGACTACTTCATATAATAAAAGGAAAGACAGAGGGACAAAAACCAAGCTAATCATCTTCGAGGAGAAGGGTCCTTCGTGCTGGAGCCATGGAGATTTGTTTGAGGGATGCATGGTACGTGTTGCTCAATACGGCTGAGGCACCCATTCTACTTCTATAACTGAAACTGAATTTTTTGAAATTCCTTGCTATAATTTGGAAACCCATGAGTGGTCGTGGCCCCACCAAACGAAATCTGATCTAATGCTTTGGCTAGGAGGCTCTTCATCAACCAATACAAGTGCAACAATTACTTGAAATGAGTTGCCTTACCTCTGGTATGACTAGGATCAAGCAATAATGTTTGCCATTCATCCAAATCGATGTCCATAATCCCTTCTTTCTAATTAAGCTCTTCTTCCCATTCCTTGATCAGCTGATGAACCTAGGCCGAGGTGCCCTCATGATACACTGTTGTCGCTTCATTGATGATGCTTGAAACTGAATTTCAGCCTCGAGCTCTGCCCCTAGAGGAGCTTGGTTGGTTACCCCAGGGGATTCCTTGGAGCTTTTCGTTCGGTTGTGCGAGCTCTGGGTAGCTTTGCCCTTTTTGGAGGCGGAACGAGCCATGAGAATTCAATACCTACAATTACTTTGACTAACAAAGAGAGACCCCGTAAACCACCCGGATGGGAGCTTTAACCCATAAACACAAAGCGTCCAGGGGTCACCATAGAGCGAGGGACCCATGAACCAGAGCTTGAAACAACCGAGACTGAACCCGTGCCCAAGGAAGACACACCGATGGAGCCTTCTCCAAGCCATCTTTTGCTACGGAAAACACTCGTTATCCCATCCACACTTATGCCCCTGCCACATTCGAGGATGATATTAATTCCTGGCATGCAAAGAGCCACTGCTCCATGTGCTTCGTGCATGTGGAGGATGGCAAGGAGGCACCTTGGGATTGTCAACCTCATTCGTATTCCACTACTCCATATGCTTTGTGCATGTGGAGGGTGGCAAGGAAGCACCTTGAAATTATCAACCTCATTAGTATGCAAGTCTTATTAAGGCCAACTCACACTCGATCAAGAAAAATAAATCTATATAATTAAAATAATTCTATACTATTATTAAAATTTAATATTTACATTATAAAAATCAAATATTACTACTATTAAATCATTTATATTAACAATTTTCAAAATAAATTAAACCCAAATTTAAAAACATAAATAGTAAATTTATATCATTGAATTGATGTTATGAGATATTTTAACTCATTTACATATTTTTTTTATCGATCTCGTTATTGTTACACTACTAGTTTTTCTTTTCCATCATTTTTAACGCATCCAATTTGCCTCCATGTCCACTCTAGTGGATTAATTCTTACAAAGGAATGACAATCTTACCGGTGCAAGTGAATAAATTGGGTTATGGGATGTTTGGTTATGCTTTTCAATTAAAATTGCAATAGTTTCAGTAATAACATGCCCTGTAATGTCAAATGCGGGAATACCGTGCCTTTTCAACAATCCGAAATATGATTCCAAAAATATTAACCAAAGACGTACCCTTTCTCGTCATGAAACATATAAATATTGTTTCAACTGTGGTATTTTTATAATTATAATTAAAAATGTTAATATAAGGATTTTTATCAAATTATTTTCGCTTTTTATTTCACAATTTCACCGGTTAAAATTAAGTCTGTAAGTTATTGCACCAGTTAAATTAAATGTTTAAGTTATTTTACTACCAGGGTCGTAATTATATCCATGATTTTACCATCCATCTCGATGATCAGTATTATAGCTTGTTACATGTAGTATTTTGATTTGAAATTTAAAGATTTTACATACCTTGGGATAAATAAGTTGAATAAGTTAAAAATTTGAAATGGCACTAGCTTTAAAATTGATGGCCCAGCCCACCGTACTGAGTGGTTGGCGGTAATTAATGAGTTTTAAAGCCTGCGTAAACAGAGCTGTACACGTCCAGATGTTTCCACAAGGGTCAACCACGGGTTCCACCGGTTGTTAACCGGCACATGTGGGTTCTGTCCGGCAATTCTTCCCGCCCTTTGACTCACTATACACTACCTTCGTTTCCCATTTTCGCCATTTGGTGGTAAGAAACTTGCTCCGCTCTGCCGAGGGTTTTGGAGTCTGAGGTTTCTCTGCTCGCGGGAATGCCCGGTCGTTCTGTTCCCCAATACACTGGTATTCGTTGGTAACGATGGTCCTCTGTTTGGTAGCGTTATGCTTTAGCTGTTTTCATGGAGGTTTAATGTTGAACGCTCCTTTATAACACTCGTCCTTAACTGGTAAGATCTCTGCTACAGGTATAACTCGCTCCAAGGTTCTGCAAGCTCGTTCACGCAATGGTGTCAAAATAAAAAGGTAAGCTCCGGTTCCCTGCTAGATTCTCTGGTTCCTTTTCACTCTGTCTCTAACAGCTTCGCTCCTTGCTAGTCCAGGTTGTGAGTTGGTGGTTTGCTCCAACGTGGCCTCTGCCGTTACAGGTAAGTCATTTTCTCTGTTCCATTTATTTGCTTCTGCATTGTTTGTTGGTTTCTCGCTTCTGTGCCCTAATGTGTTGTTCCTTTGTCCTCGCAGGCCACTTCCCGAGGTTTCGATCGAGGGTTTGTTCCTCTGCAAACTGGTGCTGAGTCGAAAACCGTCAAACCCTAACCGGGTAGGGTCTTTCCACGTTGTTCTATTTAGAATTTCGCCGTTGTTTGATCACCGGGTATGGCTATGCTAGCCGTCGCTCCTTTCTTTGTAGTTATTGTATGTAGTCTTCGGTCGTTTCGTAGGGTTTAGTGGAACTTCCCGGTCTCTGTAGAAACTGTAGCCGTTGGCGGCCTCCTTTATGTTTCGTTCAGTTCACTGTTAGAAAACTCTGTAGCCGTTGCGCTTTCTCTGGTTATTTGTATTTGTTGTTTTGTGAGGGTTTACCTCACCGAGCTTATAACGCTCAGGCAATGCTGAACTACGCACTCAATAATGTATTTGAATTTTTGATGCGGACTGTATATTTAATTACAGACAATATATGTTTACTTAGAAATGCAAAATGACTTCTTTTGGTTACCTGGTTATACTCGTTCCTTGTTGTATGTTTTGGTCGTCGTGGCTGTGCGGTTCCACTGGTACCGTTTCCTTGTCGCGTACTGTTCAATTTATTCTTGATATACAGAATTCAATAAATGTAAAGAAACTCAGAACATGTGATAGATGTCAATACACTTTAGCAGTGGTTCAGAAAGTAAAAATCTTTATTTTCTATGGTCAGAGGAACAATTCTGTTCTTGTTTTTCTTTTTCGAGGAGAAGAAGATTTTCGTTATTCACCACCCTTTGTATTTACAACCGGGCAGCGTAACTGCTCCCGCTTGCAGTTAGACTGTTACTTCGAATTGGTTCAACTGTCTGTTCATTTCTTGTAATACATATAAAGTTTCTGTTAACTGCTACTTTAATTTTCTAAATTTAAAACAGAACAATGTTTAAGTACCATGGTCCCTAAGTGACCTTCTTGGAAAATAAAATAAAAAGACTAAAGGTAAATTAAAAGAAACGATAACTTTTGATAACCTGTCCGCCATGCACGTGTCCCTTGCTTGTTTGTAACCTCTCCATAAGACAGTCACCCACCTTCTGTCTCCTCGGAGCTTGATGCTCCTGCATCAAAAATGATCTGATCGATTTTTTTTGGGTGGTTTAAAGTTATTATGTTTAATAAAATTTTGAAATAACATAGGTTAATTAATAAATAAAATGATTTTTTTTGGGTGGTTTAAAGTTATTATGTTTATTAAAATTTTGAAATAACATAGTTTAATTAATAAATAAAATATTTTTTTTTATTAATTTTGCTCAAATTTAAATAATAAAAAATTATAATCTTATTTAAAATAATATCATTTTATTTTTAAGAAAAATAATATTTTATTTTTTAGTTAGATTATATCTTTCAAATTTACAATTAACATAAAAATAACACAAATGGATAAGCCACGGATGTGCATGCAAAAAGAAAAAAGAGAGAAAATTCAAAAATAACACAAATGGATAAGCCACGAACGTGCAAGCAAAAAGAGAGAAAATTCAAAAATAACACAAATGGATAAGCCACGGACGTGCATGCAAAAAGAAAAAAAGAGAGAAAATTCAAAAATAACACAAATGGATAAGCCACGGACATGCATGCAAAAAGAAAAAAAAGAGAAAATTCATCTTTATTAGACCTATAGGTTATTTAAATTATATAAATTAGACTCGTGGATATATGAATAATAACAATTTCTAATTTAAATTATATAAATTAGACTCGTGGATATATGAATAATAACAATTTCTATATTCCCTGGAGGAAATGCATGTTATGATTCATCTCAATTTTAAAGGCAAGTCATAAAGTAGAGTTACTAGCATTGATGCTCATACTAAATCTTAATCTTTCTCGTCTATTCTTTTTTGGATGTTTGGATGAGCTATGTTATGATTGATCCCAATTTTAAAAGCAAGTCATAATGCAGAGTTATTAACATTGATACTAATACTAAATCTTATTATCTTTCTCATTTATTTTTTTTAGATAACCCAAATGGGTGAAGCGTAATCTTGGGTGCAAGCAGAAGAAAAAGAAATAGAAATAATTCTGAAATTGGAATATTTTTTTTTCCAATTCTACTTTTGCCAAAATATCTAGAAAAAAAAAACAAAAACAACAACCAGAATGAAAAAAAAAAGAGAATTTATGAAAATGACTTGATTTTTAATAAAAATTATTAATTTTTCCTTCTATAAAATTATCAATTTCTTACATGTATCAATTTTTCTTTTATAAAATATCAATTTCCTATATATCACGTTTTCTTTTTATAAAATATTAATTTCCTATATGTGCATTTGTGTATTAGGAAAATATTTTATTTATTTTTTTATTTTTTAAGTGTGGTTCACGGGCACCGGAGTGGCCGCTACGTCCACATAGAGAGTCGGGGCAGCTCCACCCGAACGGATCTGCCGGTGGGCCATATTAGGCTTAACCCCGAGGGTGTTGAGGAGATTTGACCCCGTGACCTTCCAAACCGGGAGAGTACTTGCAACGGGAACTGACCATTTGAGCTATACCTTGGAGCAATATTAGGGAAAGATTTTACATAAATAAAATTTGAAATTATTTTAGATTTAAATTTAAAAATAACATTTTTAAATTATTTTAGGTTTAAATTTAAAAATAACATAATTTTTAAGAGGAAGAAATGAGTGTAGATTTTTTTTGAGAGAATTTTATAGAGAGTTTTTTATTATTCAGAGAAAATAAAGCAAAGATAGAAAAAAAGGTTTACAATATATTATCCAAAACAATATCTATAAATTTTTTTATATCAAATTCGAATTGCGTAACTATGTAATTAAGAAGCATTGCTAGATGACTGCGTAACTATGTACACATATATAAAGTGATACACATATATAAAGTGGTACAGTGATACTGAGATATATAAAGTGGTTATGAATCGTAGACAAGAGAGTATCGATTCATTTATTTAATTCATACTACCGTATGGCAAACAACACCAGAGAAACTGGTCGCCAACATATATTCTACTTCTTCCTATCGGTACTGACCGAACCTTCTTCCTATCGGTCACTTGTCGCTGCTAAGATTCTTCTGGGCTTCATTCAGCAATTTTACAAGTTCCTGCAGCGATATTCCAGTTGTCCCCATGTCCATGGTAGTCGAAGACTTCATACACAGGAAAGGCAACCAAAGTCAGTTACAGTGCAGAAAAATAAATTGGCGATGATTTTCAATTTAAATCACAAGACTGTGTAGTAATAACAAACATGATGTATTAAATTATTAAATTAATAATCGGTTAAAGTGATTTTTAATACATAATTGTGTTTAGGGGTGCATTTTATGGTTTTGTATGTAGGTGATGTGTAAGTATGTTGTATTTTTAATAAAATAATATTAAAAATAATAAAATTTAATGTCTATCTAAAACAAAAATGAAAATAACCATATAAATAAAAAAAACTACAATAAAATTCAATACAAAAAGTCTAAAATCTTACTCCAAAATCTTTTAATATTTTTTTTAATTAAATATTTATAAAATAAATCTTTAAAAGGAAAAACCATATAATATAGATGTATCCAAATATTTAATGACGTTAATATTTCCACGTCATAGTTGTAATATTTGAAAATATTAATTTTGTTATGAAGCCATTTAAAAAAAATCTAACATTAACATTAGAAGATTAATATCAATACAAACTTATGTCTATAATTTTGTTATCATGCTATGTAAAACACATCTAGTATTAATATTAAAAAATTAATATTAATACAAGCTTATATCCAGAATCTATCAAGAGGGATCAAATATCTTGAAATACAAATCTCTTTTACTTGAGATACAAATTTCAATTATTATGAAAAGAGACTTGATCCCTCTTAAAACTTGATAGATCTAAAGTTAAAATAAATCTATGTTAGTAAATAAAATAGAAAATTAGTGAATTAATTATTAGATTTACATGACCCTACATAACTAATAATTAATTATAAAATAAAATAAAATTAATTAATTTATTACATGATGCTTTTAATATTTAACGGGATATATACTTACTTTACGCTCTGCTTTGAAGACTGCATTTAGAGCTGTGTTGTGAACCATGGCAGCTTTTAGCAGGCCTGTCACCTGTACCCAAATATTAACACAAAAATGGTTATTTGTTTTAAGGTACCTAATGCAAATCTGTGAGTGCCATGAGTGAGAAAAGGTGCTATAACAAAATTGAATACCTCGTTGGGGCCAACTGTGACATTCTGCTCTTCCAGTTCCGTCGGCTCCTTCACATCGAGTTTATTCCACAACTGAACTATTGTGGCAGTGGAACCAGATGGAATTACACTTAAGTCGTCTGTGATGAAAAAGTTGACAGTCTTCTTCACATATCCCGTAGGACGTACTGAATCTTTGGTGGCTGCGAGGGGGTTGTCCTCCAACTTCACTTCACAGTTTATCCTATTGCCGCAGGAGGAACAGTTTACAGTCCCATTTTGGGTGCTGAGACCGTGTGTACCGCCGTAATCCGTTGTATAGGAGGAATAATCACCTTCGTCTTCCTCACAACCGCTGTAATTCCCTGTACGGGGGCACACATAATACTTGGAAGCTGGAGCTGGAGTAGAAGATTTAATGTTCAATGTGTCACTGGTGTAGGTTGTGGAGAAAACCTCTGGGTCTAACAAAACCGCTTTGTCCGCTTTCATGAGAGACGCAGACAGACTCTCCACGCTCTTATAAAGATTTGTGATGCAGCAAACTTTTGTGTCATCCTTCTCCTTATTATCCTTGGACACCAGCGCCTGCTTGGCAATGGCCCCACTTGGCAGTACGAGAAAACTGAATAGCAGATCAACAAAATCCTTCCCTGCTTCTGCGTACATTATCTTGCCACTTCTCTTACTGACCATCAGTTTTATGGTGATGGAATTAGCAGCCTTAGGCTTGGCCGTAGTTTCAGACTGGTTAGCTGCCATGGCAATTCTCTGCTGCTTCTATGCTGCTGTCTGATGATATATGTGACGATGTTAAAACTGCAATTGGCCATGAATTTAAAGAAGAAGCCCACCAAAAGAATAAAGTCTCCAATCGGCACGTAAAATTATTACAGTTATTCGTTACGCATAATGATCGGCATATAAGTCGAACAATCGAACGTGCCTTCACGGAAATTTATATCGCATCGACTTAGCAGCCTTACGACCCGCCGTGACAAGAATATTGTTTCTGATCAGCAAATCAGTTTAGTAGGTTACCAAGTTGTCTGTGATCTACCAAATTTGACTTGTGGTTTGAGGAGGGACATTTAATATGTTGAAGTTATTATTTGAGATCTCATCTTGACTGGATATTTTAACATGTCTTGTTCTCTTAGCACACGGCACAACCACCACAAGATTGTAAGAGTAAGACTTACACCAAATATATATATATATATTTTTCAGTGGAAAAATTATCATAATTTAGTTGTCAAAGTAGTGAAGACAACTATTAAGGAGTAGTCTTTAAGTGAGATTTTTTGGAGTTTCCAACTGATTTCTAGATAGAATCCCGTTAAATTTATGATTTCAATAAATCCTTGAGGCATTGTAGGAAATAAAAGGGAAAACTTTCCAAAATGTTATTACTAGTTATTGACGAATATACCCTGACTAATCACTCTTATTTAAGAAAAATCATGCCACCTAAAATGACCCTTAACATATATGTTTGAATGATATGATTTCAATGTTTAAAAAAGAAATCAGCATTTGTTAGATAGTGGGAAACCTATCATAACTTAGTTGGTTTGTGGGCACAACGATCACTTGCTAATATCCACCAATGCAAGCTTACTCATCACTCTTACTCAAGAAAAACCATGCCACATGGAATAACCTGCTAATGGCCCCGATCTTAGACCATTACCATATTTCTTTATATTTAGAAAACACAAACTCTTAATTAAAAAAAAAAATTAAAACATACTCCATACAATTTTTTCAAAATTTTTATAATAAACATTTATTTATATATTTAAAATTTAATTTAAATAATAAGAAGTGAAATTTCATTAATAACTCTTGAAAAAACACTGGAATATAAAACAATTAAAGTGGGCAGAGAGACATATCAAGTGGACAATCCTGATAGGAATTTATCCATTGTTACTTCTGAATTAAGTTTCGAACCTGGTTCTGTCCTTTTGATTGTACGATATTCCTACTGCCGAATCTCCACGCCACACCCTAAGGTGCTTCCGGTGCTTCGGGGATACACGAGAAGTGTGTCGAGCGCGCAATTTTAAGTGCTAATGAATGAGGTTCGGAAGAGGCTGGCATCTTTGACGATATTTAAATTTTAGGAATAAAAATTAAGAGAATAATATCTATCAAATAATAAAGTTGGAAAAAATTAATATTATTATTAATTTAATTGTTAATTCTATTAACATAAATATTATAATATATTATTTTTTTAAAATATTAATAAAAAAAGTTGAAAATAGAGATTTTATCAATATTTTATTTAATATTTTGATCGAATTAAAAGTATGTTAAAAAAATGATATTTTTTTGTTAATCTATATATATTGTTAATATTATTAAACTATTAACATTTCATATTATTTGTGAGAATTAAAGTTTTTCTCAATCATTTTATATTATTTGTAAAAATTAAAGTTAGGTACAAAGGATTCTATTCCTCCTTCTTAATCATATATATGAGAATAATAATAATCATATAAAATAGCTTTAGCTTTATATATATAAAAAAAAGAATAATAATAAATGAGATGAATATTTCATATATTATCTATTCTATATATGAATAATAATAAATGAGATGAGCATTTCATATATTATTTTTTAATTAAAAATGTATTTTTATTAAAAATTGTGTTAGAAAGTTTATTCTGCTTTTTTGTGTTGTTTATCTTATTAGAATAAGTATCACATTTTTTGAATATTTTCTTTATTTTAAATGCTAATGAATGAGGTTAAGAAGATATGGACATCCTGAATATTTATGGTGTTTTAGTTAAATTAAAAAAAATGTTTTATAGATGAGAGAGATTTTAAAGAGATTGATTATTTTTGTTAGTTTATCTTATAGTATTATGATGTACTGGAGATTTCTTTTCGTGGTTTTGTTTGTTTTTTTTTTTTAATGCTAAGAGGTTAAGAAGATATGGACATCTGAATAATATTTTATTTGGACATCTGAATAATATTTTATTTGGTGTTTTAGTTAAATCAAAAAAATTGTTTGATTAATGATAAAGATTTTAAAGAGGTTGATTATTGTCGTTAGTTATTCTTATAGTATTATGATCTACTCGAAATTTCATTTTGTGATTAAGACATCTCTTAATTAATTATTTTTATATATTAAAAGCTATAATTTACTTGAAATTTCTTTTTTTGATTAAGACATATTTTAATTAATTATTTTTCCCTGTTAAAAAATATTAATATTACAAAAATATTTTTAAAATATATAAAATTTAGAATTATTTAAGTTAATAACAGGTATTTAATAATGAGTATTTTTAGAAAAGTATTTAAAAGAGATATTATAAAATGTTATTAGTAAAAGAAAGAAAACAAAATATAAAATATATAGTTTTTTATAAATTTTGAATTTTATATATAAATAAAAGAGACTAACTCTATTTTATTATTTTTAATTATAAAATTTACTTTTGTTTAAAATTTCTATATTTTATATAATTATAGTTTTATACAAATTTTAATGATTAATTAACTTTTGTATATCTACTAAAAAAGAATCAAGTTCTATTGATTATGAGTAGTTTGATCATTTAATGTTTTTATTAAAGAACTATTTCATACATTAAAAAGAATGAATTTTGATTAATAAAATACATCTATTAGAGAATTGTATCATACATTAACAAAATTTAATTCTAATCCATTCACTTGAAAAATTAATTAATAAAATAAATCGATATAAAAAAAGAAATAAAATTCTATTATTCATATAATCTCAATTTTTTTATTTGTATTTGTGTTTTGTTTATGAATAACTAAAGCAATTTAATTGCTTAAAGATTTAAAGGTTTTGAGAATGATGAACTATGATAGCAACACATTCGTGCACATTCCTCACACTTATCATTATATCCATTGAAGCTATTAATGTGAATTGTGAGGAATTTAAAATCAAACTCATGGAAGAATTATTGATACTATTTGGACAAGGGGATATTATTAAAGGTTTTTGGATTCTCTTTTCAATAGTTTGGTAAATTAGGAGTAAGAAATAAAAATTGTAAATTTTCTGATTTTGACATTTCATCGGTGTAATGTAATGTAATTGTGTTTACATGTCATTACATGAACCTTGAGAGATTTGATTTTTCTATCTACACTGGATGCTTTGATGGGTGCATAGGGGACATATGGTGTTTGGAGTTGAGCATGTTAGAGTTCTTTATTAGGTATTTTATATTTTTGATAGACAAAATAATGATGAATTAGCTAGATCTAAAGTGGGATATATTTTATTGGGTTTCCCCCTCTCCTCTTCCAATTTCTGTTTCCCATTTGTGGAGTAAGAACTAGATTAGTGAATGTAATACATCAAATATTATTGAGGCCTAGGAGTTAGCGAGAAGGCTTAATATGGTCATTGCTTCTTGTACACAACCTAAATATGATCTCTTCTTTGTGAGAAGGATACACACCTAGTGCTCTTCACTTGTTACAAGGATGAAAACTTAGTGCTTATTGAAATTCTTGAATACAAAGTGTTTGATGAAATGCTTGACATCGAGAAAACTACTAGGGTGGCCTTTATCCAAGAGGGTTTTAATAATAGAGGTGTTAATGATCCCGTGGAGGCCTTTAAATTAGTCGTTAGGTCATATGAAAGTAAGACTATCCTATTATAGATACAATTGTTAGAATATGTTGCATCCATTCAGCTAAAACTACAAAAAAGAGGGGGGTCTCAATGGCCTGAAAACACCTTTTATATGCTGGTAGGTAGTGGTACGATCATTTTTTCTTTCACATTATGAAATTGGTAAGGATTCAATGTTATTATTGGTTCTTCATCTTCATGGATATATGAAAACTCATTAGGGTACCATCTTAACCATTTTTTATTTTTATAATTGCACCCAACAATGTAACCAAATCTAAAATCATCATAGTATATATAAATAAATCCACCAAGAATACAATATAAGAGAGCATGCCATGAATCCATAAATCATACACAATTACACCATGAAATCATGATAATCATCAATGCATAAATAAATCTAACAAGAAAAATACTTGTAACTCTAAGCTAATTAGATTACAAGAGCTAATCCAATGGTGTTCCAACTCCCACTAACTAATCTTCTACCAATGGTTGGGGGATGTTGGGGGTTGAGGGATCACACCACAAGGGATTCACTGGGGCAATGTTATCAAGAAATCTAGTGTCCACTCGGAGCTGCTAGTCCCACTAAGATTGGTAGCTATCTTAGAAACAAACACACTAAAAGTACTTTCGTTTTCCTTTATGGGAAGTAGATAAGAGGGGAGAAAAAGTACCAACCTCAGTCTTGCGCTTGGTTCCTTGTTTGGTTCCTCTCCCTTCTGACAGATCTTTGCCTCTCGCTTCCTCGTCTACCCAGCTTCAAAGAGCATCTGTGGAATCAAATCAACATAACACTATCCAAGAACAGAGATCTACAATCATAAACAATATAGGACCAGATATATATTGACCACACAAATGCATATATCATCAACATACAAGAATGTGGAGGAAAACTTGAATAGCTTTATTAATATCAAGAATAGCAAAGAGGATTACAACCAATTGTTCTGACCCAGCGTCATCCTCTCAGCATGAAAGCCCTTCTTCACCTCATGAAAAGCTTAGATCACCCAAAACTATGATGTTGCACCAAGAAACCAACAACACTTCCTTACAAAATACAAGATTCTAGCCTCTGGATCTCTATGATGAGGGATCCATATATAGATGTTTGCAGGGGGGTGAGTCAGCTGCTGGGTTTTTGATTAGTGTCCTCTCACTGATAGTTCTTGATTCCACTTGGAGATTGATGATCTCTTACTCATCCCTGGGCGAATTCAGAGAGGCAAGTGTCATAGGAGAAGTTTCTAGAAGATTCCATGTCGATCCACCTTGCAAACTGTCTCTGCCAATTGTCTAGTCTCGCTCATCGCACCCTACAGAAGCGCTATCCAGTATGCATCGCACCCTTTACACAGAGCATGTGAGATGCATCGCACCCTCTGCACAGAGCATGTGAGATGCATCGCACCCTCTGCACTGGGTAGTCTGTATGGTCCAGTTTTGACCAGTTCTGAGCAGTTTTCTGTGGAGAACTTCTGGGAGATGATGTAATCAGCTAACCTTGTTCCTTTAGGGTGTGATGCAACACTTTTAGGGACTTACGAGCCCTTGGTTTATGGACATGTATGATTGGGGTTGTAGTGCCCAAAAATGTCTATAACAGTTGCCCCCTAAAGCATGAGGTCGTTAATATTTTGATGTCGGGTGAAATGCTTTATCATGAGGATTCGAAGTTTTTTCGAGCTGGAAGGCGACCTGTAATAAGATACAATACAACAAATTATCTTCATAATATTTTCATGATCTAGCTGAGGCGGGCATTCCCATGCTCAGCTTTATAGATTCATTTTCATGTACATAAGACAGACAACCGTCTGTGTGCAGACTAATGATTCTGGTAGAGCCATCATCCCTTGATTTGGATGATCATCTATTCGGCAACGATGTACATTTGATGTCTTTATTTTCCTGAATATATTGCAGCCCAAACAGATGAAACTAGATCCGGGGTCTTCAAACTCGTCCAATCCTTACTCGGAGTATAAGTCGATCCACGTGAAAGATGTTCTGGAGTCGAACATGGAAAGACATCGCTTGATTACCAGCCAATGATGTAAGCTGTTAACAGGCACGAGAGGATCACCGATGATGATGATGAACCTCAAGGTACGATAGTACAATTCACGTGGTGTGAAAAAGGACTTGGCGTCGAACACCATGTAAAATATTTCGGTCGAAGGCCATTAATGTAAACATGTCACCGGAAGTGAGAAACTTGCCATTGAGGCATACAAGCTTCAAAGTACTGAAAGGGTTGTTCCTAGGTCGACTTCTTGGATAATGAGCTGAAGTTGACAAGAAGCGACCTGTCGTAGGAAGGCCTTAATGAATCCCACATCTACGACACAGAACGGAGCAAATGATTTTGAAGGTGAAAACGATCTGATGATACAGGGTTCAGGGTGGCGGTCATGAAAGAATGGAGCGTGAATGTATTGCGGTGGATGAGACACAGGTGAATTCTCTGAGTGACTTCTCTTGAACATACCGGCGACACTGACATGGATTGGTAGCGTTAACCCCAAATATGGATGGTGCGATGGACCAATGATGATATGACCGGTGAACGGAATAACCCAACCCGACTCGGACGTGGCGTGAAAGTGTCATGTTCAAGAGCGACTTTGCTACCAACAAAGTTTCTTCAAGTTTTCTTCCCAATTTTTCCCCAGTCATTTCTGACCAGTACCTCTTTATTTTTGTCAAGCTTGAGGAGGATAACATATGCTTGTTCTATAATTTTCCCTTCGGGCAAACCTGTCGCTATATTTTAACGAGCCTAGCGACAGTGATACTCATTCTTGTCTGTATGGACAAGTTTGTCGCTATTCGGTTTTAACGAGTTTAACGACAAAGATAACTCAGTGCTTTTCAATTTTAGAGAGTTCGAAAGGGACGTAAAGGAAACTCCAATAATCCTTTTTTGTCATATAATCCCTTAAGTCTGAAAAAGTGTAAAATAATACAAAAGGGATGAATTTTCGGTAATTTTAACGAGCCGAACAAAACAAGCGCTCGATATTCTTGTGTAATAATCCCTCAGGTCCAAAAAGATTAAAATCTAGAGGAGGGATAACACTTCTGGTCGCTTTAACGAGCTGGAGAGGCCAATTTCTCGGCAATCTTTTCATATTTTACGAGTCAGATGAAAAGAGTTTAAAGGAGACTCGTTTTTTGAGGAACGAGTGATAATTTCGGGTAGCAGTTGATTCTAGGTAAGGCTTGGAATTTTCCAATCACGACAGTGTTACAAGGATGGCTAACAGGATCACTCTTCATAGTTGTTCCTCAAAAGGGGTAAACAATCAAATGGAGGCGAATGATCGGCTAAAACAGAGTGGAGGTGATGATGAGAACATGACCAGGGTGTAAAAGCTGATGATAATGCATTCACAATGGTTATTTACCGGAAATTGGTTCATTTTTTAATGAGCTTAAACTCTGGGGGAAACATTTGCTCATTGCTTATGTTTAATTTTTAACGAGCTTGAACTCCACATAAAAACTGCTCGTTGCTTATGTTTAATTTTTAACGAGCTTGAACTCCACTTAAAAACTGCTCGTGCCAGTCGTATAATAAGGATGTCTCATTGATAGATGCCATTTTTTATGGAGCTTGCACCTTTCAAAGCTTTTCCCCAGATCCTTTCGTTATGCAAGCTAGGAGTGACCAATCCTATGAGTTTAAAGGGTTAGAGGATCTACAAACTAAGAAAATAAATGGTCGCTCTTCACTTGCATACAAAAACATTTTCATACCCCCAGGTATAGTGAAAAATTTCCAGGTTACCATATAGAAGTTCTCGCTTTTGCAAGATAGTTTCCATCTACACCGCATATAGAAACACTTCCTGGCTTAATCCATTTGGACAAGGGTGGTTCTAAATCCCAACCTCCTAACCTTCACGAAGGAATCTTATTCTGGTCTAATTCCGGACGGGTATCGGACCAGTCATTTTCCTCCACGGAAACCTACTCTATACCTAGAGTTTCCCTGCTGGAGCAAGCCAAGGTGCATGCCCCCTAGGATTCAATCATGTCCTCCCGAATCACTCGCGCTCTTCAGGTGGACGGACTGTGGATTGATGAGACATTCCTTGCGTGAAAAGACCATTTAGGGATGGTATTTGATTATTTGCTATGTGTGAGCCGGGGAACAAAAGTTGGTGTATGAGCTTGACCACTCTGCCTTCATGCGGAAAACACATTACTCTAAAGAGTGAGGAGACAATGGCTCCCATGCAATAAATATAGTCACGCCCAAGGAGTAGATTATAATCTAGAGGTCCTTGGACTACCATTACGTTCATGTGAATGGTTTTCCTTCTCAATGTTATCGGCACATTGGGAAGGATCCCTAACGGTCGACTGGTTCCTTTGTCAAAGCCTGTCAGATTTCTCATCTTAGGCAGAAGCGATGGTGAACCAAGCACTTTCCAAGCAGTCGAAGAAAGGATACTCACAAAATCCCCTTCCTCTATGATGGTACCGGCCATGGCCATTCTGTATACTTGTGCAATGATTCGGAATGGTACACTAGCCAGTAAACGGGGTCTTCCTAGAAGATTCTAGTTGAAGGAAACGACTAGGTTGCTTGGGGGTGGGACCGAATAAATGGCCAGATACGACTCTGACGAGCTTTGTTCCTGCGGTAAAGGAACGGGGAGATTGCCCCTATGTTCATCGAAGTCTGTGTTTACGAAAAGAATTTGAACGGTGTCGCTCTCATTCTCTTCGGTGACTATATCATCTGAAGATGGACCTTCTGAAGGCAAGACCGGGTCTACCACCGCCTCGACCTTTTGACTTTCGTTTGGTGCAGATTCAAAGGGTTTATCTTCAATGATAGTTGCTTCAACCGACCACAATGGCGTGTCAGTCGGATTTTCAACTAGTGATGGACTTGACAAGAGTTTCTTGTATCTAGGAGGGAGCCGTAATGGTGAAACCAGACGGTCGTCCAAAACTATTTTTGTTTCGTCTAGGAAGGGACAACGATGGACAACGTGATCGCGTTCACATAGTTTACAAGGAAATTTACATTTCCTTTTCTGTCCAGATGCTTTGATTTCACTAGTTGACGATGTACTTTCAACATGGTCATCAGAGGTTGACGACACCGAATTGTGCAAATGAGGAGACCAGTCCCTTAAGATCCGAGGGATGCAAGGAAAATCTCGATGATAGTGGTCTCCTTTGCAAATGACACATGGAGATTTAGGCTTAGATGGTGCAGTGTGTGGATTTTCGCTAAACGATGCATGGTTGCCCCCTTTCGCCCTTGGCTCCTTTTTCTTCTTTTCCTTCTTCTCCTTTCGCTTCTTCTTCTTCTCAGTCACTTGATTTTTAGCTTTACCAGTTTCATCAAGCGAAGAAGGAGGAGGGGAGGGAGAAACAGATGAAGTGGAAGGTTGGGGGGTAACTCTGGCATCATCTAGTTGCTGACTTGATTGTTCAGGAATCACGGTGTTCTGAATGACAGAGGTCGAGAAGATCCATATGGGCAAACCAATCATCAATCTTGGCAATGACAATGTGGCCATATGGGGTGCACTAACATCTCCCCAAGAGGAGAAAGGACTAGGATTTCCTCCAACGGGAAATCCTTGGTTGGTGGACTCCATTTTTCTCAACCTAAGACCAACGTGGGAATGGTGATGTTATTCCGATTAAAATAAATTTTAGACGCTTTGACACAACTTGTTTTTTCAATTTTTAAGAGTCGAGAAAAAACAAAAGCTGACTCTAGTCGCCTCCGTTTTTTAATGAGCCTGAAGTGACAAGTGCTCAAATGGACCTTTTCCTTTAAGGAGTCTGAAAAGGAATGAAAGAGACTACTCTGGAAATCTAAACAGAGGGATTACCAAACTAATCGCAAAACTGCAGAATACTTTTTACGGTATGGCAGTCAATCTTCCCGAATGCTGTGTTCAGTGCATTGCGATTGATAGGGCGGCAGACACGGCTTCCTATGGATAAAGGATATAGCCTATTATGGTCTCCCAATATATACTCGACGGTACGTGGGAGCACAAGTCCGTACTGGCACTTGTCGTCTCAAAGAGGAGGAATCACCCAAACAACAATGAAAGCGATAGTTACCAGGCTTTACGACGCCGGAATATGTCTCTAACCTAGACTTCTAGATGTTGTGCGTTAGGTTCCAAAGTGTTTTTATGTTCATTGAATTTATTTTACAATTGATCTTTCTTAAAAAAATTTCCTTTCAGGTTCACCACGTGATGTAGATATACAATTCCTAAAATGCAATCTAAGATGATAAACAATCATTTAATCTTCTTTTGCAATGAAAATCCTAGCTACTAAAGAAAGAGAGATGACATTCTTTCAACATAGAGCAGAGAGCACACACTAGATGCACTGTCCTAAATCAAACCAACAAGTAGTCTAAATGCAAATGCACATGCATGTATTTGTTTTCAACCTTCTTAATGTGTGAATGACAAGAAGAATGCTAAGTACAAATCTGAATTATCTTTTCAAAGCGACAGTACTAACAAGTTTTTCTTCAAAAACGAAAGGAAGATAACGACGACACTTTACTATTTTGAATTGAAAACTGCTTTCGACACTTTGAAAAACTACTAATTCAAATCAAATACAAGAGTAACTGTATAATCAACCATCCAGAACAATAGAATTCTTTTCTTTGACTAAAAACGACACTTCCAAATCAAAAGACGACAGTTTGATTATGCTACTTCTTTGTAAAAGAGAACTGAAAATGGCGCACAATACATAAAAACATTTACAGTTCTTTGCACAATGGAGGTGGAATAATGGAAAGGAAGGGGGTTTCCACAGAGGTATACTGACTACAGATAACAAAACTCCTAAATAGAGCTGAAAAGAGTGAAGAAAAACCAAAGTCTAAAGGAAAAATTGACCTTTTCTGATCATCGCACCTGTTACACAGGGAATCTAGTATGCATCCCACCTACTACACATGGGAGGTGCAATGCATACTGATATCCTTGAAGAGAGGGTGCGATGGTACCAGTGCAAGACTTTTACTTGGCTTTTGATCACAGTTTGCAGCTCAGTTCAGCGATTTAGGCCGAGCAAGTGATAATCAGTAAATTTAAATCACAGGGGCTGATCTAATGAGGTTACTAGAGCTACCACTAGGGAAATTATGATGTTTGCAAATAGATTGTTCAGTTTATAAACAAAACCCGAAGATAGACTGAAGCAGCATTGATCTACTTTGCACTTACATAACAAATGCAGTTCGAAGGCTCGCTGGCTTAACTTCAGGCTCCATCTGTAAGTTTATAACACAAACAAGTATAGACAAGCAAACAAGCTATTCGTTCTCCAGTGGAGTCGCCATTTTGTTATCGGGAAATCCAGTGTCCACTCGGAGCTGCTAGTCCCACTAAGACTGGTAGCTATCTTAGAAACAAACACACTAAAACTACTTTCGTTTTCCTTTATGAGAAGTAGATAAGAGGGGAGCAAAGGTACCAACCTCAATCTTGTGCTTGGTTCCTTGTTTGGTTCCTCTCCCTTCTAACAGATCTTTGTCGCTCGCTTCCTCGTCTACCCAGCTTCAAAGAGCATCTGTGGAATCAAAGCAGCATAACACTATCCAAGAATAGAGATCTACAATCATAAATAATATAGGACCAGATATATATTGACCACACAAATGCATATATCATCAACATACAAGAATGTGGAGGAAAACTTGAATAGCTTTATTAATATCAAGAATAGAAAAGAGGATTACAACCAATTGTTCTGACCCAGCGTCATCCTCTCAGCATGAAATCCATTCTTCACCTCATGAAAAGCTTATATCACCCAACACTATGATGTTGCACCAAGAAACCAACAACACTTCCTTACAAAATACAAGATTCCAGTCTTTGGATCTCTATGATGAGGGATCCATATATAGATGTTTGTAGCGGGGTGAGTTAGCTTCTAGGTTTTTGATTAGTGTCCTCTCACTGATAGTTCTTGATTCCACTTGGAGGTTGATGATCTCTTACTCATCCAAGGTGGTTGATTATCGATCCACCTTGCAAACTGTCTCTGCCATTTGTCTACTCTCACTCATCGCACCCTACAGAAGGGCTATCTAGTATGCATCGCACCCTTTACACAGAGCATGTGAGATGCATCGCACCCTCTGCACTGGGCAGTCTGTATGGTCCAGTTTTGACCAGTTTTCTGTGGAGAACTTCTGGGAGATGATGTAATCAGCTAACCTTGTTCCTTTAGGGTGTGATGCAACACTTTTAGGGACTTAGGAGCCCTTGGTTTATGGACATGTATGATTAGGGTTGTAGTGCCCAAAAATGTCTATAACAGGCAACAATACTATACCATGTGCATTCATATTGGGGGATATATAATGATGAAAAAGTGACATAATATATTGAGCATATAATAGGGGGTAAATGGTTTTTATATTGAAAGATATAAAAAATGAAGCTCAAAATTATTGAAAAAATTTAAAGGGGTATAAAAAATGTTAATGAAAAAATAGGTACCTACAATATCTAGTGAAAGTAAGGGTCTTTTAAATTGGGAAGGAGTATTGGGTTCATATTGGTAGGGGGTTAAATAATTTGATTTTTAGAGGTATTTTCTAATATGTAGTCAAATTAAGGGTATTGTTTAGTATGCCACAAACTCATGTGATATGTCAGAGGTTCATTGAGTGAATCCCCCATGGATCACACTAAGGGTCGATTTCCTTGCAACCCATGCAAATACCTTCACAATTGTTACCCCTTGAGTAGGGATCTTAGCTTAATGAGGTAAGGGAGGTAAGGGAATATAATAAATATCTATAAATAACTTATTCCCATAATAATTTGTTATGGGTGTAGGGATCTTGCTACCATTCAAGCATTGCACGCATACTCATGGTTGGTTATGTAACATACCTAGTAGTGGCACCCTCAAAAAATAACCTACACAATTTCCAAGAAATATTACATATTAGATTATTAGCTAATTAGTTTTAGTGTGGTGAAGAGGATCCTCAACTTGTAGCACTCCCAACCCCATGAGGTTATAGTGTGTAGGGATATTACTATTACACCCAACCCCTAGTGATTGAACCACACTTTAAAATGCCATCTTGTAATGGGCCCAAAAGAATGGTACAAGGAGATAGGAATAATATGAGCATAAGTAATCATAGTTGGTTAAGTATACTCCTAACCCTTATTCCACAAAAACTAGATTATAATAACTAATAATATGCTCTACCGAGTATAAAATTTCAAATCACACTTTCTCACATAACAATGAGACATTCCCATAACATTTTGTCAAGAGTCATACAACCCCTTATGTAAGGCAAGAAATTCCTTATATATTCTTTCCCAATGTAACATCTTCTCAAGTTTTGGCTCTTATCCTTTCCCCTTCTCATGCAAGGGTGAAATTGGACCTACAAGTGAATTTACACATGTCAAGAATGTGATACAAGAAAGTTAGAACACTTTCACTTTTTCCTTTTTACTTGAGTGAAATTTGAGTTTAGTTTTAGAATGTTTTTCCTTTTCCCAATGTTTCCTAAGCTCTAGGACATGACAACCATCCTCAATGAGTTATGAACCTTTCTCTTGGATGTATTTCTCCATACTATCCACCAATGTATAAACCTGGAATAGACTAGTCCTTCCATGATAACAATGCATGCATGCATACTCACATACATACATTGGTATCGTGGAAGGTAACAATGGCTTTTAATTACCTTTTCAATTGTTTGGAGAGAAAACCAAAAGATTGTTCATTTAATTGTGAACCTAGGGTTCATAGGGGAACTTGCGAATCATTGTGCATTGTATATGCTAGTACAATCATGTATGTTTCTTGAAGTTGTAGTAAGTAAATGATTATCATAGTTCAATATATACTGATGCTTTTACAATTCGCCAAGTAATCTAAGCCACACCTTCAATCCAATCCACACTTGTAGGAATGTAAAGCACACTGTCTGATCTATGTTGCAAGAAAGTAAATCACTCTTGCAGGAAAAGTATATCACACTAGCATCTAAAGGAGACTTGCACAAGTGATGAGAATAATCTTTATTTTTGCAATTAATATGTAATTTCATGTGCAACATAAATGCATTCAATTACAAACCATTAACTCACAATTCTTATAAAGAAATTGAAATTGTAATCCAAATGCATAAAATAACTAATCCAAAAAGGAAACATAAATGTTAATATTATGGAATCAAAATAATGTTAACAATAAAAAAAATTACAACAACAAAATAGAAATGTTAAGATTCTAGAAATATAGTAACGTTAACACTACAACAAAGTTACAACTATGGGAGCTGCAGAAAAAACCCCAAATCATGCGATGCTACAATTCCTTCAAGAAATCAATTAGTGAGTGAATAAATATAACATTAACGCCTAAGTTATAGTAGCACACCTATAGTTTAAAGTTACAACAATGTAATCTATCGAAGTTGCAAAAAGTAGTAATTTATCAAAGCTGCAACAAATAAGAATTAGATTTGCAACAATATGAAAAATAAAGTACATACAAAAATTAATATTGAATAGAAATTAGAACTACAACCACGTTATGGATATAGATCGTACCTAATTAAAGATGGGCCATACATCCTTAGAAGAAGGAATGGTTAGAAAATAAATAAAATACGACTTCTCAACACACCATTACTCAAACTAGAGAAATTGAATTGTAGAAACAAAATCCTTAGTTCTGATTACAAGCTACTAATTTCAAGCTTACAGGTTCTCTACAAATCAAGGATAATAGGGGTTTTTATACTAAATAGCTTCTGTCTAAAATAAACCAAACAGGTGGATGGACATCCATGAAAACTAGGTTGTTCATTTTATTACATTTATTTATTTAGAAAATGGTAAAAACATACATATAATGACTCAATTTAGTTGTGCGATAGGTGGTGGATAAATTAGATCATTTTCTTGGCCATCCAATTGTTTTTATCATTTTCCTACATTATAAAATGTTTTTTAACCCATCTGAATGGTCCAAAATTAATAGTTCAATAGTTGAATATCACATTAGCATAATATACACAGATTTGTAACGCTATTACCAAGGTTGCAACAACGAGAAAAACAAAGAGTTACATCAATCACACAATAGGGTTAGCACAAGTTGCAAAAACAATGTTAAGAATAACATGAGTCACAATAGTGAAAAATGCACCCTAGAGTTGAAACAACAATGAGGAGTTGCATAACAGTGAATAGATGCATCAACAATGAGGAGTTGCAACAACAGTGGGGCAACAACAATGAGGAGTTGCATAAAAGTGAAGAGTTGCAACAACAATGAGGGATTGCAACAACATTGCGGAGTTGCAACAATAGTGGATAGTTGCAACAACTTTAAAGACTTGGAGAAACAATGGAGAATTGCAACAACCGTGGTCACATCTTGGAGTTTCAACCATTGAACCCTGAGTAGAGAGATTTACAACACCTACGAGGAAATGTGACACTTATGCAGAGTTGCAACTAATATCAAAATCCTACGTTCAGTAGTACTTGTGTTGTCATTCAATCTTGTATGCCACTATTAATATAGAAAGACAAAAATTCTCTAAAAATGTGCCCTACGATATGTGATCGTTACCTGTCTATTCTTACCTTTAAACTTTGCATGTTAGGTAGAGCAAGCCCAATTCTTATGAATGTTAATGACCTGTAAAGGTATGCACTATTTCCCCATAACCTAAAAATTACTAGAATAACTATGATGTGTAATTATATGGGTTTCTACCCATTCAACATGGTTATTAATGTAAGACATAAATACTCTCAACTTTACATCCCCCACAAAGCGATTGGGGTTCCAAATAGAATCATGAAATAACAAGACACTATGTTGATAGAGCTCACATAAGAGGTTCTTCTCCTCATTACTAAAAGCATAGTAAGCCTCTAGAAATGTGGGTGGGCTTGTGATTTCAAATGGCTTACTAGTCATGATGGATTTTTTATGTAACATTGTGAATTTCTCTATAAAAAACATGTTCAATAGTTGAATATCACATTAGCATAATAGACACAGATTTATAACACTATTACCAAGGTTGTAACAACGATAAAAACAAAGAGTTGCAACAATCACAACATAGGGGTAGCACAAGTTGCAAAAATGATGTTAAGAATAACATGAGTCACAATAGTGAAAAATGCACCCTATAGTTGCAACAACAATGAGGAGTTGCATAACAGTGAAGAGTTGCATCAACAATGAGGGGTTACAAGAATAGTGAGGCAACAACAATGAGGAGTTGCATAACAGTGAAGAGTTGCAACATCAATGAGGGGTTGCAACAACATGGAGGAGATGCATCAATAGTGGATAGTTGCAACAACTTTAAATACTTGGAGAAACAATGGATAATTTCAACAACCGTGGTCACATCTTGGAGTTTCCACTATTGAACCTTGCCTAATTAGAGAGATTTGCAACACCTACAAGGAAATGCGACACTTATGCAGAGTTGCAACTAATATCAAAATCCTATGTTGAGTAGTACTTGTGTTGTCCTTGAATATTGTATGCCACTATTAATATAGAAAGACAACAATTATCTAAAAATGTGCCCTACGACGTGTGATGGTTACCTATCTATTCTTAGCTTTAAAATCTGCATGTTAGGTAGAGCAAGCCCAATGCTTATGAATGTTAATGACCTGTAAAGGTATGTTATATTTCTCCCTAACCTAAAAATTACTAGAATAACTATGTTGTGTAATTATATGGGTTGCTACCCAATCAACATGGTTATTAATGTAAGACATAAATGCTCTCAACTTTACATCCCCCATAAAGAGATTGGGGTTCCAAATAGAACCATGAAATAATAAGACACTATGTTGATAGAGCTCACATAAGAGGTTCTTCACCTCATTGCTACAAGCATAGTAAGCCTCCAGAAATGTGGTTGGGCTTGTGATTTCAAATGGCTTACTAGACATGATGAAATTTCTATGTAACATTATGAATTTCTCTATAAAAAACATTTTGTAACATGGATAAGGGGCCTTGCAACTAATGACAAATTCTACTGGTAGGCTAAGTTGTATTTTCTCTATTTCCAATCTATTGATATGCTTATCGAACTAAAAAAACTTCATATTATCTTATTTTTCTTCCTCCCATATATTCATGTGTGTTTCATAGAAAATGACCCACTTTTCTCTCATACTTTTCATAATTTGGTGATGATCCTTAAAGGGCATCACTCCCTCCTCATATGAAGCCAAAAATTGGTTTAATTTTACTTCCATTTCATTCACTAATGCATACATACATACATACATATATACATTGGTATCATGGACGGTAACAATGGATTTTAATTACCTTTTCATTTCCTTGGAAATACAACTAAAAGAATGTTCATTTAATTGTCAACCTGGGGTTCGTAGGAGAACTTGCGTACTGTTGTGAATCATATATGCTACTATAATCATGTATGTGTCTTGAAGTTGTAGTAAGTAAATGATTGTCATAGTTCAATACATAATTATTCTTATATAAGTTTCCAAGTAATATAACCCACACCTTCAATCCAATCCATATTTCTAGGAATGTAAAGCACACTATTTAATGTATGTTGCAGGAAATTTAATTGCAAGAAAGTAAATCACTCTTGTAGGAAAAGTAAATCACACCAACATCTAAAGTTAAATTGCACACGTGATAAGAATAATATTTATTTTTTGTAATTAATTTGATGTAATTTCATGTGCAAAGGAAACATGTTCAATTACAAACCATTAATTCACACTTGCTTATAAAGAAAGTGAAATTGTAATCCAAATGCATAAAATAACTAATCCAAATTGTTCAGGAAAACATATACGTTAGTATTATGGAAACATAGTAATGCTAACAATACAACCAAGTTACAACAACAAAATAGAATTGTTAAGATTCTAGAAATATAGTAATGTTAACAATACAACAAAGCTAAACAACATGAGTTGCAACAACAACCCTGACTTATGTGATGCTATAATTCCTTCAAGATATCAATTAGTGAGTGAATAAAGACAACATTAACATCCAAGTTTTAGTAGCACACCTATAGTTTAGAGTTACAACAATGTAATCTATTGAAGTTGCAACAATTAGTAATTTATCAAAGCTGCAACAATTAATAATTCAAAGTTGTAGCAATACTAAAAGTAGAGTACGTACAAAAATGAATAGAAATAGGAATAATAAGTACAACTACATTATGGGTATAGACACTACTTAACTAAGGATGGGGCCCTACCTCCTTAAAAGAGGCAATGGTTAGAAAATAAATAAGATGTGATTTCTCAACACACCATTACTCAAATTAGAGAAATTGAATTGTAAAAACAAAATCGTTAGTTTTGATTAGAAGCTACTAGTTTTAAGATTGCATGTTCTGACATTGGGAAAATCAATTTATTAATAAACAAGTAAATTGTTTAGATAATCTTCGACAAAAAAGTGGTTATGTGATTTTTCCGAAGATTATCTAAACAATGTTATGGATCACAGAAGTCTAAACTCCCTAATAAACAAGTAAATTATCTAAAACAAAAATTATAAACTAGGGTAAATCTTCTTATTTCAAGGTTATCATGCAAAGTATATCCAGACATCATTTACTAGTTGGAATTAGCTAATTCCTAATGCTACACTTTCTTCTATAAGAACTAACACACAATCAAATAATAGTTGTCACTCTTCACACTTTTAGGAATGCAAATCAATCTCACTGTCAAACCCTCATTTTCATAAAAAATATTTTTCACATAATGTTGGAAATGAAATCACACTTGCAGAATAAAATAACACTCATTCATCAAGACCACCCTAATAGTAACAACAATTCAACAATGATAAAAACACATAGTTAGTAGGATCACTAGGGGAGTAAATATGTTGAAAAGGAAGCAATCTACATTAATATTCTGCAAGTTAAATTAACCAACAATAGAAATAATGTATTAACAAGAATATTTAATAGTGATAATTTAAATTATAACAAGAATTGAATTAACATAACCTGCAAATAAATTAATATGAAACAACTATCTGCCTATAATAAAAAAAACAACCCCTACTAAAGAGGAGGGTCCTTCCTCCCTAGCAGTCGGATGGTGATTCAAAGCTCACAAACTAAAAATTCAAAGATGCACCTAATGTTGGAACTAAAATTACACTTGCAGAATAAAATAACACTCATTCATCAAGACCACCCTAACAGTAACAACAATTGAATAATGATAAAAACACTTATTTAGTAGGATCACTCTGGGAGAAAATATGTTGAAAAAAAAGCAATCATATTAATATTATGCAAGTTAAATTAATAAACAATAACAACAATGTATTAGAAAGAATATGTAATAGTGATAATTGAAATTATAATAAGAATTGAATTACCATAACCTGCAAATAAATAATATGAAACAACTATCTACCTCTACTAACACAACAAACCCTAAAAAAGAGGAGGGCCCTTCCTCCCTAGCAGTGGGATGGTGATTCAAAGCTCTCAAACTAGAAATTCAAAGATAAGCTATGAACTTGCAGATTTTTCATTAGTTTTGGAAATGAAGTTACAAGATTGAGAATGATGATGCCTCCTCTTTATAACTTAACTTATAACACTAGATTAATTTCCAACCTTCTCTTTTTACATATATTTGTACAAGAGAAGTGTAGGGGGCAAATTAGAACTAATTCCACCAAATATGGATTATAGTAGCTATGGACATATTACAAAATATTGATTGTGTTTGTTTTTGGTAGATCTTGGTTGCATAAAAAATAAAGATCAAATTAAATTAGATTACTATACCATAGAATCATCTTAGAATGGGATGGAGCTATTTCAGTTGATAACTGGTTGCTCTATTTGGGATGTAGTCTGTCAACGACCACAACAAGAAATATGTTCTTGAAATAATCACACGTTGCGCCAAATACACAATTTTTTTTGAGAAAACACTTGTAATTGACCTTATTGAGGATGTTATGAGAAAAACCCATGTTGCAAATTTCCGAGATTCATCTTAGTTTGTCTACAAACAATGTCCGAATTTGGTCACTGATTATGCCTAATGTGAGCTCTTTGAACTATAGGTCATGAGTTGAAGCCTAATGTAGTTGACCTGGGTATGATTTAGTTAACACAAATCAATGTCAACATCCCTAGGAATAAACCCATGTTCTAGAATTTCTCATGGAGCTCTGTATATATGCCAACCATGGAGGATAGTTACACTACAACAAAATAGGCCATTCATGCTGCAAATAGCGTTGGAATCTAGTGTTTATGAGCAGACGAATTGGCTTCAAGTGATATTGCAAAATCTGACGAAAAATGGAACGTTCACATGGGAACCTTGATTTGACCCGGGAATAATGCCTGGTATAGCACTGGGAATAACGATGAGAATAGCGCCAAAAATAGTTTCTTCCATTCTTACTTCCACTATTGTGTCCATTTTTACTTCTAAGTTTTCTACTATTTGCGCTTACTATTTTGCATCTGGTATTGCATCAAAAATAACTTCCTTTTTGGCTTCCTAATTAACGACAAGTTACGCTTCCATCATAACATCAAGTTTCACTTCCAATATGGCGCTTCTTATTGCATCTAGCTTTGCTTCCATTATGGCATCCTCTTTAGCTTCTAATATGGCTTCCATTATAGTGTCTTTTGTTGCTTCTAATATTTCTTCCATTATTGCATATTGGTTTTCTACCTAAATGCCTTCTTTATTTTCTTCCTAGGAAACACCAAGTTTGGTTTCTAATATTTCTTCCATTATTACTTCTTTGTTGGCTACCTGAATTGCTTATATTTTTGTTTCTCAAGTAACGCCAACTTTTTCTTCCATAATTACTTCTTTTTTCAGTACTTGAATTGCTCTTGTTTTTTCTTCTTAGGTAGTTCCAAGTTTAGTTGCTAGTATTGATTCCATTATTAATTCTTGGTTTGCTACCTAAATTTCTTCTTTTTTTGCTTCTAAGGTAATGCCAAGTTTTGCTTCCAAGATTGCTTTTGGTGTGCTTCTAGTTTGACTTCCATTGTTGCTTCCTATTTTTCTTCCAAAATTGCTTCCTTGTTAGCCTTATGGTTTACTTCCTTTTAGTTAGAAGGTTTGCTTCCTGTTTAGCACCTGGGTTTGATTCTTTTTTAGGTCCATGGTTTTCTTCCTTTTAGTCTTGGGATTTGCTTTCAAATTAGCCTCCAATTTTACTTCCTATTAAGCAACCAATTTAACTTCCTGTTTAGAGCCAATAATAAATCCAAATATGGCTTCCAATTTCATGTTGAATTTTACTTCCATTTTAGAGCCACATTCTGCTTCCATTTTAACAACTCATGATGCTTCATTTGTAGCTTCCATTTACTAATTTAATGTTTTTTATTTCAATTAAATTATTTAAGTATATCATACCCCTTAAATAACTTATATGATTATAGAGTAAGTCATATTGAATTTGAAATATTTTATAGCATACCACTTATAAAGAATTTTTAGGGAAATGGACATCCATACAAACTAACATTTTTTTTTTAACTATAGTTGGTATTTGTATATTATTAATAAAAAAAAAATTGGCCATGACTAGCTACATATAATGTAGGCCCAAATTCACTTCATAAAGATTTCTAGAGCATAGTTCTTTCAAGTTTCTTATAGTTACATGCCACACCACAACATTGGAATAAAATAACAAGATATATTTTTTTTTAACTATAACCTATATTTTTATATTATTAATAAAAAAGTCATTGGTCTGTGACCGGCTACACATAATGCATGCCCATATAATACATGTGCAAATGATATAAGTCAAAATGATACATGTAAAAATGATACAACTCAATATGGTAGTGCAGGTGAAAATTATAAATAATAATAATAATAATATCCATTTTTAAGGTCACAGCCAAGCCAGACACCAAATTGGTGTATGAGACCCCTTGTTTGTGGGACAAGGGACCCACCTCCGCGCAGCGATTTGACTGCTAAGTCTACGAAGGCATACATACTCTACCCCCTTTGGTTTTGAACCTGTGACCTCTTAGGAGGAAACACATGCTCTTAACCATTAGGCCCACTCAAGCTGTATACATATGATAATAAACATGAAAAGGGGCATCATAATGATTTATCAACAATGATCCATTATGGAGTCTATATGATCAATGTCACTGGCTACTACCAAAAGTTTTCTATCATCATCATCATGTCTATAATGATCATCAATATCATGATAATCATCACTGTCATCATCATCGTCATCTTTAGTCTCCTCTCCATATACCTCTTGGTCATTGTCTCGAATGTCTGAACCAAACCCAACATAATTTGGATCGATTTCAGATTCAACTGGATCTTCTAGAAGACTCGTGTTCTGCAAAAAAAAACATTCAAAATGGAAATCTATTATTTATTTCATGCAATATTTAATATTTCTATTATATTTCCAATATTACAACATATGAAAAAAAATCATAATCATATTACATCATATCAAAGTGCACATATATACCATAATAAATTTCAATTAAGTTACAACTAAGATGTCATTCCAATGATGTAAAACATGCAACAATTCTAATAAACGTTAGTAAATCGTGGAATGACACCATACCTTTTTATTGAATGGATTGTGTGATGTGTAGTGTATTAGCCCCTATTAGGAAGGAAGGACCCTCCTTCTTAGTAGGGATCACTAATTAGGATGGTACTGTAGCTGTTTTATTTATTTCCCATCACTTATAATTTATGTGTGATTGCTACTACTATTATTATTAGTCTTGTTGATGCTTTAATGATTGTATAATCCTAACCTCTATATTGTTTAATAACATAGGTCTTGGACTGATCCCTTTGTTAGTGTGATAGTTATTTAATTCCTGTTACAGTTTGATGGTGTGCTCATTTCATTTGAATGTGTGTTTCAACATTTGTTGTGATAATGGTTTCGAGGAGTGCTATTCTTTTATGAATAAGAGTGACAATGTGGTTTTATTCTCCATTGTGTGTTTATTTCTTGAGAGTGTGAACAAGGTTTGAGAGCATAAAATCTAAAGTGTTGAATTGCTGAGAGTGTGATTACAATGATTGAGTTTGAGATTCGTTAGAATTAGTCATCATTTTCCCTTGCATATATTTTTTGTAATAGCCTTGCAATAAGAAAACATATCCGGATTGAAAATTAATGTCGAGGGTTGGAACTATTGCTTTAAATTAAAAGGACATTTTTTCTGCCCAATAGTAAGCTAAAGAAAAACCTATGCACAAATTTCACATAATGCAAGTTGAAGAAAAACTTGGAATGCTGTATGAAATCTAAAGAAAAATTATTTAAGGGTCGAAGGAAACATATAATAATTCAAAAGTGTGTAAAATAATTAAATAAACACTCTACAATTTGAATCAATTAGATTGGCCAATAAATGAAATATGGGCTTGCATTTTAGTGAAGCAAGGTAATTTTGGCCTATTTGAAAAAAGTGCATGCCCGACCTTCACTTCAAGGCAACTTTGAGAGTACTTTTTTTTACTCATAATTAAAATTATTTTTTCACATAGAAATTTCTATTGTTCAAGAATATGCCAAATTGGATCGATTTCATAAGGTTAAAGTCAAGGTTTGTGTGCCTAAAATAAATGTACACCAAAACATATACTTAATTTACTGTGTGATAATGATCATTCCAACATAAATATAAAACCATTTTATGCAACATATCATAGTCATTTTCGTAAAGGAAATGTTATACACTGAAATCCAAGTCTGTCGGAATAACAATTGATCATATCTCGCAATGATTACAGTCAGAAAAAATATGCACTCCCAGGCCAAACCAATTACACTCTTGGTAATGAAATTTGAAATGGGAAATGATTGGATAATTCCTAGCCTTAGGATATAACCTTGCATCATGTGTAACAAATATCCTACATAACTATGTTTCCCACTTATAAACAACTTCCAAATAAGGCAAGTCGAAGAAAAAATTAGAATGTTATATGAAATCTGAAGTATACATATTTAAGTTCACAGTAAAGATATAACAACGAAAAAGTGTGTAAAATAATAAAATAAACCATCTACCATTTGAATCAATTAGATTGGCCAATAAATGAAACTTGATTGTGCATTGTAGTGAAGGAAGGTAATTTTAGTTTACTTCACAAAAATGCACACCCAACATTCTTTTCAAGGCCAATATTTTTTCCTATGAGGATATTTTCTCTTGAATTTATAAAGCAAAGTCTCAGTGTTGAACAAGTACATTTTGTTCCTACACGAAAAGGGTATATTTTCAAGCTAGAGAGGACTGTAGGGCATTTTATTGTTAACAACAGACAAGCCCTTACACAGATGGAAGTGAAGATGGAGTTTGGTTTTGAGAAAGGAGAAAAGTGGCAATATGATATTCATTTTATAATTTCTAATAAAAGGGTGTAAATTAGTTTTGTACCTTATATGCACGAAAGTAGACCATAAATTGAGAAAACGGAAAATTAAGAAACTTGATCATCTGGCAGGGTGCAACAAAGAATGGCTGTTGAAACCCCTATTGTAAAAGAGAAGAGTTTGAAGAGGAATTCTCCTGAACAAATAGATGTTGAGACAAAGGATTTCCAGTCACATAAGAGGACTCAAATTCAAACATAAGATGAAGAAGACATAAAAATCAAACTAACAGAAGGACCTTCAAATGAGCCTGGATTTCAAATGTAGTTGGGAAATCCAAGACACACTACTTTCTCTTCTATATTCACTGATTTGGAAACATTCACAATAGAAGAGTCTCTTTCATTTTAAAATTTGCAGAAGAATTATCAACAAATTAAAGAAAGTAGTTATAAAATGAGAATTAGTATGAAAACACAACATCAAGACCCTGTTGTAGAACACAAAATCTGAGGTGTTATCATTAAGGAAGAAGTTAAAAATTCCTGGGACTGAGCATGCTCAAAAAACTAAGTTGTCTCAAGTTAGTAAAGAAAAAGAGCTATTAATAGGAGAATTAGTTGACATAGAGAAAGAGGTTGTTATTTTGCAGGAACAAGTGCAGAGTCTACAACAATCAATAAAAATTCATGTTTGCACCATTTTGGTTTCAACTAAATTAGATGACCCCTCAGAGAAATTGACAAAGGCCATGGCAGAGTTCAAAATTTTAGAAGTTGAACTAAAGAAAACCCAAGATGATTTGGCCATAGTAAGGGAGCATATGAATGTAAAGGAGAGGCAACTAAACATAACAACTGAAAATAACAATAAACTTACGAGTAAGTATAAGGAAACTCAAGCTAAAATTGAAGAGTTGCAAACCAGGTTGAAAGGTATTATTTCTTTAATTCAGGCTAGATAAAATGTTTGGGATGACATTTTTCAAGAAGTTTGTTCTATATGGGAATATATTCATATAATTGCATAACAAAAGATTATGACAAGAGGATCAGAAATGAGCATTGAACTATGTAAAAACAAGTTAAAAAAGAAGCACTCAAGGCCAAGAATATACTTAAGTATTTGAATGAAAAATATTCAACAAAATTAAGGGCAGGAGTCACAATCTTTTGGACTAGGCACACCAATGACGACGTACTTTAACACATGAAGGCTCATAAAATTAGGTGAAGGTAAAGACCACATGATGGGAGCTACACAAAATTATTCATTCCCTACATCATAATCTTCATTGAAGCGAAAGAAAGTGGCTGGGTGGATTGTTGAATCAAATTTTTATTGCAAAAGAGAGCATGTGAGTTGTCAAATTAAACCATGGAATTTTGAGGTGGTGAACACTAATGAGGTTAATACCGAGGTAAAAAGATAAAATAAGTTGACACTGGCTAGGGTGAGATAGGTAGGACACGTGAATCATCATATTGAGTTGATCCGAAGGAAGATTGTAAACCAGGTTTATGTAGAATCAATGTGATTTAGTTCATAAAACCATAATGGTGGAGTCAAGGTCACAAGCAACGATGATGAAGGAGTGGGAAGTGTTAAATGCTATAAAATATTACCCAAGGGAAGATTTAGGAACAAAATAATTGGTGAAAGGAAGTCTTTGAGTAATAGAGGATTAAAGGAGACAACGGTATTTAAAGTTGGAACTAGGAGAAGGAGTGCAAGAGTGGTGCCAAAATGAAACAGTATGAGGGAGCTCATAGAGGGAGGTAAATGAGTATTGAAGGAGATGGAGGAAATGATGAGAGAAGGGGCCTTATGGAGTGGCCATGGTAAGGTGACGTGATTATGGAAGAAGAAGCTACTTCAAAAGAGTTAGAAGTGATAGATACAGAAAAGGAGATTTCATCCATGGGAAGTGGTTAAATTATGATGGGTGGACAGGACTAGGGAGGGGCCCCTCTTCTCATAGAGATGGTTCACACATCATGCTATAGTTTCACTAGTAAGTTTATCCCAACACCCCTTGAAGGAAGGATTTGCGAGTCCATATGGCAGAATGGTGTTGGGAAAATTCCTACTCTAGGAGCTGTAGTAATACGATGGGATTATGGACCCTTGCTTAATGGTAGTATAGGGGGAACTTACCCCTAGATGTTACTGGAAATCAGGCTGAATTCTTATTTAAGTGGGTAGAAGGAGCTATAATCACTTTTAGGAAACGAGATGGCTAGTTGAAAAGCTTTGAGTGACCCCACTTTAGTAGCCCTCAGAGCATATTGAAGAAGGAAGGAGGACCAAATATTTTCCACTACCCTCCAAAGGAAGGAGTAGGTACAATATGAATAAGAGAGAAATGGTTACAGATAGGCATGAGACCCAAACTTGGAGCAAAAGTGGTGGTCATATTTCTCTTTCTGAGAGCACAACTGTGGGGAGGGGGGATTTGGCTAACCCCTCCTAGTATGTTTGAAGAGCTCTAAGGAAACCATGTTCCCTATTTACCCTTGTGCATGTTGTACCAGGAGAAAGAAGACAACCTTAGTAAGGAAAAATGTTCCAAATCCATGGGGATAGTTGAAGGATTGAGTGGCTCAAGGATGAGCCACATTTTGTGTTGTGGTGTAACAACACAACAATTTTTTTTTGATGTTTTGTCTTCTCTTCAAGGTCTATCTATCGGTGGCTCGGTACCATATTAGAACAAGGGTTCTGAATTTTGTAATTTTGAGCTAAAACACTATTCTGATGATGCATTGCAAAAGACTTGATTTGAAAATTTTGGAAAGGTTCTCTACTTTCTTTCTCCAAGGGAAAATAACCTTGATGGGTGATTGGTGAAGACCCCCCAAGATTGTTTTCATGTACTCTATCTATGTTTCCATCTTAATATGTGAATATTTTCCAAAAAAAAAAACACTCTAATGGGCCTTAGTATTGTGGTGTAACAATTCCCTAATGGGCCTTAGTTCTTGGGTTTGACATCAACCTATTTGGGCCTTCTTATCTATGTTTTGAGAAAATATTATGATAGAGATATGAAGGAGATATTCTGAGCCCTATGACATAAATATCATGATAAAACTATGATAGAGATATCATGAAAAACCTATGATTGTTTCACTGCATCGTTATTTCTATTTTTCTCTCTACATAATTTCTTATGATGATATTGGGTGAATGCAATGTCAAAATGTTTTAAAATGCAATTATTTACAACAGAGACTTCTAGCCCTAAGAAAATTAAAACTATTACTACTCTACTAGTTAGCAAAGATATAACAATGTAAAAGTTTGAAATAATAAAATGAATAATCTACAATTTGAGTCAATCAGATTGGTCAAGAAATGAAGCCTAGGTGTGCATTTTAGTGAAGCAAGGCAATTTTGGCTTGCTTCACAAAAATGCATGCCCAACCTTCATTTCAAGGCCAAATTGAATGATTCAACTTGGAGAGTATTTATTTACTCATAGGTAACATTAATACAATTAAATATTTTTAGTTTTTCACATATATATTTTTATTGTTCAAGAATACTCCAAATTTCATGGATTTCATAGGGTAAAAGGCAGGGTTTGTGTGCCTCAAATAAAAGTGCATTAGGACCTGTAATTAATTGGAAGTGTATAATGTTAATTCCATCATGTGGGTCTACAAAATTGTACCTAATTATTGCGGTGTAACAACTCCCTAATGGGCCTTAGTCTTGTGGTGTAACAATTTCCTAATAGGCCTCAGTTCTTGGGTATGGTAGTGGCCTCTTTGGGCCTTCTTATTTGTGATATGAGAAAATATTGTGATAGAGATATGAAGGAGGTATGATGAGCCCTATGATAGAGATATCTTGAAAGACGTATGACAAAGATATAATGACAAACCTATGACCATTCCATTGCATTGTTATTTTTATTGTTCTTTGTACATAATTACTTATGATGATATGGGGTGAATGCAATGTGAAAATGTTGAAAGTGTTTTAAAATGAAATTATCTACAACAGAGATGTCTAGCCCTAAGAAAATTAGCATTGTTACTACTCTACTGTTTAGTAAAGATATAACAATGTAAAAGTGCGTAAACTAGTAAAATAAAAAAACTACAATTTGAATCAAACAAATTAGCCAAGAAATGAAGCCCGGGCATGCAGTTTAGTGCAATAAGACAATTTCAGTCTGCTTCAAAAAAATGCATGACCAACCTTCATTTCAAGGTGAAATTGAATGATTCAATTTGGAGAGTATTTATTTACTCATAAGTAACATCAATACAATTAAATATTTTTAATGTTTCACATATATATTTATGTTGTTCAATAATACTCCATATTGCATGGATTCCATAGGGTAAAAGGTTTGTTTTGTGTGCCTCAAATAAATGCACAACAAGACTTGTAATTAATTGACAGTGATATAATGATCATTCCATCCTATGGGTCTATGAAATTGTACCTCAGTTTTGTGGGATAAAAACGCCCTAGTGGGCCTCATTCTTGTGGTGTAGCAATGCCCTAATGGTCTCAGTTCTTGGGTATGACAATGAATTCTTTGGGCCTTCTTATATGTGATATGAGATATAACAAAGATACGAAGGAGATATGTTGAGAACTATGACAAAGATATCATGGCAGACCTATGATAGAGATATCATAACAGGCCTATGACAAAGATATCATGACAAGCCAATAACTATTGCACCGCATTGGTATTACTAATGTTCTTTATACATAATTTCTTATAATGATATGGTGTGAATGCAATGTGAAAATGTTTTAAAATGAAATTATCTACAACAGAGACTTCTAACGCTAAGAAAATTAACATTATTAATACTCTACTTGCTAGTAAAGATATAACAATTTAAAAGTGTTTAAAATAGTAAAATAAACAATCTACAATTTGAATCAATCAAATTGGCCAAGAAATGAATCTTGGGCATGCATTTTAGTGAAGAAAGACAATTTTGGCTTGCTTCACAAAAATGCATGCACAACCTTCATTTCAAGGCCAAATTGAATGATTCAACTTGAGAGTATTACTTATAAGTAACATTAATATAATTAAATATTTTTAATTTTCCACATATATATTTATGTTGTTCAAGAATACTCCAAATTGCATGGATTTCATAGGGTAAAAGGCAGGGTTTGTGTACCTCAAATAAATGCAGACTAGGACCGATAATTAATTGGCAATGATATAATGATCATTCCATCCTATGGGTATGTGAAATTGTACCTCAGTATTTCAGTGTAACAAAACCCTATTGGGCCTCAGTCTTGTGGTGTAATAACGCCCTAATGAGCTTCACTTCTTGGGTATGAAAATGACCTCTTTGGGCCTTCTTATCCGTGATATGAGAAAATATTATGACAGAGATATGAAGGAGATATGTTGAGCCCTATGATAGAGATATCATGACATACCTATGATAGAGATATCATGACAAACCTATAATTGTTCTGATGCACAATTATTACTAATGTTCTCTGTACATAATTTCTTATGATGATATGGGGTGTATGCAATGTGAAAATGTTGAAAATGTTTTAATATGCAATTATCTACAAAAAATCTTCTAGCCCTAAGAAAATTAACACTGCTACTACTTGTTGGGACGGGGTCCCCTAGGTCCGATTTTGACCAAGTCTTGTAAAAGCCTCCACATTTTAAGGAGTGGAGCGCGCAACGCGCAGGTCATTAGGAGTCAAGGGGTTTAGGAAGGTCAAAGGCCCTTAGTTTTTTTATTGTTTTGAGCTCTGGCCATGGTTTGCGGACCATGGTATTGTAATAGGAAAACATATATAAAGGGATGTCTTAGCTTGTCTAAGGCAATAGAAGAGAATGTTATGAAGGATACTTGTCTTTAGAGTCTGTAATCTTCTGTATTTGAGCGAAGGGGAAGGATCATGCTACTGTGTGCATGGAGACCTTAGTAAGTCTGCAACTGTGTGCGCAGGCCCCTGTAGCTAAGTGCACACTGTTAGAAGACTGTATTATTGAATAACTAAAGTAATAAAAGAGAATTTTGAAGCATATTTGTGTTCTTCTATCTACTTTACATTTTATGTATTTATGTATATTTCTGTTTCGTTATAGATTATCTTATATGTAATTGCATCATGAAGACCTGAATGTGTTTCTTACATTGAATAAGGCATGGTGAAGTAATTAAGTGCAACTTATAGATTGTTAAGTAAGGGAACTGTTTACGACTGTGTTTATACAAGTTACTGTTTCATGAAGGTCGGATTAAGCACTAGATCGGCAGAAACCCTACAACCACACTCATACCCCTCTAGGGGCAGAAACATGGTTCTAGCACCCCCCCATATTAGCTTAGGTGAGACTGCGATATGCCCTATGCAGGTTGTTTCTGAAAGGGCCGGTAATATAGGGTTTTGTTGGTTAGCACAACCTAACTTCGAACCTGGGTCTAAGCCCCCGAAGCCAACAAATGGTTTCATTGTAGGGACCGGGGTCTGTTTGAGGGATGTGGATGTGGCATCTGACTAAGAAGGAAGTTCAAAATTGGGTTGAGCGAAAGGAGAGTGTGTTTGAAGTACAGGAAAAAATAAATTTGCTCTTATCGACAGAAGCTTGGTTAGATAGGTACCTTTACACAAAGCAACATCAGACCTTTTGATGTTCTTTTCCTGATGAATTGTATGAGTGGCTTGCAAAATTATTTGATAGTCAGCCTCACTGGAAGCATGATAAGAATCTTGTTTGGACCCCATAATTAGTAAAGAAGCTCAAATAGATTGATACTGAGATCACAAGAGCTGTAGACTTCTGGATCGATAGCATTCTTGGAGGATTCATCATAGAGATTACAATTAACATGTCAGTATCATATAGAGAAGCTGAGCGAAGATTCTTCAAAGGTCCACGCGGTAAGTGTTTGAATTCATTAAAGCTCTGTATTAAAATTCTATTGTGTGGAAAAGGTGTATGTGAGCGAATTTATGTTTAAGAAAAGCCAGCTTGGGACTACGTGAAGCAGGAAAATATATGGATCTGAAACATGTTACAACCCTCTATTAGGTGATTCAGATAGTGATGAAGAAAGGAGTAACCCTATTTCACCTGTAGGAGCATCGCAGTCAGGAAATCAGGGTATGTCTGGGATTCCCCATCCATCCACTCTACCTCCACCTCAACCTCCATCGCATACACCCACACCTCCACCTCCACCTCCGTAATTTAATTTGGAAAATACAGTGAAAATTCTTGTGTTCAGGGGTATGGGATCAGAAGACCCTGAAAAATTCTTGTTTGTCGTAGAAGTTGTGTGGAAAGCACAACATATTAATGATGATGATCTGAAAAAGGCCCAACTTATCACAACACTGCAGGATAGAGCACTGTCTTGGTAGATAAAGTATAGCACAACAAATCCCACTGTTACAATGGCTGAGACAAAGGAAACTTTAAATTCCGAATCTAGAAAGCCGAAATCACAATTGCAGTGTTGTATAGAGATGAAGGAAATTAAGCAAGCATGTAACTAAAGTGTATGGGAATTGGACTAAAATATCAAGTGTCTGATTAGTCAAGGGGATTTTCAGATTACCAACGAAGTACATAAAGAATGATACATTGTTACACTATTTCCACATTTAAGAATGCCATTATCACAACATAATATCAACACCCAAGCTGAAGCCTTAAATATCGCGATGAAGTTAGAAGCATCTCCAGTCCATGATACACATGTAGGAATCCAGTAGATTCAGTTGCAACTCACAAGTTTTCATATGGAGATCCAAGGGTTAAAGAAGGGAAAATATGTCTGATCAGACATATGCTTAGAAGTATGGTGTTTGAAATGTAAGGCTGAAGGTCATTATAAAGATCAATGTCCCCTGTATCCTGATTATTTAGCGGTTGGAGGTCCTAATCCTCTAAAGTAAGAAATAAGTACAGGACAAGGTGCTGGATCAAGTGTATGGTGTAGCATCTGCAGATTCATAGGCCAACATCCCACAAATTGTTGTCACTTGTTGCAAAAGTATGTGCACACACCCAAGCAGCTGTTTTGCAATTTTTTCCGATCAGTAGGACACGATGAGAGTAATTGTCGCAGTCGTGCCTTACTAATGGAGCAGACTGTGTCGTATAGAATCCAAGCTAAAAGTCACGCACAAGAAAATCAAGGTATGCTTGCAGGTCATGGGGGATTCTAGGGCCAAGGACATGGTCGAGGAGGAGGCGCAGGACGAGGACAGGGTCAAATCATCTATTATAACTGTGGCGAAGTAGGACATTTTGCGCGAGACTGTTAGAACCCCACATTTTCGTCTTGTAAGTATTGTAGAAAATTTGATCATGTGATTGAATATGTTCCCATTTTAATGCTTAAGATGCAGGAAAAGAAGAACCAACAACCTGTGCAGAACTTGCAGATGACAAGATCAGAACTACGTGAGGATGATCCTAGTATAAACATGGCGAAAACACAAAGTAGCACAATGGAGAACAACCTAAGGGGGATACCTGGGTTAGGAAAGCCAGAATAAAGAACAATGGGTTCAATATGCAGAGGGAAAAGGAAAATTTCATGGGAGGGAAGAAAATTTTCCTAGATCCAGGAGCGTCAACGTTGAAAAGACCAGTGCAGTTAATTCCACCTAAGAACCAGCCTGACACAGCGACAAAAAATCCTAATTCGACTGTTTTGAAGTCCTTTCTACATACATGCATGACGTTGTTAAGAGACCAGAAATCGATGGAAGGATTACAAGAGTTGATTGAAAACTACGTTGGAAAACAAAATCCTCAAATGGAACAACACATAGTAAATAAGATCTATGGAAACAAAAATAGAACTGGTCGTGAAATGAGACTAACTACGTAGATCAGAGAAATTAAAATGGATCAAGTAATATTGGATTTAATTTCAGATGTAAACATCCTACCTAAGAGGACATGGGAGCGAATGGGCCTTCCAACGTTACAATGGTTGGCAATCCAGCTGCGCATGGTGAACCAACAAAAGATTGTTCCAATGGGTCGACTACATGGGGTCGTTATAGATATTGAGGGAGTCAGTGTAATAACAGATTTTGAAGTCATTGAGATCGTCGATGATAGTAATCCATACCCAACTTTACTAGGAATTGATTGGGCATTTGATATGGATGTTATAATTAACTTGAAACGACAGAGCATGGTATTTGAGAAGAATGGAATGAGGGTTGTTGTTCCTTTAGATCCCTCTGAAGGAGTTCAATACACTAAACTGATCCACAAAGATTATGACAATGAGAATATTGAGCACATATACAAGTTAAATGTGTGGAATGAATATTGGATTAATCCCACTACATATGGAAGAATTATCTGGGAGAAGGATAGTTCCTGCTTTTCAGATTCTGACGAGGAAATGGAGCATTGGCAGAACCAGTTACATGAAGTCTCTACGCTGTGTTGTAATAGACTAGTGAAGTCTCTTCGCTGTATCTCATCGGAGGTTTGTAACTTACCATACTATGATGGAATAGGGGATGCCAATATCCTTTTAGATGAATTTGAAAGAGATGTCCAAGAGGAAGAAAGGTTCCAAGCTCTGGATATAGATCTGCTATCTACACCTACTTGAGGGTGGGGCACACACAAACATAATATAACAGATTGGAAGAAAGAATTCCATGTCCACGTAGATGCCTCATGCATAAATTTGGGTGATTTATTGACCCAACAAGGTGATGGAAACATTAACCACCCAATTTCATTTCCAGTCGAAAACTGTCGAAGGCAGAGAAAAATTATTCTACAACTGAGCGTGAAGGGTTGGCCATGGTATATGCGTTACAAAAATTTAGACATTATCTATTAGGTGCACATTTTAAAATTTTCACAGATCATTCTACATTAAAGTACCTGGTCAACAAGCCTGTGTTGGGGGGAAATATTTTTCAATGGCTACTACTCTTCCAAGAGTATGATTTTGATATAATCGTCAAGCCAGGTAGATTGGATGCCGGACCAGACCATCTATCAAGGATTGAGAATGGCGAAGAACCTACAAATATCAAGGAAGGATTGCCTGATGCGCAACTCTCCGCAGTAAGAATAGCTGATGATCACTTTGCTGACATCATTTTGTTTTTGGCTACTGGCGTAGCTCCCACAGAGTATACATCACAGCAGAAGAAAGAACTGGTAGTCCGAGTTGCGGAATTTTCCTTGATCGTAGGACAATTATACAAAATGGGCTCGGATGAGATATTGCATAGATATGTCCTTGAATATGAAAGACATAGTATTCTAGATGAGGCACATGGTGGTGTTGTGAGAGGCCATTATGCAGGGAAAGCCACCGCGCAAAAGATCTTAAGAGCAAGGTTGTGGTGGCCCACGGTACATAAAGATTCGAAGGAGTATTACAGTAACTGTGATGTTTACCAGAGGACTAGTAGACCGTCAAAGCGGGATGAATTTCCATTAAATCCACATCTCACTCTACAAGCTTTTGAAAAATGGGCGATTGATATTGTAGGACCAATCAACCCGCTAGGTAAGAAGACGAGTGCACAATATATTATTACTGCCACATAATATCTAACGAGGTGGGCTGAGATGAAGCCAATAAAAGATTGCAGCATGGATACTGTTGTGTAGTTCATGTTTGAGTACATTTTTTCAAGATTCAACTGTCTGAAGATCCTGATGAGTGATAGAGGATTGCATTTTTTACATGACACAATTGAAGCATTGATGACAACGTTCCAGGTACATCATCAGAAAAGTATTCCTTATCATCCACAGGCAAATGACACCATGGAAGATTTCAACAAGATTTTGGAAAACGCTCTGACAAAGGTATGTAATGTCAATGAAAATGACTGGGATGTGCGCATACCAGCAGTGCTTTGGGTTTATAGGACAACCTGTAAGAAACTGACGGGACAAACTCCATTCAGATTAGTTTATGGGTAGGAAGCTATCATGCCTATGGAATACATAGTGCCAAGTATCAGAATTTCCACAGTCACAAACATGGTAGACAGTGACATTATGGAAGAACTACTGGACCAACTGGTTGCGCTGGAAGAAGATCGCTTCATCGCAGGGTTCCATCAACAAGTACAAAAGGGTAGGGAAAAAGCATGGCATGATCAACATATCAAGCAACAAACCTTTAAGAATGGTGATTTGGTTTTATTATATGATAGTAAGTTCGCGAAGTTCCCAGGTAAGTTCAAAATGCATTGGTTGGGACCCTACATTGTTAAGAATAACTCTGATGGTGACGCAGTTCAACTCACGAAGATGAACGAAGAACTATTCCCTAGACGTGTGAATGGAAGTTACTTGAAGATAGTTCCTAAGACTGTGCAATGACTGTATGGATGTAGAAAAGTCTTAGTGCTACATGAAGTTGAAAGGAAGCATGGGAATTTAAACAACTTTGCCGAAATACTGTTGTGTTGAAGTCTGGAAGCTAAGGGATGTTTGAAAGCCTGGCGCAACTAGAGGAAGCTACGACGCAGAGCAGGAATTTTCTGTTAAAAGCAGTGGGGGAAATTCCATTGAGAATCCATGCAATTCATCCAATGATTCATCAATGAAAGGAATGGGGAATTTATCTTTAGTAGTGATCTTGTTGAGCTCCCTATAATCCAGACACATGTGCCATGATACATCCTTCTTGTGCACCAATACTATTGGATCAAAGAAAGAACTTTGACTAGGTTGAATTATACCAGCCTCTAGCATTTCTACAACCATACGTTCAATTTCACTCTTTTGGGCATAGGGATATCTATAAGGACTGATGTTTGGAGGAACACTTCCTGGAATCAAATGAATATCATGATCATGATCACGAATAGGTGAGAGGCCTTTGGGAGTCTTAAATACCTTGGAATGATTGTCCAAGAATTTGTGGAGATCTGGACAAATAGATGATTTTGATTCGGGAACCTCTAGTGAGCATAATTGTGGAATTACACCCCGTTGTTCTTTCTTTATAAGATTTGTCATTTCGTTAGAGATGATTATCTTTCCTGGTTTCCTTGCGATACCCCGTAATTCAACTCCCTTTGCTTCTGAATAAAATTTCATGAAAAGTTCTTGAAAATTAAAAGCTATCGTACCGAAAGATTGTAGCCATTGGACTCCTAGTACAACATCAGCACCACCCATTGGAATGGAAAGAATTGGGCTATTCAATACATAATCCCATGGATAGCTTGATATTATGTTACTTTCCAGATCAATTTATGGTAACTCCACTTGCAACCATCACTTGACACTCTGGTGTTGGATATAGGAAGCAATTCAATTCCTTGGCTATCTCACAATGAATAAAATTATGGGTACTAACTGAATCAATCAACACTATTACCTTTTTCTTCTTGATATGTCCTTCTATCTTGATAGTTTGAGGAGTGGTAATTCCAACCAATGCATTACAAGATATGGTCAGGTTCATTTCTTCTTTCTCTAGGGTTTGTTCCTAGTGTATATTCTCCTCTTTTGACATTTCTTGTTCCTTTTCTTCCTCCTCTTCACAATCTATGTAAAATAATTTCTTTTCAGCACACTTATGACATTTAGTGTATTTTCTATCACAACTGTAACAAAACCCTTTTTCTCTTTTTCCTTCCAATTGTTGTGGTGTCAACCTTGTAGGTTGTGGAAAACTAGGGGCAACAACACTTCCATCTTTATAGTTGCGAGTGGAAGGCTAGGGGTAGCAACACTTCCATTTTTATTTCCAACCTAAATGCCTTCTCCAATGAATCAGGTTCCCAAAGGCAAACCTCATGTTGGATGTTATCCTTTAAAGTCACTATGAACACATCAATCCTATGCTCCTCTAGAATATCTTTTACCCTTATATTCAATTTTTGGAAGTCCTCAATGTGCTCGATCATCGAACCCTTTTGTTTGAGATTTATCAATTGGCTAAAAAATGTGTTGCTTTTTGTATCCTCATAATGTGCTGTCATTTCTTTCATAAAAATTTCCCAAGTGACAATTTGTTTACAAGAGAAAAGCCATCGATACCATAAAAACTGATTTGGTTCCAAATATAAAGTTGCAATGCGTACCTTTTGTGTGTTTTGCACATTATGGAGATCGAAATATTGCTCCATTTGTAGTATCCATGTTATGGGATCCTTCCCATCAAACTTCCTGATATCAATCTTTGGAACATGGTGGGTCTTTAATCCAACATTAGAGTCTATGAAATCATTATTAACATTTATTTTGTTCTCATCATGAGTTTCCTTTACTACCCTTTCACCATTAGTAAGCATTTATTGGAGCAACTTTGTCAAATCTATCTTCAAATCTTCCATGTTTCCTTTAAGTTTATCTTCTATACCATCCATCTTAGCTTCCATGCCATTCATCTTAGCTTCCATGCCATCCATATTAGCTTCCATGCCATCCATCATAACTTCCATGATTTTCTTTAAACCATCCATCTTACGTTCTGTTACTTTTTGTGAGAATGAATTTTGTTGCACTTGGTCTTGTAAGTTTGATATATCATGTTGCATTTCTTCCTCCTCTTCATGAGTCATGCTAGAGCTTTCAGGTTGCTTACTAGGCGTTTCCATTTTATTTCTTCGGGGCATCAATTAATGATAATTATGCTTCACTATGCCCTTTGAATTACTTCAAACTAATTTTTCAAACCAAACTTATGCAAAGTTAAAAAAAAAAAAAAAATACACGCCTTTTTTCGCTTTGTAGTAGCTCGATATTGAATCTATTTTATCTCTATAATTTCAGATCTCCAAGGTATGAAATTTTATCCCACAGTAGCCCTATGAGTCCTATTTCTAAGCCCGCAAGGTTGATCAAGATTGGATTCTCCAAGGAAGATTTATGCCAAATCTTCCACGTTGACTTGATTATAGACTAGTTCAGTAGAGCGAACTTGTACGAAGTTCCATGTGTCACTTTTTCGACCTCCAGACCTAAAACTGATACAAAGTAAACTATATTCTGTTGTCTTTCTGTAAATTTTTACGAAATTTCAATTTGATGCTGAGAGAGAAAGTTATGATGATTTTCCCCAGGTCACCTATTTGAGATATAATTCGGGAGCTTGCAAAAACAATAGATTCCTTGGATCATATCTCTGCAAATATAGCGATAAAATATCTAAAATTTGTACCTGAGGTTTATCAATATTTCATCTCAAATGGGTTTTAATTTTAGCTTCTGAAACATCGTAGAAAAAGAGTTATAACAAAAATTCCACGATGAACTATTTGAAGCAGTGAAACCCTAGAATCCAAAGCTTTGTTACCAGTTGTTATGCAACCAGCTCATAAAATAGAAGAAAAGATAGATCAACGACTTCAAAATCAGCCTCTTATGGGGGGGAAACCTACTTTACATTACACAAATGAACAATTCTTGGATGATACAAATGAGAAAACCTCCTTTCTATATATAGGAGTCTAAGGGGTCACAATATAATGAAAGCCAACATAACAATAATAATATAAGGGCACAACAATAACAATAGTGGGCTTCCATGGGGCACAATAATAACAATATGGGAAAAATAGGGGCACAACAATGACAATAAGGGCTATAATGACAATAGTAATGGGGGAATCACTAGTATTATAGGGACCTAACACAAACTAGATCACTAGGCCTTAAATTGAGACCAGTCTCTCAGGCTTTACCGCAATCCAAACCTGGATCACTAGGCCCTAAACCGAGACTTCTCCCTCAGGATTTACCATGTATCCAATCAAAACCGGTCAAGGGATTCCTATGCCTTTGGGAATGGAACTTGAGACCACCTCTACCCCAGATTCCGAAATCCATCCAGAAATTCCAAATCTCAAAAAACGAAATAAACATCCCAACATACATGGAATCTAGAAAAAGGCAAGGCTAGGCTGAAAACCACTTTCATAACCTGGAAAAACCATGCCACCGATAGAACGAGAACCATTCACCAACATGCAAAACCGTGCATGTCCAAACTAGCTAGGAAATCACACATGCAAAAGGTTACCTGCAAGTATTCCTGCTAAAGTTGCTTCATCCTAATTTCCTTTCCTTGATCCTTCCTTGCCTTCCTTTCCTTTCCTTTATTTTCCTTTCCTTGCTACAAACTAGAGTGCACCAAGAAAACTCTAAGTGACCAAGAGAGTGAGAGAGAGAAAATAATGAGAGAGCTCCAAACTCGAACTAACAAAAGATTAACACTGAGAAAGCCTAACACTGAGCAACCTGCCAACTGATCCTCAGAAGCCTTTTTATGCATGAGGCATCTAATTTCTTCGTTTTCTGTTATTTTCCTTCAATTTCCTCCTCACATGCAACATGTGACCTTTTACCTTCCTTTTCTCCTAATTTCCTTTATTTTCATAAATAAAAGTGCCAAAAATGCCTTTTTGCCTTAGCCTTTGCCAATTTCCTTAGCCAAAACACACATCCCGTGATGCCCACTAGGATATATTTTCCCAACATTCAACTTGGAATACGTGTCCCTTGCCTGTGGTCTTATTTTTCATTTATTAACTTTTATTACATGATATTTTCACCAGGGTTATTACAGAACCCTCCCTCTTGGGGAACACCATCCTCAGTGTTAACCTCACCAAGACCTTAGAAAAACTGCTAAAAACAAACATACTGCCCATGGACCTATATAACTTAGTTCATTGCAGTATCTACAATGAAAGATCTGCTCAAAAGCAAAAAATCATGACAACATGACCAAATAACAACCATACCACATACTGGATCTTTATAACACAACTCATTATGGTATTTACAATAACCACATTTACACATATGCACATTTTCTAAACCAACAAATAAAAGGATATGATGCCCGTATCAATCAACAAAGGAGCCCAAAGGGTCACACATCCACCCTCAAAGTAATACTAGGATTCAACTCCTTTCCAGGAAGGCCATAATCCACTACCACAGTCAAAGCTGCATCCAATGTCCAACGCTACAATCTTGCACCACTTGTCCTCTCAGTGAATAGTTACCAACTCATTGTTCTCGGACACACTCCCAATGTGCATCTGATTCCATCTTGCAATTATCATGACCAAAAAAAATATATCCACGACCTTCCCTTCTCTTCTACACAGTCCCTCAGGAAATCCGGTCACCCCCTTCCGTACAGTCACTCACCTTCCAAGTTCCCCAAAATCCCTTAACTCGGGTGATCCATCCCTTGGAAAAGCTTCCTCGCATCGAAAGATCAAACAACCAAGGAATATACCTGCCTCAAAACTATCATACCGGTCATAGCATGCTCATGGAAATTAATGGACACTATTAGGTACCAGTGTGCCACAATGGCCCTACTCCTAAAATACTCTACCAACATACTGCTGAATGTTCCAATTTTTTTCGTTGCTACTGCCAATTCTTACAGTCAATTTCAACCACCCAACCGATCATGTTCATGCATTCTTGTTCCAAGCAAATAATTTCCATTAGATTCAAATAAATTGAAATAACCTCAAATCATACCTCATTGGTAGTTCGTCAATAAGGTACATTTGCAATCTCATTCGCTTCCTGTCACAACAAGTAAAACTAACATATTTGACCAAATTAACACGTATAAATGTATCACATCATGTTAGCTAAAGACATAACCATCAAAATCATAAATCACATGTAACCATCATAAACCCAATCATAAATCACATGTAATCATCATAGAACATAATCATAAATCACAGGCATACTAAAACTGAAATAAAATACTGATACTTATCCTTTAATCAAACCTTAGATTCCACCTTTGTCTTTATTTTGTACACACTCCGGATCCGTTGCCACTCCAAACAAACACCCAATTCCTTCCCCTCAACCATCTGCACATACACGTAGTGTGCATCACATAGATACAACTACACACATTGTGCAACACCATGCAATACATGCATCTATACCAGTGCCATATGCACCACATGTACATAGTACCACCTGTACACTGCAACCACCTACACAATTTGCGCACAAAATCACATGTACATGGAACCACCTGCACAACATGTACACAATGCCACATGTACACATCACCACTTTGCAACTTGTACACAATACCAAACATACACAACATGACATGCACGACACCACATGTACATAACATCACATGCACGACATGTACACAACACAACATGCACACAACACCACATTTACAACATGTACATGACACCACATGCTCACAACACCACTTGTACAATCATGCACACAACACCATATGTACAACATGCATAAAACACCATATGTACATAGCACTACATATCCAACATGTACATAACATCATCTGTACACAACATTGCATATCCAACATGTGCACAACACCATATGCACACAACACCGCATATCCATCATGTACATAGCATCATCTATACCCAACACTACATATGCAATATTCGCACAGCACTATCTGTACCATCTTGTACATAACATTTCATAAACAACATGTACACATGCTATGTATACACAACACCACATGCACACAACATTATAGATGCAACATGTATAACATATACAACATATGCACAACAATAGTACCTCATATCCAAAAGCACACTGTCTCTACCAAGAAACCTTTCTCCGAGTGTCTTATATATGCTTGTCCCAACATGTCATAGACCACACTGCTTTCATTTCACTGATGTATCCTTCCACGTTACCTATCATAAACATATGCATAATACAATTATACAATGTCATTTCATATCCACATGATACTAACCTTGTATATTTGTCGTGACTACTCTTCCCACTTGATTCCTCATGAACCAGGAATCTCTTCATGCCATTCACCTGCATAAGAAATCATTTCTCCACAAGAATGATACTTGACAACCTTGTCAGATAGTGAAAAAATACATGCATACATATATAATCATTAGCATACAAAAATCATAATCCTGTCAGACAACGACATACATACATACATGCATACATATATAAACATCAACATAATCATGACCATGACATAATTACCAGATAACATAAGGTCTAGGTTAAGAGAACTTCTTTTATCTGTGTACAACATGTACAACATTGAGAATAATCATTCCCAACATAGCCAAGGAATATGAGACATCGGATCCATTTAATTTACCTTTTCTAGTTACCTTTCACATGTTTGTACTGCCACCATCCATTTACCACTATGGACCAACCAGTCCAACCGACTATCATAGTATTACCTTCCACTGCGCTTACTCATGCACAAAGATTCATCTAAGTCTTACCTTACCTGTTGGGTACCACACATCTCTCTCAGAGCTCCATTAACTTCCTCCTTTCCCAACCAATTCCAAAGACTCAAAACATAAAAGGAAACCCAATAAACAAATAAGAAGAAGATCATGAAAACCCATAACAACAATACGACACCACAGTCAAATGGCATAGCTATGGACCAGACACATGAAAAATCACAAATCAAGTGCAAAAATCATAAAAGACCAAAGACACAACACTAACAATAGACACCATCACTTAATCCCCATGGTTCCCAGTGCTTCCAAAGGAAAGCTCAACCTGAGCCTTCTTCAAGATTCATGGCAATCTCTCTTGCCATGCAACTCCTTGCATTATACTACCATAAACACATAATGTCAGTGCATAAATAAGCATAAAAATACATCAATTACCTTATCTTGTCGTGCCAAGCTTACTGCCTTTCAACTGGACGCATCCACACCATCTCTCAAGGAACTTCAATTATCTTAACAGATCCACTTATAACTAGAGACTAGATAATATGCCTATCAAGTACATGTTCAGGAATCTAGCACATATCCACATAATGTCAACAAAATCAAGGTTAAGAAGACTCCCTTTATTCAAAGCACTCATTTGTTTCGAATTAGCGTCCAAACCTAGCCAAAAAATTATTAACCAATTCCTTTACCTTTTTCCTTGCTACAATCGAGGCTTATTATGTGCTGTCGCATCATCCAACTATCAGTTATATAAACACATCAACTATTACCTTCTCACACTAATACCAAGCATGTTTCCTGCAGCTACTCACACATGTCAACCACATGTTCCACATATCAAGACAATCATATCTATCAAATCGAAATCAACCTTTACCAGGACTAACAATCATGTCATAATCCATAGTCAACTTATAGTCATCAGTCATAATACATAATGCTACAACTATCACCTATGATACTCAAGTACATTTCAGCTATCTCAACTCATATGCATTAGTACAATCATTTTAAAGCAATATCATTTGAACACATACTCATATTATGCAATTCATTGAACACTCAACCAACTTGCAACATACCATGTTAAATAAATCAACTAGACGACATAATTAATTAGTCAAGCACCAAATATACAACATAAGAAAACTCATACCTTACTGTGTCTCAGGGGAGGCTATGTTGTCTGCATAATCAATCTAGTTAGCACGATATAACTTCACAACATATCAACTCAAACATAAATAAGATCATGATATCCAGAATAGTCACTACCTAACATGTTTACATCATAACTCATTCACAATTATCATTCACACACATGAAAAGTCAATCTAGATTAGTACAACACCATATCACAAATATGTCGGCTTATACCTAAATATCGTAACCATAACCATCTGCATAGGCCAATCCAATTTAGCATGATACATATAACATCAAGGTATAAATTCTATAACCCTAATCATCAAGCTAACTATCATTCTCATCAATAACATATAACCTAATCGTCAAGCTAACTGTCATATAACAACAACAAGTTAACCTATAACATACTCATCAGCAACATATAACATAATCATCAAGTTATCTAATATAAAACAATAATAGAAATGCATACAACTACATGTTACTATCATTCTTGACTATCCGACACATGTGCATATAACTACACTAATCAACTAACATCTATCATGAATGTAACCATAACATCAAAAGACATGTACATAAACCTAATGTATATAAACCTAATGCATATAACAATCATTGACTTACATACCTGCATGCCAAACATACAATACCTATATGACGATCTGCTCTTACCCCAAAGTCCAATGCTGCAACCTCATTATGATGATTTGCATCTCCTGCCCTATCTCAGCGAATACATTAGCATCATAACAACCAATATCACTTTGATGACCTAAATTGCATATAATGACTTTACAAGGCATGTTTGACCTACTATTCAAACTATAACCAAGACCATGCATGCATAACAACTGCATATAGACATATAAAAAATGAGTACCAAACCATACTCACATCATTCTAGCTAGAGTCCAGTCATCATGCGTGACCATATCAAGTACAAAAACCATAATCTCATGCATGAAAAAAACCATTAATCCATTGTACACATTGCCACAGGCAACCAACAATGTGCTTAAGCAATATCGAATCAACTACACCTATGCATAAACGCATGTAGTCGAACATAAGCGATCAAATATTGTAATCAACTTACAAGACTGATACATGTAATACAAATATTCAAGAATGTAACCTAACATAAAAGGATGTAAGTAGGAACCATAAAATCAACATGTAAGAAACATATAATCCATACACATTCAATCACATACTTATGACAATACATTTCATGAAATCAATATCAAATTCTCCATGATAACCATACTACAACCATGCTCAAGCATCAATAAGTACATGGAATACAAGTATAAAAGGCACACATGCAGCTTACATGCATGCATGACCAACACCTTCAACCCATCCAGTCCGAGAGTTGAACCATGCTATGATACCACTCTGTAACACCCCTTCTCAGGTCTACCCAAAGTAACCATGCCAACCAGGGTAAACATGAGGAGAGATGCTACTACGATCAGATTTGACCTCCTATGTCACCTTAAGGTATGTTGCCTTAAGGGAGTGGAATCGATAGGACATCACTTACAATCATCCAACGTCATCAAAAAACCCCTTAGGAGACAAGTCAGCAACTCAGACAACCTGTCCCTAGGTCCCACTGCTATTCTACAAATTTTAGGCCATAGTCGCTCTCATGCTATGGGAAGGGGAGCGATCATCAACCTAAAGTCGCTCTCACAAGCTTGCCTACCAGCGACTGTGGTCCAGAATTTCCAGTTCTGTGCTAGCAACCTCAGGATTTGATCCACTTTTCTAGCCCAGAATCTCGGCCTCTACCCATAACTTGTTGTAACATTCAAAAGATAAAAAACATGATAACCATGCTGATCAACCAAAAATTACCCTCGGTACTAGGCCTAAGCATCCTCAACCAGGATTGACATTCTGTCAAACGCTTGGCATCAATGCAACATAAAGGTCTATGATACAAGACAGAGCATAAATGACTGAAACAAATTATGAAACATAACCAGAAGGATCACCTCCTTCTCTATTGAACTACTAAATCGTTAACTAGGTCTTGTATCCATCCATTTAACAATTACAAGTAAATATATGAAATAACCATGACATGAACCAACCATTCAACCAGTCTTATAACCAACATAAAACCATATAAATATCAGATATATAGCAACCATTAAATCCACAAATAAATCAGTGCAAAAGTAAGATAACTTATCTTTTATTAATCATAGGAAAATCCGAGCAGGTTCGGGACTTCCATGTACTATCCGACCATAGACATGGCTGAACCAAATATCTCTTTCAGCCAGTCACCTCCGCACCATATTCCAAGCATGAATGTGGGATCTTATAGAACAACCAAGGGAATGTAGAGGTTAAACCACCTCCACCATCATCAAACCGTGATCACACCAAAACTGGTGCTTCGATCACAACCGAGTAGTACCTGGAATGCCATTTAGAATGCATCACTATCCTTGAGGAATTTTCCATCTCCTTGTCTCTCAGTATTTACTGCAATCCAAACCGAGATCAATATGCCATAAACTGAGACCAGTCTCTCAGGCTTTACCACAATCCAAACCTGGATCACTAAGCCCTAAACTGAGACTTGTCCCTTAGGCTTTACCGTGTATCCCGCCAAAATGATCAAGGGATTCCTAAGCCTTTGGGAATGGAACTTGAGACCACCTCTGCTCTAAATTCTGAAATCCATCTAACAATTCCAAAGCTCAAAAAATGAAATAAACATCCCAACATACCATGGCTTCCAGAAAAATGAAAGGCTAGGCTGAGAACCACTGTCATAACCCAACAAAACCATGGCACCAAGAGCACGAGAACCATACACCAACATGCAAAGCCATGCATGTCCAAACCAACTAGGAAATCACACATGCAAAAGGTTACCTATAAGTATCACACTAAAGCTACTTGATACTGTTTTCCTTTCCTTGATCCTTGCTTGCCTTCCTTTCCTTTGCTTTCTTTTCCTTTCCTTGCTCCAAACTAGAGTGCACCAAGAAAACTCTAAGTGACCAAGAGAGTGAGAGAGAGAAAATAATGAGAGAGCTCCAAACTTGAATTGACAAAATCTTAACACTCAGCAACTTGCCAATTGATCCTCATAAGCCTTTTTATGCATGAGGCCTCTAATTTCTTCATTTTCCATTATTTTCCTTCAATTTCCTCCTCACATGCAACCTATGACCTTTTACCTTCCTTTTCTCCTAATTTCCTTTATTTTCATAAATAAATGTGCCAAAAATGCCCTTTTGCATTTTAATGCCTTTTCCTTAGCCTTTTCCAATTTCCTTAGCCAAAACACACATCCCATGATGCCCACTACGATATATTTGCCCAACATTCAGCTTGGAATACGTGTCCCTTACCAGTGGTCTTATTTTGCCTTTGTTAACTTTCATTACATGAAATTTTCACCAGGGTTGTTACAGTTGATATAGTTGACAAGAGGAATTCATGTACAAAGTGAGGTTTAATAAATAAATTCTATGACCAATTTTCATAAATGAGTAGCTTTCTTATTTTTATGTAAATCATATAAGGTTTGAATTGGATTTGGAACGTATGTGTTGATTTAGTTGAATGAGTAGATTAGACAATGCGACTGCCAAATTATTCATGGTTGCGGGATGAATTAATTGCTGTTGAGTGATAAAATGAGACAAAATACTTTCCACACATACCAAAAGAAATGTTAGGGTGATTTGAATCAATCGACGTTCCATGAAAGGTATTAATTTTTGGGTTTATGTTGAACCAATCTACCTATTAACAAATTTATTTGTAAAGGTTCCTCATAAAGGTTCTAAAGCATGCATCGGTTGATAGGAATGGGAATTTATTTTCCGCACATTAGGTATTCCAATAGTTCGATAGTCAAGGTGTCCGGGTGCGAAAGTATTCGTTGTTGACCTCATCACAGGTGGTAGATAAGATTCTAGATTTTGGAATTCACGAAAATGTTATCCAAATTGAAATAGAGATATCTAGCTCTATTATGCGCAAAGATATATATAGATATATTGAGGCATTAGTGCAAAGTTATTCAGGTTGAAAAGGTATTCGAGTAAATAGTGATATCAAGTTTAAGAACCATCCAAATTCCCAATTGTGTGAGAGGTTTGCCTTAACACTTTTTGGAAAAGCGCCCAATCATAGAATAGGTTTTTTGGATAGTACATATTAAGCCCTTGGTGTTCAGGGCTTAGAAATTGGGGATTGTAAAATTGTTTGCAATATTAATTGTGATTATATTGGGGGAATTTAAAAAGTGTTGATGGTTCTGGTTAATTTTTAAACCCCATTCCATATTATTGATTAAAGGGATTTTTAAATGATCCCACACACATGAGATTGAAGCACAATCAAGGAGGTTTTATCAAATTTAGTTTGGGCCAACATGTATATGTGAAAGTGAATGAATTGTCATCAAAATTCATGAAACATAATAAAATAATGACATATGAGATATATAAAACTTCAGTTTATAATTATTTGTAGGAACTAACCGATTGTTATAAATATTTGTAGGCACTAACCTACTGGAGACTCCAATACTCACTATTGCAAATATTCACATGCACCAACCTACTAGAGACACTAATCCATATTATTGTAAATATTCATAGACACCAACCTACTGGAGACACCAACCGTCACTGTTGTAAATATTCATAGCTACCCACCTGCTTCACTAAGTCTACTTGCTGCTTCTGCCTTCACCTTGTTTACTTGCTACTTCTCTCTTCATTTGGTTTACTTCTCCCAAAACTTGTTGTTTTTTGCTACTTCTAAAGAATGAAATTGTACATTATGCCACATATCCAATTTTTCAAATATGATTAAGAAAGTTTTACTTGAGGAATTTCTATATGTCTCCTTTTATCTATGAAAATTTCTCAATCTTAAAAATCCTAAAAAATAAGTTACATCAAAAATTCCAAGCAGACTTGTTTGAAATTGATTTTAGGATTATTCAAAAACCCTAACTTATACAATTCATATCTTTGAAATTATATCAAACAAAAGTTCGAAATTTTTACTTGCACTACTCGCTATATGCCTCCATAGGGCTTTGAAAATTTCATTGTATAAAACATCCCATAAAATAATTTATAGCTAAAATGCTAAATTGACATGTTTGAAGTTGATTTAAGGACCATTCTAAAACCCTAAATTTCACATGACATATATTTGAAACTACAGTGAACCAAAGTTTGAAATTTTACTTGCAGTATCGCTATATGCCTCCATAGGTCTTTGAAATTTCATTGCCTAAAACATCCCATAAAATAATTTATAGCAAAAATGCCAAATTGACCTGTTTGAAGTTGATTTAAGGACTATTCTAAAACCCTAACTTCCACATGGCACATGAAAATAATTGTAGTGAACCAAAGTCCAAAATTTTTACCAACTTATATGTCCTTAATATTTCATACTCTGAAAATATTAGAAAATAAGTTATAGTGAAAATGTCAAACCAACATGTTTGAAGCAGATTTTAGGAGCATTTAGGAACCCTAACTTCCTCGATGCATATGTTTGAAAGTGTAGTGAAATAAAGTCTGGAATTTTTACCACATGTACATGAAAATATATCCTCCATCTCCTCGAAGTTTCACATTTTGAAACATCCCAGAAGAAAACTTATAGCTAAAATGTCAAGATGACTTGCTCACTCCACAAATAACATTTTTGCTCCATTTTGAAAACCTTCAAGATGATTCCCTATACTCTCTTGAACACCTTAGGTCTATTTTTGTTTGAATGTTCTTGAAATTCACTCATGTTATTTATTTATAGTATTTTTGTGTTCACTTATGGGGCTAACTTGTAAAACTAGCTAGGCCGACATGTGCTTTCTGACCGGCCTAACCTAATAGAACATTTCATATCTCTTCATTCCTATGGAGTTAAAGGGAGTTCCATATAGCATTAGAAAGGTATTAGAATATAATTTTCAGCAATATATCCTATGTTCCCATTTGATATAAGTATTTTGAGTAAAAATTCGTTCAAATATAGAGTATCCAAACCGTGCATAAAAAAATTTGGCATCTAAACAATATTTCCAACAATATTCTTCTAGAAATATTTATCTTGGACATTCATAGTCTATCCTATCTTTGACATCAATGACAACCATATTTCCAACAAAATATACCAATAAATTATGACGTAACAAGAACTCAGACCTTGTGAGGCACACAAAAGTGGACCTCTATCCAAAAGGGATTTTATCATTTTAATCACATTAGAGTAATACAAAACTTGTAAAATTTAAACCTAGACAAGAAAAATATTTCATTCTTAGTTTTACCAGTTTCATCGATTTAATTAGAAAGTCATTTTTTCTTTTTCTATTTTCTAACCTTTTTGTCTATACAAGTGAGTTATATTGGAATTGAGAACATCAATATTATTGTGAAAATCAATATTATGGGCTAAATTATTAATGTTATTGGTTAATTCAATATCAATAATATTTACATTTTATTATTTCTATATTCTAGAAATGACATTGACCAAGCGATTGATAGGAATTGTTATAATGGATTGAAGGGTCAATTCTATTGGCTATTTCATGAATATCCATAATATTCCCATTTCCCACTTTAAAGGAAAAAAATTCCCGTGTTTCTAGCATTAGACACAATATATTTAATACTGAAATGAATAGTAACAACACAAAATACAGTACATCGCTTTAGTAAACGTGCAAAAGTTTTTAAACTCGTTTTAGGAGTGTCACGAGCTTGCTCTTTCTCTGTGTCTCTTCGTATTTCTCTGGTAGCCAACTCCTGATGAACCAGTGACGAACCTACTTGGATCTTTCACACTCTGACGACCTCAATAGCGGCATCCACGCCTTCAAATGGCCTTGGTGTCCCTTCGATCTTTTGGTGAACCTCCTGCGAACTTGGGATGAAAGCACAGAGAAAACTACTACCACAGCGGACTTATAAACACACAGAGGTACTCAATAACAGAATGGCATACTCATTTTATTTCAGAATGGAGAAAATTCTTACAGAGTTTTTATAGAAATGGATTCTATACAGAGATAGACTAATCTCACATTTACCGGACTTTTCACAGCTCAAAATTGAGCAAGTTACTACCGAAGGCTCCTGGCGAGGTATAGGCTCTGTCTCAGAATCAAACTTAACACCCAAACACTTGACTCTTCTAATGGTTCGGCCACTTTAGGTTCTTACCAGTGCCGAGCAAACTGATACGCAGGCTTCTCAAACCACCTAAGGACTTTGAGTGATTTCTCGTGTTGCAAGCAGATCAGACTAGATGTCCGCAGATGCAGAGCAGGAGAACACTCGACTCAAACACGCACACGCAAAACTCTCAAAATGCCGATGCCCAACAAATGAACCTTACCCTTCTTATATAGGATGAGAAGGGGGGACAAGCATTACTGTTGGTCGGACAGAAATGACTTAAAGCTTAAAGAATCATTACTTTTCAGTCTTTATCAGAGCGACGTCCGCACAAATATTTGGGTCCATAAAACAGACCGAATTATTGCTTCCGGGTAACGCATGAGATATAGTCTGTAAAGTAGATTTGGATATTATAGATATCTACACAGTGGATACTTTTGTACAAAAAGCCCACGGGAAAAGACTAGATAAGAATATTTACACTGTGGAAGCTTTTAAACAGTAAAGCCCACGGGAACTCTGGTCACAATTAAGCCCTTGTGACTGGTACGTAATCCGAATACAGTCAGATCAGGGAATCTGTTTCTTTTATAAAGTAGATCATCACATGCCTTTGTATAAATTTTCCTTTCCTTTGATGTGCTCAATGGAAAAATCAAAATTTGCAAAGAGCGCCTGCCATCTGGCAAACTTTGCTTCTTCTGGTTTCTTGATGTCCTTGGATAGGAATTTCTTCATTGCTGACGCATCTGTTCTGAGAAGAAAAGGCTTGTTTATTAGATATACTGCAAACTTGCTGATGCAATTCCATGCAGCTTTCACTTCTCTTTCAATAACAGAATAATTCTGTTCTGCTGGGTTCCATACTCCTGAGGCAAACTGTACCACTTGTTCTTCTTTGTCAACTTTTTGTTTTAGAATCCCTCCCCAGCCTATGTCACTGGCGTCGGATTCAACTATTTTGAATGCCTCATCATCTGCTATGTACAGTATAGGCAAGGACTTTACCTTTGCTTTGATTTCTTGCACTGCTCTGGTATGGGCATCTGACCATTGAGGGGGATTTTTGCCAAGCCGCTTATTCAGCACTTTCTTGTCACTGGCACAGTCTTGATAAAAACTGCTTACATAATTTAGGCAGCCAAGGAACCTTTGCAGTTGTGTCTTGTCTTTTAAGACATCTGGAAATTTGTCTGCAAAGTCAATGGCATGTTGTTGCAGAGAGATTTGTCTATTAGAAATCTGGTGGCCTAAGAACTTTATAGAAGTCTGAAATACTTCTATTTTCTTTTTACTAAGCACAAGCCCATTTTTCTTGACCAACTTCATGAAAATGTTTACATGCTTGAAGTGATCATCAATATTTTTGGAAAAAATTAAAACATCATCAATATATACAAGTAACCAATCAAAATATGGCTTAAAAATATCATCCATGACCTTTTGAAACTTTGAAGGAGCATTTTTAAGACCGAATGGCATGACATTCCATTCATAGTGCCCTGCAGGAATACTAAAAGCAGTTTTGAACTTATCTTCCTCATTAATGGCAACTTGCCAAAATCCTGCTTTTAAATCAAATTTTGAAAATATTTTTGCCCCTGCAATTCTTCTGATCAAGTCCCCTTTATGTGGAATGGGATAAGTATCATCAGCCAAAACTGAATTTAGAGGCTTGTAATTTATCACCAGTCTAGGGATACCTCTAATTTGTTCAACTCTTTTGTTTACATAGAATCCATAGCAATTCCAGGGGCTAGTGGATTCTCTGATCAATCCTCTGTTGAGCAATTGCTGAATTTCTTTTTGGCATAGTTCTCTGTATTCTTGGCTCATAGGGATCGCTCTGCTTTTACAGGGCTTTCCTGTGTATCCTTCTTTATAGGGCAACTTAATGGTATGTTGCTTTCTGTGCCAAAAGGCATTTGGCTCTTCTGAACAACATTTTTCTTCCAGTTTTCCTTTCAGTTCTTGGATTCTTCTTTTTATTTGGGGTAGTTTCAGCTGTTCTTCTACTCTCAATGTGCTTTTTAGATCATTAAGATCTGATAGCAAAGATTCTGCTTTGTCTAATTTCTGCATGGCTTGAACCATTGTAGAAACTCTTGGAGTTGAAACATAAGGAAGCTCAATTCTTTTTCTTCTTCCTTTAGATGTGGGCACAGAAATGAAATAACCAGCTCTACTTCCTTTCAATCTGGCTGAGCCATGAGGTTCTACTGCAGCTAAAAAAACATTCCCTAATATACAATCAACAGGGATGTCTGCTATGGCAAACTTCATGTATACACAGTGGGTATCAAAACATAGTGAAGCTCTAGGAATTTCATATTTGAGTTTCTTATTTCCTAGGCCTACAACTTCTCTTTCAGCAGAGACCCAATATTTTGCTGGAACATTTCTGATGTTAAGAATATTAATATCTGCACCAGAATCTAATAATGCAGTCATGAAAAATATCTGGCCTTGGATACAGATTTTTACCTTGACATGATGTTGCTGATATGTGATGGTAAACAATTTCATATCTTGAAAGCCAAAGTTTGGGTCCGACCTTCCTTCAGCAACCTGAATTTCTTGTCTATGGGCTGTTGTGTTCCAGGATTCTTCTTCTTTTTCTTCTTGAATCTCCTTGCCTTTCTTAATTTCTGCAATTTGAGCTTTGATTGCAGAAATCTCTGCTTTGAGTTGGTGAATTTCACCACTCACGTCTCCCAAAGTCAGGGATCTTACTTTCCCTGGTTTCTGGTGATGCATTTGGAAAGACTTAGTGTTCCTTTCATAGGATGCATTGACAAACAAAGGTTTCTTACCTGATTCTTTTGAGGCTTTTGATTTAAGCTGATCTGTGAATGCTTCTATCAGGCGGTTCTTCATGGCTCCTTCTTCCATTGTCCTAATATGCGATAAAATCTTCATTTCTGCTTCTTCTTCAACAGATGCCATTAGGACTTTTTCTTTAGGAGGCTTTGTTATTTCTTCTTCTTCTTCGCTGGAACTGTACAAAAATTCAGAATCATCTTCACAAAATATATGACATGCACATTCTTCTGAATTATAGCAAGAACATTCAGATGATTCAGAATCAGTATACTGGCCTATGTTAACTTGAAATTCTTCTTCTGAAGTGCTAAAAGAATCAAGAGACGATTCCTCTAATTGGTGCTGCTGGGCTGAGTCTTTGATAATAAGATTTGGGCACCTTTCTGTAGCATGGGTCCTTGATTTGCATCTCAGGCAAAAGCTTGGGCCTGAATGCTCTTTCTTAACCTGTTTGGCCTTTTGAGCATAAACAGCTGTCTTTTTTCCCTTATTAAGCTTTGATTCTTCCCCTTGGGGACATCTTGAAGCTGTATGCCCAGTCTGGCCACACAACCAGCAAGTAATTTTGTTCCATTTATCTTGCTTGGATGTATGCAAATGGATGTCAGAAGGAGTATAATAATGGGTTTTTGGGATATATTTGTAGTGGCCCTTCTTTTTATGGCTTTTATCCCTTGTAGAATACTTCCTTTTATTTTTTGGATAATCCCTTCGATTTTTGTAGAAAGTCTCTTTGAATTCTCTTTTGGCCCTCTTCTTAGACTTTCTCTTTTTGACCAATGGGTCATCTATTGTCAGTCCATATTTGCTGCAAATGGACTTTCTATCTGGTAGTCTAGACAGTTTTTCCAAAGACTTGTTTACCTTTGAGCTAGTACAAAGACTTACCAGTGTCTTTGTAATAAGGGAATAAATTTCTCCCCATGTATAAGACTCAAAAGGTAACTGAAAAATTTCTTGCAATCTAATATAGTCAACAAATCTAGAGGGTAGAGCAGCTAGATATACCTGCTTCCAGAGCAAGTTTTTGGAATCTTTCACCTCATAGATTCGCTGCATCCAATCTCTATGGAAATCATCAAATTGAGACATCTTATGACATTTGAGGTTCATCAAAATGACCTCATGTTTGTTGGCAATTTCTGTCTCATAGCCACACCAATGTTCTAGAATCATTGATGTTAGCGCGCCAATCATATTGCTTATTACAGTACCATCAGGATTATGAATAACATCTCCTTTTTCATCCTTGAGCACTTCTGCTTCCATGGTCTCAATAAGTTTAGGAGAAGATTCAGTTTCCCACCATCTGAGAAGAGTACCTGTAAAACATTGGATGATGGTTCTGCAAGCATCTACCTCTGATTTTCCTCTAAGACACATGAGTTTATATTCAGTATACATTAAATCAATCATCTGGCGAATTTGGCCAATGCTCATGTTGTCTAAGTTCCATTCTCTGTGGGAATCAGGGAAGAAAGTATGGGCTTCAGGCAATTTTCCCTTCCCTTAAATGTCAGGAGCAGAATATCTGGAAAATCTATGTTCAAGAGGCTCATAGATTGGGAGGATTTGTGTTTCCTGAGATTTTTGTTCTTCTGTTTCTGGTTCCCTGAATAAGGAAGCAATACTGATGTGTTCAGACTCATTAGTCTTTGAGGTGGTTTCTTTGGGGAACAACAGAGGGAATTTCTGTACATTCCTTATTGGATTCTCAATCTTTATATTTCTTTTTACCAGGAAAGAATTTGGAACTGGCTTTTCAACTTTTGTGACCTGCATTCTTTCAAATTTCTCATTTAACCCAATAAGGAGTGTCTTAGTTACATCAATATGTCCAACTAAGTTTTCTCCTATTTCTTCAATCTTATTCAATGATTCCTTGGTGTAAGAACAAGTCATGCTGGAATCAAATTGCAAATTATTCAAACAAGAATTTACACAATTAAGTGAAGACTGTACAATATCTACTTGCTTCTTTACATCTTCTGCTTTAGCCACATTCATTTCTAGACCCTTCAGAGCAGTATTGGTCCAATTTAACTGTTCACTAGCCTTTTGAATTCTACCATCAATTCCTAAGGCATTATCATCTTTTTGAACCAGGGGAATGGCTTTGGCTGCATTTGTCTTTTCTCCCAAGATGATTCCCTTATATGGGGGAAAAGTAGTAGGGGTTTCAACTGTGGATCCATCAATTGCAGTCCATCCATGCTTATCAGTGATACTGCCAGAAGTAGCACCAGTTAAAACATTTATAGGAACAATTTTATCTTTCCATGAGTAGAAGGATATCCAAACATTATTTACTTCCATATAATGTTTCCAGTCTGTGGCTAACTTTCTTTTCTGATCTGGGGTATATCCTTGGTCAAATTCATCTGCTTGAGGATTTGTATACAAATCCCAATTCAACATTTCTTTCATCCATTTAGAACTGATTTGTGATTTTAAGCATCCATCCATAAGTGCAAAAAACTTATGCATTTCCATGACTGCAGGCCTTTTACAGTCAGAAGGAATTTGTTTGAATCTGCATTCTGGAATCAGTTCTGATTACTCAAGTTTCCCCAACCCATACCTCGGCTTTGCTGGTCTCATTAAGCAAATCATCTGAGTAAGCCTAGGGTCTTCTTCTTCTATAGAATGGATCATGAGAACATGATCTGAATCGGGCTCAGGCTCATGTGGGAAAGGAATATCAGAACATTTAGGATTCGGGCATGAGCTGATAGAAGTAGATGGAGGAGCAACACCAGTACGAGGATTATGGTGCAGATGAACATTCTGTTCGGCTAGAGTAAGCAGATTTACGACATTTGTACAATCTGGACATTTTACTTCTAAAGAAGAAAAATTAACAAGCTGAGCTAATTCGAAAAGCTGTGGATGTTTACAAGAAGAAAAGGATGATGATGAACAGGCGGTATCAACAGTGGAAGGATCTCTGTAGTATTTGGATGATTTACAAGCAGCGTCTATTCTTCTCCGATCAATAGTTGACCTTCGAGGAAAGGATATGACTGCATTGGAAGCATTTTCAGTTATGTTGGCAGAAGTGATATTTCGGGGAATTTGTGGCCTGGAATGATTGACAACCCAATGTTCAGGGAATTGCAGATCTTCCCATTTTATCAATAGATGTTCAATCTTTTGGTTCTTTGGGTCAGTTTTAACTACCACACTTGATTTGGAATCTCGACTGGGAGTATGACGGATTGCTGCCCATAAAGTGTTGGTATGTCTGAAACAGGCTTTGGTCTGGATGGCTATATTGTTTCTCTTTCTCTTCATATCAAAACCAGTAGTATGGATTTGCAGCTGTAATATATCTTTAATGGTTTCATCAAAAACATATATAGAAAAGTTTGGGAAACAATCAAAGTATACAGGGCCATCGGACAAAGGAGCTACAATCCCTCCGATTATAGAATCTGTATATTTGTTGTGTGTTAGATCTCTAACAGTAGAAAGCACAAATGTTTTTAATCCTTTATGGACCAAAGGATTGATGCCAACCCGAATGCAACCAAGATGCAGATAATTTGTTTTTAACCTTTTTGCTTCTGCTTGTAAAGCCTGAGGATTTAACAGTGGTATTGTCTGAATACTCTCAGAGTTCTCCTGAACTTGACTAACAGACTCTTTAATACTAATTCTTGATGCAGCAATTAAGTGAAAAGGAGCTAAGTCACTATAGACTTCAGAGGGTGTTATATCTGGTAAAGCCCATCTTGCAGAAGGCTGAAATTCCTCATAAGTAAGTTCAACAGATTTTAAGGTTCTACTTGAACTATTTTCAAACATTTCTTTAAGAGGATTTTCTTCTGGATGTGAATCTTCTTCAAGTTCTCTAAATGAAACAGATTTTCTGGATGGCTCCATTTTCACTTAAAACAATATAGATCTGAGTACCAACCTTTTAGAACCAGACGTTACTGGCTCTAATACCAATTTCCAGCAGGGGCTCCTGTCACGAGCTTGCTCTTTCTCTGTGTCTCTTCATATTTCTCTGGTAGCCAACTCTTGATGAACCAGTGACGAACCTACTTGGATCTTTCACACTCTGACGACCTCAATAGCGGCATCCACGCATTCAAATGGCCTTGGTGTCCCTTCGATCTTTTGGTGAACCTCCTGCGAACTTGGGATGAAAGCACATAGAAAACTACTACCAATGAAGTATTATATATCAACTCAAATAAATTATAAATGTACCGTACACTCGCAAGCGCTTACATTAGTTATTTGTTAGACATTTATCTGTCTCAATATTTGCAAAACAAATTTAAAAATATAAATAGATTTGAAAGGAAGAAAGAATTCTCAATCTCAATAAACTAACATCAAAATTGTAGAGTCTACATCCATTCAAACAAACTAGTGGTTTTGTAGTTTCTTTAAATCCTGCATATAAAGCATTTAATACAACAATTCAATCTAGCTTCCATGATAGAGATAAAGATAATTCATCTTACTATGAAATCCATCAATATTAAAAGAGATATGAGTTGATCTAAAATATATAAAATAGAAATGCATATGAGATAGGAGTTGATATAAAATATATAGAATAGAAATGCATATGAATATTTGTTTATGCAATAATTCCCATGTTATAGAACCCTTGGGGCTTAATAATTTGACCTTATTCTGATGGCGCGCGTTCATGGTAGCTAGGGTTTAGAACTTTCCTGTCATGATAGGCGTGCAGAGTCTACGGTAAAATACACTAGCACTTTTCAGCTACAAGACAAACTACAAAGGACAAGAAGGTCAGCGAATAATGAGAAAACCTCAGGGGGAGGGCGTAGAGCCTCCCCCAAACGATACAGAACAGGTTCCAATGTAGGAGGACGCCAGCAAACAGACAATCCATGAGGATTTAGTAGAAGGACAAGACTCTCAAGGAAACAAAGAAACTTTCAAGGAGGTTCCCAAGGCGACTTCAGCCACATGCAAGCCAGTCGCAGCCACGAGACCAAAGATCGAGTTACCCAGCTGTAGGATCAATGCACAGATACAGTTTATGAGGGATCATGCTCTGATAGGGAATTTTATTGGTTTTTGGCCTACTGAAAAAGTGCTGCAAGGATGGATTGCAGCCAAGTGGAAGCTGAAAGGCCATATAACCCTGTAGCTAGGTCCCAAGGGATTCTTCACAACGATTTTCAACTGTTTGGAGGATAGAAACAGAATCATAGATGGAGGGTCGTATTTCTTCAACACAGCTGGTCTGTATCTCAGAGAATGGGTTGAGAGATTTAACCCGGATAAAGAAGATCTCAATTGGGCACCGGTCTGGATCCGCCTTTACTCCCTCCCTGTGGAGTACTGGGATGAGACTTCATTACAAGATATCGGCAATGGTCTTGGTGAGTTTGTCAAAGTAGCAGAGGAGACCAAGCTCAGAAGATACACCTCATATGCGCGTATATGTGTTTATATGCACCTTAACAATGCCCTACCGGATGCGGTAAGTCTCTTTCATGACGATTTTGAGTGGATCCAATCTATTGATTATGAACATGTTCCTTTCCGTTGTAGGAAATGTCATGCTCTTGGTCACCTATTTTGAGATTGCCCATCTAACCTGAAAACCTCAGCCCCTCCTCCTCCCGGAAAATCTGATGCTGATGGATTTACCAAAGTTTCCCATCGCAGAAAGAATCTCAGAAAATCTAGCTCTAATCCCAGCACCTCTGCTGCTAATCCTCCCAAACCGAGTACCAGGAACAACTTCAAGACTCTAGCTCAGCCAGATCTGGACAATCTTGAAACCCCTGCTCCCTCCAAGGAGCAGCCCAAGTCAAAAACGCTCTCAGCCTCCACCAGTACAGAGATTCCCCTGAAATCAAAGCTATCCGTCGACCTCAGCTCGCCCTCCCCCAGCGACATTCCTGCCTGGATCCCTCAAAGTATGGAGATGGAGAGTGAAGATAATGCGCTGAAGGATGCAATAGGAAGTACCAAAGAGAGGAATGAAACCAAGAATATGGAAGAGGAACCAAAAAGCATAGATCTAGGAGACCTGGATATTCTAGGCCTAGAGCAAGCCTGTAAAAATAAAAGTTATGACAAAATACCAGAAAGACAGTTGGACAATCTGGAAATAATTCTCTCAAGAGCACAGAGACAACAATCCCTTGGAATACAGCCTGGAAGCCAATGGGATGGAAAGATCCTCATTAAGGATAATAAGAAAAGAGGAAGGAAGACCGATCTCCAACGAACCATTCGCATCGGGGAGATGCTAGTGGAATCGGGAAGATACTCCAAGCTCATGAAGTACTATACCACCCTCTCTAATGTCTCATCATGAAGCTCATCTCATGGAACATTAGAGGGCTTAACAGCCCTGGGAAGTACAGATTCATAAAAAGCATGATTCAGACAGAAAAACCAAGCATCTTCTTCATTCAAGAAACCAAGTGTAACTCAGTAACTCTGGAAAAAATCATGGCCAAAGCTTGGCCAGGGTGCAATGCAATTGTAGTGGATGCATTAGGGGCATCAGGAGGTCTTGCAATCATTTGGAATGCACAGACCATCACCCTCTCCAACATGCACGCGAACAAGCACTTCATTCAGGCTTCGTTCCATCTAACAGGGACCAATATCCATGGACACTTAACAAATGTTTACTTTCCTCAGGAAGCTATTCAGAAGATAGAAACACTGAATACTCTTTCTTTTCTCAGCTCCGAAAGAATCCACCCTCTCTGGATCACGGGGGGGGACTTCAACATGATAACCAAATTGGAGGAAAAAAGGGGAGGCAGAAGCAGACTAGACAAGGAAAGTTGTCATCTAAAGGAATTCATTCAGAACAACTGGCTCATTGATCTACCCTTCAACAATGGTATTTTTACCTGGAATAATAAAAGAGCAGACCCTCATCAAATCGCCTCATGATTAGATCGATTCCTTCTCTCTGATAATGCAATACATTTAGGTGGAGACCTCTCAGCTTCAATTTTTCCCCTTACAGGTTCTGATCATTGGCCAATCGCACTCCAATGGAATCGACCAGGCAATGCTGAACATCGGCCCTTTCGCTTTGAAGCCTTCTGGCTATCACATCCGGACTTCAACAACTTCGTCAACGCAATCTGGAAAAACTTCAAACCTATGGAGGGATCACAAATGTTCCAATTCCAGCAGAAGCTAAAAAATCTCAAATTCCACATCAAAAAATGGAACCAGTTTACTTTTGGGAATATACTCCAGGCAAAAAATGCTCTAAATAACGCAATGACAGAACTGCAACAGAAAATAATCTTAGAAGGGTGAACAGAGCAGCTCTCAGAGCAGGAAACACACCTGCAATCTCAAATCTTGGAAAGAGACAAGCAAGAAGAAGTTCTTTGGAGGCAAAAATCACGGGTCAGGTGGCTGAAGGAGGGAGAAAAGAATACCAAGTTCTTTCATCTCTCTACGATTCAAAGAAGAATGATCAACACCATAACCCATATACAGAACAACCAAGGAGGAAAAGTAGAAGACCACGCAGCTATAGAACAAGAACTACTGTCATACTTCAAGCAGGTTCATCAAGAGACTCAAATGGATCGGACGGTGGCCATTGACAAAATAATCCAATCCATTCCAAAGATCATCACTGAGGAGCATAATCAGCTGCTCCTCAAGCCGATTTCCTTGCAGGAGGTGGAAAAGGTGGTTCGTCAGCTAAAAGAAGGAAAGGTGCCAGGTCCAGACGGGTTTACTTCTAACTTCTTTCACAATTTTTGGGATATGATCAAATTGGAGGTCTGGTAGGTCGTAGAAGAATATCGAACCAGCAGATGGATGCTTCCATCCATGAATGCCACTTTCATTACCCTCATTCCTAAAGAAGCGCAGTCTAGAACCCGTGACAAATTTAGGCCTATAGCACTGTGCAATGTCATTTACAAAATAGTATCCAAAGTCATTGCTTCAAGGCTCAAACCATTACTTCCTTTACTTATCTCCCCAGAGCAATCAGGGTATGTGGAGGGCAGGCAAATTACGGACGATATTATCCTAATGCATGAGATCATCCACTCTTTGAAGCAGCATAAAAAGGCAGGTATGTTACTTAAGATAGACCTATCTAAAGCCTTTGATAGTCTGAGCTGGAGTTATATTAAAAAAATGTTAACTGCCTTTGGTTTTTCTCCACCATGGGTTAGATGGGTTATGAGTCTCATTTCTTCCACCTTCTTCTCCATCCTTATCAATGGAATTCCATCCTCCCCCTTTCATCCTTCCAGAGGTATTCGTCAAGGAGATCCCTTATCTCCCTTTTTGTTTGTCATCATGGCGGAAGGTCTAGGTAGAAGTATCAAGGATGCTCTTCACTCACAGCAGCTTCGTGGCCTTTCCTTTCCCAACTCCCCTCCCTTCACCCATCAGCAATTTGTGGATGACAACATGCTTTATGGGCATCCTTCAGTCCAAGAAGCTCGGAAGTTAAAATCTCTGTTAAATACTTTCTCAGCGGCCTCTGGAGCTTCCATAAACCAGGCCAAATCCCAAATTTTCTTCTTCCACACCCCTGCAGTTACCCAAGCCTCCATTGCTCGAATCCTGGGTTTCCAGAAAGCTATTCTTCCATCCAATTACCTAGGAGCTCCCCTGACTGATGTTGCCCTAAAGCACTCTTCTTGGAATCTGCTCCTAGAAAAACTAGAAGCACGTCTCTCTTCCTGGACCCATAGATCCCTCAACATGCCTAGCCGCTTAGTCTTAATCAAATCAGTCCTTCAGTCTATGCCGCTGTATTTATTTTCAATCCTAGCGGCGCCAAAATGGGTTCTCAAAGAAATCAAAAAGCTCCAACGATCTTTCCTTTGGGGCAACTCAGGACAGAAATGTAAATGGGCTCTAGTTAAATGGGAAAAGGTTTGCTTACCCAAGCATTTGGGCGGGACTAGGCTTCGAGATCCTCACCACAGCAATGCTGTGATGGGAGCACGCATCTGGTGGAACTGGCTCACTGCACCATATACACCTTGGGCCACTCTATGGACAGCCAAATATGCCAATAACAGACCTGTTGAGGATCTCATCAGACTCACTGATATAGGCCCGGGTTCATTAGTCTGGAATGCAGCAAAGCAACATAAAAATCTTATTCAGCAGCATAGCTTTTGGGAGGTCAGGAATGGCACTATTGCAAGATTCTGGGAAGATTCCTGGCAGCAACAACATAGACTGAAAGATTTGATTGATCCTCACCAAATTCCCAATTGGGAGGCTCGCAGGCTCGATAAGATCAATCAATATTGGAAGCCTACCTTAACACATGGCTTCAGGCAATGGGTTAATCCGGAACACATCATCAGGAATGGCCTAGAGGCCGACCAGCAGATCCTAGGATCAGAACTCTCCAATCGCAACATAAGGTATTCAGAAAAGAAGGATGTGCTCAGATGGGGATATGAGGATAGGGGAATGTTCACAATGCATGAAGCCTACAACATTATTATAAAAGAAACTGCAGTCAAAGATCCTCTTTGGACTGCTATCTGGGCTCCCAACTTATGGCCGAAGGTTTCCACTTTTCTTTGGCTGCTCTGTCAGAACAAAATCCTCACCTGGGATAATCTGCGGAAGAGAAACTTTCATGGGCCGTCCATCTGCCCCAATTGCAATCAGGAAGAAGAAACTACCTTGCATCTCATGGACACTTGCCCTCTGGCCCATAAGCTCTGGGAAAAAGTCAGTTTTCGATGCCAAAGGGAAAGCCGAATCAAGGAAAACATCCCCACCACTGTTCGAAACTGGGTAAGTAATCCTTATAAGAGCAAGGTTCTTAACTCCTTATGGAAGCTTATACCCGGCCTTCTCATGTGGACTATATGGAAGGAGAGGAACAAACGCATCTTCAAGAATCAGTCAACGCCTATGGAAGTCATCTGGAACAATGTCTGTCAAAACCTCAAGGAAACTCTTCTACTCCAAACTTGGCATGACGACGATCTTCCCACACTACCACAGGAAAAGACTATTTGGGACAAGTGGAATCTACAATGGAATCAAGAATTGAAAATCTCTGCTAAATCGGCAGCAAAAAGCACAACATCAGATAAGTGGGTTCCTCCTCCTCAGAATATGTTCCAACTGAACTTCGACGGAGCCTCAAAAGGCAATCCTGGTAAAGCCGGGTTTGGAGGAATTTTCAGAGATCATAAGGGTGTCACCCTTCTAACCTTTCTAGGATCGATGGGATGGGACTCTAATAACTCAGTCGAGCTTGAAGGGCTATGGCAAGGGCTCCTTTTAGCTCACTCACATGGCTTTTTCCCTCTCATCATTGAAGGTGACTCTCAAATTCTAATTAATATGGTGAACAAAATTATTCAAGGAACTCCCTCAAACAAAATTGGCAACAGTTGGAGACTAGCAGAAAGACTGGAACTTGTTGAAGATTGGCTCAAAGCCCACAGAGCAGTAAATTTCAAACATACTCGTAGGGAAGGCAATAAGGTAGCTGACCTTCTTGCCAACATAGGGGTGGAGAGTAATACTACTATGAACGCTAATGCGTTATCTGATATTGCCACTGATGCACAGATGAAGGAATTCAACGATTTAGTTGAGAAAGAGAAAACTCAGGAAGTAGGAGGCCACCCGGATGTGGGTGACACGAATATGCATTAATGGTTTATCTAAAGAATGGCGGTGAGGGGATGGGCCACTTGTCCGATGGCGCCCCTCCCCATATCACCCTGAGACGCCCTCATAACTATCTGCAGGCAGCATTCAATACAGGTTCTGTTCGGCAAAAAGCTAGTCAGTGTTGGAATATGGAGATACCTCACTTCAGTTCTTTACCGTCTCCTCTGCTCTGCAGCATCTGTCCACCTCAGGCCTTTGAGCCCTGCCTTCACACTGCAACAGGCCGGCGCTGCTGGATTGTGTGCTGTGCAGATTTTGATAATGGCTATCACCATTCGCATTCGGCTCTCTGCTTTTTAATCTCTGCCCAGATCAGCCCTGTTTCGCCTCTCATCCCCTCTGCTATTGCTCCCTCTGTCTTCGTCCCTCTGGTCTCTGCTCCTTTTGAGTGCCCAGCCAGCGAATTCAATATGGTTAGGCATCGCATGCATAGTCGCAGGGGAGGAACCAGGGGAGGAAGCTCTCGTCCTCCGGTGGAGCGCTCCACCTCCTCTCCTTCCCCTGAATTACATCATCCTCAAGCTCTCGGAGAAGGTAGACATCCCAATTCCAGGTGTGGAAGAGGTTGGGCTCGCTCTTCTGGTGTTGTTCTTGATGAATTCGCTGTCCATTCTGACAACTCTCCTCTGCCCCTTCATCCCGCTCCTCACTCTGCTCACTTCAGGTTCTGTAGCTCCCTGAACAGGCCCGTCATTACCGCTTCTATCTCCATCTCCTTCTCTGAAGAAATCGCTCACTCAGCCTCTCAGGTTGATATCTCCAACTCGCCACAGGAAGGTGCTCTCAGATGCAACAATTGCAGGGAATCTGGTAACAATGTGATGGTTGACAGTCTCCTCACCTCCCCTGGTCCGAACTTGGGTGGAACTCTGCATGGTGAAGGGGGCTGCTCTGCTGCCACGCGCCCCTTTGGTGGTTCGTGTCATGACGGTTCTGCTATCCAGGATGCTTCTGGCGATGGGGGCGAGCCTCACGGTGGTGGTGGAGTGCTACACGGCAGCGCCTCCATGGACGTGGCAGATGACTGGGCTTGCCCAATCATCGAGGAACCCATCCCCGATGACGACAACTAAGATAACGTGGCCTCCGGGCAGTCGAAGGTGGTAGACAGAGTTTCGGCAGAGGCGGACTGAGGTTAGATCTTGGCCGGCTATGGCTGCCTTGGTGTCTTCTATCTGGTTCTTTTTGGATTTTGATAATCTTAAGATGGATGTTGGTCTCCTTTCTGGACCAAATGTCAGGGTATTGTCTTACTGTGTTTTTGTGGGGTTTGGTCTCAAAACTGCTATCATTTTCGAAGGCTATGATCTTGCTGGACTGGTTTCCCCAATGTTGGGGCAGTCCATATTTTGATGAAACTACGATAAACTGGCTCGAGGCTCTGTCCTCTTTGTATATTTTCTGTACATATTAATAGACTACTTTTACTTAGAAAAAAAATAAATTCCCATGTTATAGAAAATATAATTAAAATAATCAAAGGGATGAAATAAAAGAGACTTTGATATTACACATTATTAAGTCTTAGATTTAGTAGGATAGTTATATCTCCATGAGTGTCGTCTCTAACCTAATATAAAAAAAATTACTACCATTATAAGTCTACATTTTCAGTCATGTTATGATGTATGAGAATAAAAAATCATTCATATCGATCATCTAATCATAAAAATATGACTGACCTAAGCTTCCTATTGTGCTTTCGGTACATGATTGTCTACATCGTCTTCTGGATCACCCATGCATTTTCCAATCTCATCAATAGACAAACCTACCCAAATGTATACAAATAAGATTGGAATTGTTAAGCAAACCAAACAAACTTGGCAAATTTCCGAATTTTTAATCCTCAATAAAATTTAAACTCATTTAATGATTTGATGGCTTCCTCAAGAAACTCTTTATCATATTTGTTATCCTTCATAGATCATCTATTGTGGAAGTTTGAACCATTGTCCTACAAAACCCATGGTCTTATGCTTTCATAGAAAACTTATGGACATAGATCTTTATGTGATTGTCCTTTACAACATCCTTTCCTTCATAGCCTTCACTCAAATCCCAGTTTAAGTGTGGAGCATGACACCTTCTATGATTGATGCATTAGATTTGCATGGTCTAGTCAAACTAAAACCTTCAACATAGTATTGCATTATATAATGGGGAGTAAATAGAGTGTATCCACCCTTTTCTTGTATTTGATCATGACCCTTGAACTATCTCACAAAATCCATCTGATCATCACATGTAGGTCCACACAAATTGTTGATGTTTGTCCAAAACTAATATTCAATGCATTCATTTGGACGAGGCATGATTTTAATTTAATCAAGTTTAATGGTTATGAATTCATACTTTTCCAAAGTCTTTTTCAAGTCATCCCCAAGATATATCTCAATTAATGAAGATGGAATTGATATCTTGTCAAGGCAAACAGTTGTTGTCTTGTCTTCTTCAAGAGAATCCATGGTCATGAGAGGTTCATTACGATCATCTACAATAAGAACAACATCAACGTCAATGTTTTATGTAACAAATAAAATGGACCATTAGAAAATAAAAAGAGATGAATTTCATATTAAATATTACTTTCACACTACCCAAAATAACATAACATGAATTCATCCCCACACTAGTACAATGTCAATGAGATGCATCGTATGCAAGAGACAAGGATAAATGACAAACCCCACAGATTTTTAAAAATACATAAACAATAGATAATTTACCCATATGTAGGGTAATGATCATCATAATCTTTGTTTAAATACAACCAATACACTTTTTCTTTATGGAAGACAACCTCCTTTGGGGGAGTTGTGACACCATAAATAACTTATGTCTTCCTCAATTTCTTATCAATGATGTTGCAAGTGTAAAAGTGTGACTGCATGTCTTTGTAAATATGTCTTTGGAGAATCCAATCAAATTTTCATTAACTTACTTTCTCTAATAGAGAAAGGAAGACCCATTCACCCACGTAAATCTTTGAATGAGAGAAGTTTGTAGGGCTAGACAAATTAATTATTGGTCCAATTATATATACACTCAATTGTGTGTCTTAATCAATTAAAAGGAACATAAAAGAATATATGTGGCCTTCGTCATTGAGGTAGGATCCAATAAACCAACTCTCTTCGGTATGGATTGATAAAATGAGAAATCCAAATTCTTTAATAGAACATCGAATACAATGAGACAAAAAATAAGGTTTTTCAAACAACACGCCAAAGTTTACAAACTACTTGAAATCTTGTCAACACTCATAATGAAACTTAATGAAATATTAACTCAATAATCTCAAATGACAAAAACTTCCAAATAATTTAATCCATAAAAAAAAAAGAGTTCTTAAAACCAAAATAAACATTGAACACACAAAAAATAATTAGTCTATATTATAATATATATTAGAATGTTAGAGTGAAACTATATTAGGTTAATGTGAAAAAATATATTTAAATGTAAAACTAGATTAATGTAGGGTCTATTTTAAAGTATAAATTAAACTATTTTATGTTTATATATTTGAATTACATTTTGTATTATATAGATTTTTTTTAAATATATAACTTATACAGTTTATCCCTATTTTATATTTATATGTAAAATTAATTTGAAACCCTATAAAACAATATATCAAATGTGAAACTATTAGTATATTTGATATTAAAGTATCTAACCAAAAATATTTAAACTTTACAATAAAACTAAAAAAAATGCAATAGAGTGAAGCTTCTATTAAAACTATATAATTTTTTTTAATATAAAATTGAATTATCATTAAAGTTTTCTATATAAACGTAATTTGAAACCATATTAAAAAAATATGTTAATGATAAACTATTATTATACTTGAACTATTTTTTGAATTATATAATGTTTTTGGATATTTAATTTTTTTTTTTTTTTTTTTTTTTTTTTTTTTTTTTTTTTTTTTTATCGTTAATACTATGCTACTTCTATTATTTACATAAACAAGAAAAACAGTTACAGCCAAGAGTTCATGTCGCCAGAGGCCAAGGATGGCACTCTGGACTGATAGTGCTAAAAAAAACTACCCGCGCAGGGGCAACATCACCGAGACTGAACGCCCACGCAGGGGCAACACCATAGCGACCAAAAACCCACGCAGGGGCACCATTACTGAGACGGATTACCCACGCAGGGGCCTTAAACCTTTGGGGAATAGAAAAAGCAGAATTAGTCATCCCACGCAGGGGCGAAAGAGAGAAAAGGAAGTTCTTCAGCGAGATCCCTCGCGAGGGTGTGGATAAACACTGAACTATATAATTCTCAAGCCAAGCAAAGACATCCAAGACATATATTGAGCCATTGAAATGAGTGTGACAGTTCACAAAAAAACCTGAGCATTGTCTGAGGGCAGGAGCTTGATCGAGCAGACGCCTATTCGTCCGACTCTTCTTCATAAATCCAGTACTCGCCTTCCGGGGGAGGTCCCCAGTCAACCTTGGCCTTACCTGAAGCAGACGCTGGTTGAGTCGATGGTGGAACGACCTCCGGCTCAGGGTGTTCCTCTGACCTTCCTTCAGCAGCCCTGGAGCTTTCGGCGTGATGAACTTGTGCGTGGGGTTGCTCCCCAACGTCCTCTTTCGGTTCCTCCAAGAATAGGAAACATAAGCATTAATGTTGGAATTGCCCTGGGCGCTGCTGAAGGAGAATACCGCTGTTCCAAACGCAGGTAGCGGGGCAGAGCCCGAATCAGGAGTCCTGGAGTCCATAAACTGGTTCGACTGGATGGGGTGTGCTTCAGCCACTTGGTGACACATACAGCGGCAGCAGCGTGAGGGTGGATTGGAAACCGGGGGGCGTGAAGTTCCGCCTCTTCCAGAGCCTCGGCGGCTGATGAGACGCTGTCGTGGCCGAACCATGTTTTCCTTACTGTTCGATGAGCGCAACAGAGCAGGGGAGAAGGATATGGAGGGAGTGAAACCACCTTCACCCACCTTTGCAACCCTGTACCCACCTCCAATTGCAGAAGGGATCTCTTGAGCCTGAGCTCTGTGAGCTGACGTCCAGAAACCCAATTCCAAAATTCGAACTCGATCCGATGCATAACATTCCATATTCTTGTCATTTTTATGCTTCGCTGGTCTGTCTCGATCCTCGCATGCCATAACTCCCTTCTGAAACAGTAAATGAAGCTTAGTCCCGGCAATGAATTGCCGTCCCTTCGCGCCTCTGCTCTCACGCTTGCCATATAGGGTGGCGGATTGCAGTTAATAACCATTTCATACTTGAGGCCGCCCATGGTTACCAGGTGGCGTACCCTCCTCCTCAGTCGTGTCACCCGCATCCATGTTTATATGTAAAATTATTAATACGATGCGTATTTTAAATATTATGGGAAAAAGTGAAATTATATTAATACTATTTTTTTTTTAATTATATAATGGTTTTGGTTATTTAATTTTATATGTAAAATTATTAATACGATGCCTATTTTAAAATAATATTAAAATATTATAGGAAAAAGTGAAATTATATTAATGCTAAAAAATATAAATATTTGAATGTTAAATTATATTAATGTAATGGTTGGAATTATTAATATTATTATAAATTTGGAGGGACGAGAGATGGATCGCACGCGCAAAGGACTGGGCTAGGGTTTCCTTTCGCGCATCTTACTGCGGTTCGTAGAGGCTAGGGTTCGATAGCTCTTCTACGTCTAGAATACTACCGCTGCGGTCACGGCCAGGGAACCTCCAGCTGCAGCATCCCCATCGATTTCTTCACCTGTCATTTTCGGTCGCCGACAAAGTGACAGTTATGGATGACTCAGAGCATGAAGCGGTGGACTATTCGGCGGATCCCTCGCCGGACAAAGCTATTTTTGGGAATCCCTGTTTTGCTCCTCGTTCTCAGTTCGCGCCCTCCTCATCTTCTACTGTCCCTGCGCGCTCGCCTTACCCATCCTCCGCTGCGCCCGTTGTTTATCACGCCATTCCATCATCCGCAGGAGCACACCCCATTGAATCTCCGCCTTTCGAAGTCCCTCCGCTCTCGCCGGGTTCTCTGCAGTTCTTGGCCTCGCATACTCCTCCCTCGCCCTCTTTCGATCCACAGGCTCCGCCCCTCCTATCGGTACCATTCCCCCCGCCGGCCGCTACACCTGCATCTCATCCCTCTGTCTCGGGAGTCCGCCCATCTGGTTGCTTTGAAACTCCTGCGGTCGTTATTCATCCCACTCATCCCCCTTCCCGGGAAGGTATTACAAACCCTCTGGTGGATCATCCGTCGGCCCCTCGATCCGGCAAAAAGAAGGCAAAATGTGTTAGATCTACGACAAGGGACATCTCCATCAAATTCGACGAATCGAAGCCGCTCGGAGAATATATGGACATTGCAAATACTGTGTTAGTAGGGCACGTCAGGGGTAGAACATACTCGAGACAGAGGCTCAATCTATGGGTGAAGGAGATCTGGGGCGGAGTGCTTTTTGACCTACCAGAGGTCCATGTCCTCCCTAGAGGATGGTTCTCCCTTAAATTTTCCAAGGAAAGTCAAACAAACCTGGTATTGGGCCGGTACTGGCATATTGAAATGGCCCCGGTCCTCCTCAAGCGCTGGAATCCCCTTTTCGACCCTGAGAGGGAGCAGCTCGGTGCAGGACCAATCTGGGTTCGTCTCCCTGGTCTTCCGTTACCATTCTGGGCTGAAGAAGTTTTCATTCAGGTTGGCAATGCCCTGGGGACTTATTTGGACTACGATCGCACATTTGTGGAATCTGGGAGTCGAACACTGGCGCGGATTTTGGTTCACCTGGACACCAGGGAAGGGCTTGAGGAGCAGATCACGCTTCAGTGGGGAAGGTGTATCAGAGTGCAGCTACTGGATTATGAAGGAGTCCCCTTCCGTTGCAGACGATGCCATAAAGTCGGTCACCTTGCTAAGGATTGCCCTCTCAACAAGAAAGCTGAAGACACTCCGAAGAATACCCCGACTCCTTCCAGGATGGCATCTCCCAGCACTGCTCGTCCTCCCTCTGCTGGCCCGCCCCCTTCGGCTTCAGCTCCCGCGGACGATTCTGGACTCCGGCGTCCATCGCCCCCTATTACCAGGGCACGCTCGGCGGCAGAAGCGGGTATGATCTCAGGTTCTTTTACCTCTCATTTTCTTTCTTCGTTTGATGGTAACCATGTCATTGGTCCCTCTCCTCATCCCTCCATGATTCAATGCACTTTAACATCATCTCCTTTAATCTGCAACACCGATCCCATCATATCCACTTCTTCCCCTGAGGCTTGCACCTCTCCGCGGCCGGCTTCCCCTCCACACCCATATTTTCTTCGATCTAGGAATCCTGCCAAAGAGACCCCAGCCGGACATTCTGGCCTGGGCATTGTTATTCCAGAAGGGGGCGTACCGAATACCAGAGGGAGAAAATCCCATCTCTCAAAGGCCATTAAACTTGCTGGGGCAGAGGTGGTCTCTGGCCGACAATCGACCATTGACGGGGTTCTTAGAGCAGGACACACCCCGAGAGGTGTTCCCCCATGAAGTGCCTATCCTTTAACTGCAGAGGACTGGCTAGTTCCTCCAAGAAACTAGCCATGAAGCGGCTCATTGAATCTGAGCCTATAGATATTATCATGCTACAAGAAACCCTTTGCTCAGCTGATCAGAGTACTCGAGCCTTGCAAGCCTTGGTCCCTGGTTGGAGCTTTTATGCCAATGATGCTGTAGGTCGATCTGGGGGGCTAGCCATTGGAATCAACCCTCGCTCCATCAAACTGATTTCGACTTGCGGGGGGGGGGCAGGGTTCATTGGTTTGGACGTTTTCACAGCTGATCTCGGCATGGATCTCAGAATTGTCAATGTTTATGCTCCCTGTTCCCAGAGAGAAGCGTTCTGGCAGCACATCATTCACCTTCCAATACTGAATGAAGACCATGTCATTATCGGAGGAGACCTCAATTTCTCTCTGGGATTCAGGGAGTCTTGGGGCTCGGAAGCACAAATCGACCCCATTACCGATTTCATGACCAATCTGCTGGAGCAATCAAACTTCATGGATATCCCCATGCAGCGCCTCCTTCCTACCTGGAGGAATCGACGAGTGGGGGATGCTGCTCTTGCTCGCAGACTTGACAGATTTCTCCTAAAGGGGACTCTCCTTCAGCGTCTGCATCTCTACAGACAATGGGTTGGCTCGGGGGGGCTATCGGATCATAATCCTATTTATTTGGAGATTCAGGGTCCTTCCAAGAAACCCAAGGCACCCTTCAAATTTAATCACACCTGGCTGAAGGACCCCTCATACATCAAGCTGATAAAGGATTACTGGATGGCTCACCCTATCAATGACAATGAATCTCTTGCCAAAGGATTCTGCAGGAACCTTTCAGAAATAAAGCACATTTCTATTCAGTGGGCCAAGGAGAAATTGGAGCGGGAAACAGCACAACTCACCCAAATTGAGGCTGATCTATGCTCTCTCACCGACGACCGAGGATTGGGGTTCATTTCAGCTGCTGACAAATGCAGGCTAATTGACTTAGAAAATCAAAAAGCCAAGATCCTCAAAGAAAGAGAGGAATCCATCAGATTAAGGAGTAGAGCTTTATGGATACAAGCTGGGGATGACAACACAAAGTTCTTCCATAACTATGCAAAGAGCAGGAAAGTATCTAATACAATCTGGAAGCTCCCCTCCCCGGATGGCGATATCGCAGACAATTTTAACAAGCTTGCACACCTGGGTACCACCCATTTCAGGAATTTATACAAGAACCCCCGGGAAGCTAATCTACTGGATATCATCAATGTGGCAAACCACTTCCCGAGATTCGTGGAGGAAGATGATGTGGAGGCATTAACTGACCCAGTAACAGCGGAGGAACTCGAAGGAGTGCTGAAATGGTTCAAGAAAGACAAAAGCCCCGGCCCAGATGGTTGGACCATCGAATTCTATTTAGCCTTCTTTGAAGTATTGGGGCAGGATCTGCTGAGGGTGGTCGAGGAGAGCCGGACTACTGGAACCATATATCATGCTATCAATTCTACTTTCATTGCCCTCATCCCCAAATCCGACTCCCCGGCATCCTTTGAGGACTACCGACCCATCTCATTGTGTAACTGCCTATATAAAATCATCTCTAAGACCATTGCAAACCGTCTTAGACCCATCCTTTCCAGGTCCATTGCCCCGCAGCAATTTGCTTTCCTAGAATCCAGGCAGATCCATGAGGCCATTGGACTTGCACAAGAAGCCCTTCACTCCATTTGGTCAAAGAATCTTAAAGCCATCCTTCTCAAGATCGACCTGTCCAAAGCTTTCGATCGAGTCAGCTGGCTCTATCTTAAGATGATCCTCATTCATCTGGGGTTCCCTCATGCTTTCATCTCTTGGATCATGGCCTGCATCACCTCTCCTTCCTTCAGTATCCTCATCAACGGCTCGGCCTCTACTTTTTTCCACTCTGAAAGAGGTCTGAGACAGGGGTGCCCCCTATCACCCCTTCTCTTCCTCTTGGTCATGGAAGGCCTCAGCCGCCTCATGGAAGCTGCAAAGAGGGATGGAGACATTGGAGGTCTTGGCATATCTGACCTTTGCTATCTTACTCACTTACTTTTTGTGGACGATGTCCTTATTCTACTAGATGGCAGTGTTAGAGACACCCGGACCTTCACGAAAATCCTGCAACGTTTTTCTGCAGCGACTGGTATGCAGCCAAATCAGATGAAATCCACCATCACCTGCTCTCGCACTTCTGTTCAGGAGACCCGGACAGCCCTACAGGCATTTCCCTACTCGGTTCACCCTCTGGATAGAGGCCTCAAATACCTGGGTTTCAATCTGAAGCCAACCTGCCAAAGGATAGCTGATTGGGTCTGGTTGGTGGTCAAATTGGAAAAAAGGCTCATGGGATGGAGCTACAGATATCTCTCTAGGGCAGGCAGATTGGTGCTCATTAAATCTGTGCTAGAGGCTACCCCGGTCTTCTGGATGGCACTAGCCTGGATACCAAGGAATATCCTGGGAAGGTTACAGCAGCTGTGCAATCGATACCTCTGGAACGGGAGTCAGGAGAAAAGAATCTTTGCTTGGATCAGCTGGAAGAAAATCTCTCTGCCCAAAAAATGGGGAGGATGGGGCCTCAAAGACCTCCCTGATTTCGCCAAGGCACTGGCCGCCAAGATGGGATGGACTTTGCTCACTAGTCAAAATCTGTGGACACAGGTAACCTATCACAAATACATATGGCCTCAAGCTATACTGGATTGGGCCCGGCTACCATCCTGGTCAACTAAAGGATGCTCATCAGTCTGGAAGGCTTTGGTAGATTCCCTTCCTCTCATTCGGGACAATCTTGCTTGGCGAATTAACGATGGGATGACGGGCAGGATTGGCTTGGACCCATGGATAAACAGTGGGGGCAGACACATCTTAAATCAGGAGCTTATCACTCATCTACAATCCCGGGACATTCGACATTTCGCTCAGATTGCCGATCAGCATCATACGGACATCTTTTCCCAAGCTTGGAAAACTGCCCAGCAGCTGGATCTCCCTCTTCAATGGCATCAGGAATGGGAACGATATACCATGGCATTAACTGAATCACACATCCGCATCAAACAAGGGCCGGATGAACTTATTTGGTGCCTTGCGGATCATGGTATATATGCTCCAAAACATGGGTACAAGGCTCTCATATCCCACAGAACTCCGGAACAGATCCACTCGTGGTGGCATACAATCTGGAAGCTCAAGGCCCCTCCCCGTTCTAAACTCTTCTTCTGGTGCGCCCTCAATGGCATTGTCCCCACGGGAGATCATCTTACCCACAGAGCCATATACGGCCCTACTTGGTGTTCGTTCTGCAAGAATGCGTCTGAGAACACAGATCACATTTTCCTACTCTGCCCTTCTATACACAACCTATGGAGCAATATATGTAATCAATTGGGCATAGCGGGCCAATGGACTGGACCTGAATTACAGAGCGCATGGGATACCTGGTCACATAGTCACCCGGGCACAAAGTTACAAAACCTCCCCCCTGTGGCCACCTGGTATATCTGGCTCGCCCGAAATCGGGTTATATTCGAGGACCGACCGATATCATGGAGCCGGATTGAAATCGCTATTATTGCTGCATATCAGGAGCTACCTGATCCGCCACCGCCCAGACCCAGAACCATACAGCCTATGCCCGATATCGACAGATCCACCCCGTGGGCCTTTTTCGACGGGGCAGCTAATCAAGCCGGGTGTGGAGGAGGATTTGTCCTGCACATAAACGAGCATCATAGATATCTTGCAAAAATGGGTTTCGGAAATGGATCAAACAATTTCGCTGAGCTTTCTGCTTTACACAATCTACTACATTTTGCTTTATCGCATCATCACACAAAGATCAATATATTTGGGGATTCTATGGTGGTTGTTAACTGGATTAACAATGTCACTACTTGTCATTCACACACACTCAGCAATTTATTACATGATGCACTCACTCTCAAAGCAGCTTTTGATCATTTCTCTTGTTTACATATCTACAGAGAACACAATAGCGAGGCTGACAAATTATCCAAAGAGGCCTCGACACTTCCCAGAGGCGATGGGCAAATAGTGGAGCAGAATGGAACAGAAGAGCACCAATTTTACCACAGGCCATATATAGATCAGAGACAACAGAGGGACAATAGTCCCGATAGCTGACAGAGAAAGGAGACTATTTTGACTAAATATTTGGGAACATTGCCACTATGTTTATAAAACAGAATCTTTTTGTGATATCGAATAGGCTGAAAAGCCAGAACAAATGAATGTATACAACACTTTTTGTAACTACTCACTGAACAACACCTGAAGAGGTGAATTTTGTATGAACAAGACAGTAATGCCATGGCATCTGCTTATGTAATTTTCTAATATTAATGAAAGTTACTGATTTTTCCAGTGGAAAAAAAAATGTAATGGTTATAATATAGAATTTATATTAAAATTAATATAGATTCATTTTAATTTTAGAATTGTTAGAGCAATCAAATTTCTCAATAAGTATCAAATTTGAGGAAAGGAAAGGTTTAAGCTTGGAGAGATTTTATTACTCTCATCACTTGCTAGATCCTTAATTAAGATAAATCTATGTCAGTTCTTAACAATATTATTTATATTATATAAATTTCACTTCTCTATATGTAAAAAAATTCTCATTTTTAATTTTATTAAAACCTTGATTTAATTTCAATAGAATATCCATCAAATATTTTTAGTAACAATGAGGATAGAAAGTTTAGATATAACTCAAAAGTAATTACAATATTTTTTCTTTTATATTTAATTAAAAAATGTTATAAAATTAAATTAAATTAAAATATTTATATTGTGAAATGAGTTATGGTTTTTGGGCATGTGGTATTAATAACCCACTGTATTGTATCAAATCTTATTTACAAGCTAATAATATCGGCTTGAATATCCATGGTTAAAAATCTTATTATATTGTAAGTATTGAGTTTTTATGTGCTTATTAATTAAATTTAAATATATTAGGAAAATCAATATTTCAATTTATATGGTAAAATGGATCTTAATTTATAATTTTTTTTTTTTGTAAAGCTTGGAAGGACCTTCTGTTTTCTATTTATAAAATACAAGTTTACACCACACAGATGCGATAGGTGGCCTCAACTTGCCCAATGGGAAACCAAGTCTGTTGGCCACCTATCCTCGTTATAAGCCATCCAAAAATAATATAGTTTCAAGTGATCAACCCAAGCTATATATACATCTATATCATGATAAGAGTCTAAGTTTTAGTATAGCATAAACATACATCAGTAAAAACGTAAATGCTATCTGCTAAAAACCAAAAATCATTCTAGAACCTGACTCTTCCTTATGATCTTCTGAGGCTGAGTCCACCAGAGCCGAGTCTTCGACTGAGTCTCCTGGTGCATCTGCCAACTCGATAATATAATGGATATGCCTTTGAATACGATCTAGGTGGTTATCCTGCTTGCACAGTTGGAACTGAATGGCCTGTAGACCTTTCTTGTAGTTTGGCATGTCCTGGAGGGTCATTTCCATCCCCATTGAAAGTTGCTCCATGGCCTTCCCTAGAAGGCTCTTCATGAGCCAGTACAAGTATAGAGTTTGCTTAAACTGCGTGAGTCTGCCCCTAGTATTCCCTGGGTCTAGGATAACCTCTCGTTAGGTCTCCATTTCCTCTTCGGAACCCGCCAACTCCTTTATTTGTTCCTCACAATCTTCTAAAATCTTGCGGATGCTTACATCTGTCCCTACCCTATACACTACCTCCACTTCATTGATGAGCCTTTCTACCGGCTTCCTCCCACGCCTAGGCTCTGAGGTGCCCGGGTTAGCTACACGAGGCAGCTCCTTCCCCCTTCTTCCTTGTCCTCTTCCACGAGCTGGTCTAGCCATCTCTTCTGTTGTGCGAGCCCAGTGCTGATGCGAAGATGTCTTTGCTGGTCTCTCCCCTGGTATGCCGCATTGTTTCTCGGCCTCCCCATAGCAACTCTACTCATTCCACCACCCTGCCTGCCTTCATAATCCACTTCCTCCATTCTCTGTCCTATCACCCCTCCTGTCCTGTCCTTCCCACCTCCGTCACTACCCTGGCACTCACTGCCACTTCTCCATTGCCCTATGTCCATTGTCATGTGGGAGGTCACCGCACCCATCACCATGAGTGTGTGGGATGCGGTGGATAGTACCCATCCCTTAGTTGGCTTGGCAACCATCTCTGACATACGTCCTTGGGCACACACCCCGATCGGGGGTAATCTTAATTTATAATTTAAAGCCACTATTTACATGTTATATATTTTAATGTGATATGTGTATTAGTGGACATTAATCGTCATCATATTATGATTTTCTTTCATTTATTTCTCTATTATTTTTTTTCTTCATAATTTTATTAATAAAAATGAAAGTACAATATAATATTATTTTTATTTTTTAAACAAATTTTATTATTTCTATTATTTTTATCTTCTTTATTATTAATTAAGTCAATATTTAAATGTTTACACTTATTTATGGACACAACATCTCCCTCATACTGCGCTCTATATTATTTTTAAATTTTTATCCCTCTATATTATTTTTAATTAAACTTATAAAATAAAATTTTATTATTTTTAATTAAACTTATATGCAAACCTTTATAAATAAATATTTACATTACTACAATATCGTTCCATACTAAACTATAAAACACCTTTGAGTGTAAATATAAATTTTTGAAATATATAACTATATTAATATAAAATTGTTTTATATAAAAATAATTTAAAATTATATAAAAATAATTTAAAATTATATAAAAAAATATTTAATTTCAAAGTAATATACTTCGAAGGAACTTAAAATGATATAAAAATATATATATTTATTTTAAAATTATATTAAAATTTATACATTTATTTTAAAATTATATTAAAGCATTTTATGGAAAAAATAAATTATGTTAATATGAAAAAATATATATTTAAATGTAATCATTTTAAAATTATATTAAAATTTATACATTTATTTTAAAATTATATTAAAGTATTTTATGAAATAAATTATGTTAATATGAAAAGATATATTTAAATGTAAAATGATATTAATTTATGTATGATGTTTATTTTTAAACTACATTATATTAAAAATATTAATATAATATCTATTTTATCTTTTTCCAAAGTCTTTTTCAAGTAATCCTCAAAATATTTCTCAATTAATGTAGCTGAAATTGATATCTTGTCAAGGTAAATAGTTGTTGTCTTGTTTTTTTCAAGAGAATCCATGGTTATGATAGGTTCATTACGATCATCTGCAACAAGAACAACATCAACCTCAATGTTTTGTGTAACAAATGAAATAGACCATTAAGAAATAAAAATAGATGAAGTTCATATGAAAGATTACTTGCACACTACCCAAATCAACATAAGATGAATTCATCCCCACACTAGTACAATGTCAATGACATGCATCTTATGCAAGAGACATGAATATATGAAAAACCCTATAGATTTTAAAAAATACGTAAACAATAGATAATTTACCCATATGTAGGGTAATGATCATCATAATATTTGTTTAAATACAATCAATTCACTTTTGCTTTATGGAAGACAACCTCCTTTGGGGGAGTTGTGACACCATAAGGAACATCTGTCTTCCTCAAGACCATATCAACGATGTTGCCAATGTAAAATGTGATTGCATGTCTTTGTAAATATGTCTTCAGAGAATCCTGATTTTCGTTAACTAACTTTCTCTAACAGAGAAAGGAAGGCCCATTCACCCATGTAAATATTTGAATGAGAGAAGTTTGTAGGGCTAGAAAAATTAATCATTGATCCAATTATACACTCAATTTAGTGTCTTGGATCAATTAAAAGGAAAATAAAAGAATATATGTGGCCTTCATCATTGAGGTAAGATCCAATAAACTAGCTCTCTTCGGTATGGGTTGATGGAATGAGAAATCCAATTTTTTTTTATAGAACATCCATTACAATGAGACAAAAAATAAGGTTTTTCAAAACAACACACCAATGTTTACAAACTACTTGAAATCTTGTCAACACTCACAATGAAACTTAATGAAATATTAACTCAATAATATCAAATGACAAAAACTTCCAAATAATTTGATCCATGAGGAAAAGAAAAAGAAATCTTGAAACCAAAATAAATCTTGAACATTATATATTAAAGACAAAAAATAATTAAAAAATCTTGAAACCAAAATAAACCTTGAACATTATATATTGAAGACAAAAAAATAATTAAATTGTATTAAAATATATATTAAAATGTTAGAATGAAACTATATTAATATGTTAATGTGAAAACAATATATTTAAATGTAAAACTAGATTAATGTAAGGTCTATTTTAAAATATGGATTAAATTATTTTATTTATGTATTTGAATTACATATTGTATTATATAGATTTTTTTTTAGATATATAGCTTTATCCCTATTTTATATTTATATGTAAAAGTATTTTGAAACTGATATATCAATTGTGAAACTATTAGTATATTTGATATTTTTCTCGGTAAAAGACTAAATCTATTAAGTAAAATATTGTACAATCTGGAGAGGCAAAAGACCGTCTGACCGGAAATGATGGAATCATCAACCTCGGTCCCGGAAGAAAGAAACAATCACAGAGCTACAGGAAAAACAAAAGACCGACAGACCGGAAATGATGGGATCATCAACCTCGGTCTCGGAGGAAGAAACAAGCTCAACTACATCAACAGATTCGCTAGCAAAGACAAACTGTCAGGCTGTTACCCCAGCGGGGCAATGACTGCTCCACAATGTTTTTTCCCTTTCTTTTTGTTGACTTTTGTCCAGCCATCCTGGGGAGGATGGGCTAGAACAACTTGAAGACTGGAGTTCTCTATCATCGGGGACTCCTTCTCTGAATCCGAGGAAGAAGTCTCATGGGGACGTTTCTGGGAGATTGCTGAGACCTGGGAGATCCCCATGTTGATCGGTGGCGGATCCATCGGCTGCTGCGTCTGATCTGGTTCTGGCTCTCTTTCCTCCTTCTCCTTACAAGGGGAGCTGGATTTTCCAGCTGGCTGCTGAGGACAAGGAGCCCAACGCTTGGGCTTAGAGTGAGAGAAGAGGCCCTTTTTCGCTCTTGCTGACAGCGCTGGGCAAGAGTGATGCAGATGCCCTGTTAGGTGACAATGACGGCATCTGAAGGCCGTGTTTTCGTACTCTAGAAACTGGGTCCAGATAAAGTCCTTGATCTTGAGATTGATGTACTCTGGCAATCCCTTGCTTAAATCAAGCTCCACACAAACTCTTGCATGTGTATAGAGCCCTTGCCTCTCTCTCTTGTAGTCTCCTGTGAGAAAGCTACCCAAGGTATTGCCGATTTGCCTGTATACTTCTGTGCGCCACAGGTGAATAGGGAGATTTGGAAGTCTGATCCATACCGGGGCTTTGGTGATAACTGCTGTGGCTGGGTCAAAGTCTGGAAACCATGGAGTGAGGAAGAGGCCAGCTTCTCCCATGAACCAAGGTCCTTCGTCGAGGGCATTGTAGCAATGCTCGAGGTCGTCAAACAGCACTATGAAATATCCTTTTGCACAGAAATAAACCTTGCAGCGGTCAGTCCAATTATCTTTGATCCAGTCATACAGATCCTGTGAGCGCGGCCAGAGCCCATTGAATCTGCAGATGATGGCCCTTTCAACCAATTTCTGGGTTTCGTCTTCAAGATCAGGGTACGAGATCTCAACTGAGGGGACTTCCTCCACTCTGTCAACCAAGAAAGGCTTGGGTGAATACTGCAATGGCGGATCTGTCTTTTCAGACTGTTTGGCATGGACAACATTTTTATACGAGAAAGCTTTAGCTGAAGAAGGCTCTCCCACAGCTCCTCCTCGAAGCCGAAGGGTTAAGATAACAGATGCATCTTTCACAATGCCGTAAGAAGAAATGGGGAAGGGATCCTCAAGATGTTTACCTTCGAAGAGAAGCCTTTGAACTGCAGACGGGATCCCCAGTTTGATGTCCAATGCATGCTTGAGATTCCGCACTAGATCCGTCTGGCAAACCCAATGAAGCATAGTTTTGCCAGAAAGAAGCCTGATTTGAATCTGGAAGGAAGAGGAAGTTCCCGAGAGCCTTTTTCCCCAATCGATCTGTGGAGAGGAAAGGCAACTGCCTTGATAAATTATCAGATCCCGCAATTGTCTAGGTGGCAGGGGCTGCGTGCATCTGATAGACGCCATTCCTTCGTTTCTGGAAACTCTGGACAAAGGACAAGCCAACAGATCTGCACGATCTATCTTGTTCGCTGCTCCAGCCATCGAAAGGGGCCTACATAGGCGCGTCGTGGAGACAGGGGGCCGGGTCCAGGCTTTCCGGGAGTATTCGGCTAAGAGGATTACAAGTTCTTTTGGATCTGCAGCACCTGTGATGATGGCTTGGGAATCTTGTACGCCTGCATTTGAGTGAAAGCCCTTTGGTCTTTGCCCAGTTCTCTCCGTCCCCATCGCAGCCGGAACAATCTGAAACCCTGCGGCGGCATGAGGCATGGAGGCATCATTGCTGGGGTTCAAGCCGGCGAACATGGCTAAATCATGCTGCTGATCTGCTTCTGAGAGATAATCCTTAAGTCTTAGCTTAGATCTCTCAAACCCCTTCTCACACAGAGCATGCCAAGAGCCGACGGCGGCCGAGGGCACGGAGACAGAGGTTCTAGGGTTCGCCATCGCTGGTTCCATCACTTGTTCCCAGTATATTTGATATTAAAGTATATAACCAAAAATATTTAAACTTCACATTAAAACTATAAAAAAAATGTAATAGAGTGAAGCTTCTATTAAAACCATATAAATTTTTTTAATATAAAATTGAATTAACGTTAATTTTTTTTATATAAATGCAATTTGAAACCATATTAAAAAAATATGTTAATGATAAACTATTAATATACTTGAACTAGTTTTTGAATTATATAGCGTTTTTTAGATATTTAATTTTATATGTAAAATTATTAATATGATGCTTATTTTAAAATAATATTAAAATAATATATATAACCAAAAATATTTAAACTTTATATTAAAACTATAAAAAAAATGCAATAGAGTGAAGTTTCTATTAAAACTATATAAATTTTTTAAATATAAAATTGAATTAACGTTAAAGTTTTCTATATAAATGCAATTTGAAACCACATTAAAAAAATATGTTAATGATAAACTATTAATATACTTGAACTAGTTTTTGAATTATATAGTGTTTTTGGATATTTAATTTTATATGTAAAATTATTAATACGATGCTTATTTTAAAATAATATTAAAATGATATAGGAAAAAGTGAAATTATAATAATGCTAAAAAAAAATTATATATTTGAATGTTAAAGTATATTAATGGAATGGTTATAATATAGAATCTATATTAAAATGAACATAGATTGATTTTAATTTTGGAATTGCTCGAAAAATCAAATTTCTCATATGCACTTCTTTTTTAGTGTCAAATTTGAAGAAAAATTTAAGCTTTCAGAGATTTTATTACTCTTAACAATATTATTATGTAAATTTCACTTTTTTATATGTAAAAAAATTCTCATTTTTAATTTTATTAAAACCTTGATTTAATTTCTATAGAATATTTATCAAATATTTTTAGTAACAATTACTCTTATGATTTGCTAGATCTTTAATTAAGATGAATCTATGATGGTTCTTAACAATATTATTTATATTATATAAATTTCACTTCCCTATATGTAAAAAGTTTCTCATTTTTAATTTTATTAAAACCTTGATTTAATTTTTATAGAATATCCATCAAATATTTTTAGTAACAATGAGGATAGAGAGTTTAGGTATAACTAAAAAGTAATTATAATATTTTTGCGTTTATATTTAAATAAAAAAATGTTATAAAATTAAAATATTTATAAGATTAATGTTTTTTTTTTCTCAGTAAAACTATGCTATTATATTATATTATGTACAGATAAACATTACAGACAGAAAAACATGTTGCCCAAGGCCGACTGTGGCACTGTGGGTTGGCTTCTTGCAACTCCCAAATAGCCCTTACAGGGGCGACGTTTCCCTCTGGAGTTGCAACCAGTACATCAAAACACATAATAGTTTTCATTCCAGACCATGAACACCCACGCAGGGGCTTTGAAGCAAAAACTGCCCTCGCAGGGGCGACCAACTGACTGAAACAAAGCATATAGAAACCTGGACACGAACCTTAAAAACTCAGACATAAACATGTGACTTATCCCATACCCAGACACAGATAGCGAACGAGATAGAAGACTTAAACAGAACCTGAACAAAAAGATGGTCGACGTAGCCTGCCGCGGAGTGCTACTCCTCAGGCTTCTCCTCAATGATTGGAACCCATCCATAATACTCAGGGACGCCTTCCCCTTCTTCCTCTGCAACGTTCTTGGAGGACGGCGCTTCCAGCTTCTGAGATTGGGTGGGAGCCTGCTCCGGAGCTCCTCCCGTTCTTTCCTCAATAATTGCCGGATGTTCAGCGAATGGCGTTGCCCTGCTGCCCTCACCGTCTTCATTTTCCTTAGTTTCCTTAATGAATAGGACGGAGAGGTGAGCACTAATGCTTCCAAGAGTAAAAACAGCAGTGCCAAATGCTGGAAGGGAGGGTGGTTCTGATTTGGGGCCGCCCGCGTCCATGAATTGGGAAGCCTGCAAGTGGGTAGCCCCGGCTCTTCTGTGACAGTAGCAGCAGCAGCAATGGTGGTGGGAATCCGCTGCTGGATGGCGTGAGGAGCTCCCTCGACCAGAGCCGCGTCTACATGGCATTCTTTTCCTTGGCTTGACCATTTTGGCAGAGGAGCTGGCGGTGAAGAACAGAGATTCAATCGCTGGAAGCCCCTGCTCGAGTCTCCTCCCAACACAGCGAAGTATTCTCTCCTCGCCTCTTGGCAATAACACAATGTTACCCGGAACTCTATCGCCAGGGGTGACAAGCGCGAAATATTCCTTAGCAGCCGCAACACCTGTAACATCCACAGCATCTGCCAGAAGGAGGAAATTGCCCAAACCAGCCTGCGCAGCGAGCCTCTCACTCTGAGTATGGTTCGTCCCCATGCCCATCTCAGATTTAACCAACTCGACATGCTCTTGAACCTTGGGTGCCATAAATGCGCTCTGCATCCGCTACAGTTCACCTTAGGTTTCATTGAAGACTCTGAGCTAATGCCTCGGTATTTAATACCTCGGCGGCGTTCTGTGTGTCCTTCCTTATATCACCTCGAGGCGGCACATGTTGGCCATGTGGCCTCCTTTCCTCTGCCGTGCGAACACCCGCATCCGGGGAGTCTGCATCTTTTTGGATGAGGCTTTTACAATCCTGGGCTTGGAGATGATTTTGTATGATGTCCATGGTTCCTGAAAGAAGGACCTGGTCATTTTCTACCCCAATATTGGCCAGGAGATCAGCTATCTTATTGCCCTCTCTTCTTATGTGATTAAAGGAGATGGCTCTGTTATTGCGCATATACTGTTCCATGATGTTTAGCCTCGCTTATAATCTCCAGCTTGTGGCAATTTTCCTGGCTTGGGAAACCATCTGAATGTGGGTGGCCATATTGATGAGAAGCTAGGAATCCCCTTCCACAATCAGGGGTTGGAGACAGAGATTTTCCGCTAGTAAGAGACCTTGCCAGAGGCCCTCTAGTTCAGCGGAGTTGTTGGTGTCCCACCCCATGTTTCCAAAGTAGATCTGTAGAGGAGTGCCAACATGGTTCCTCAGAATTCCTCCGAATCCAGCAGCTCCCGGATTGCCTTTGGAAGCCCCATCAAAGTTGAGTTTGAAGGAGTTAATAGGGGGGCTTTCCAGCAGCTGTTGTCCTTGATGTTGCTATTAGAAGGGCGAGGCTTGAAACCTTCTTGTGGCAGTTGCAGAAGCCAATTGTCAAGGATGTTTTTCTCATTATCTGCTGAAGGGAGATCCTCCTTCGTCCAAGTTCGGAGCAACATGGTTTCTTTGAGATTCCCGTGTATCCTGTTCCAAATTTCTTCAATAGGAGAGCTCTTGTTTTTGAAGATGCGTTTATTTCTTTCCTTCCAGATATTCCATAGGACTATACCCAGGATGATTTTCCACAGGTGGTTGAGGATCTCACAGTTGTAGGGGTTTTTTGGCCATTGCCTTATGGTATTGATGATGTCATTGTCCCCTCTGCATCTTTTTTGGCATCTGAAGCTCACCTTTTCCCATAGCTGATTGGCTAAGGGACAGGTATCTAAGAGGTGCTGAAGGGTTTCTTCGCTTTGAAAGCAGTTATAGCATACAGAGGGGCCTTGGAAGCTTCTTCTCCTTAGTTTATCCCAAGTGAGGATTCTTTTATGTCCTACAAGCCAGAGGAAGTAGGAAATTTTTGGCCATGATCCGAGTTCCCAAAGTTTGCTCCATAAAGGATCCGAGGGAGAGGGGAAGTTGCAAACCAGCTTGTAGGCCTCAGAAGTGGTAAAGGATCCTTTGGGTTGATAACCCCATCTGAGAATGTCGTGATCTTCATAATGCCTTATGCTTCGTTTTTTTTAGCTCCTTCTGCTAAGAATTTGATTACTCTGTCTCCATTTTCTGTACCCGTGCTCCGTCTCCTGCATCCAAAAGTGCTGGATTTTATCCTGTTGCTGCTCCTGCCTATCCGGAATCATGGATGGAGGAAGAACATTAATAAGCCTAGGCATTTGGTTCCAGGCGTCTGTCCAAAATCTTGCCGTGCTGCCATTCCTGATCTCCCAGAAGCTGTGTTGTTGAATTAAATGATAGTGCTGTTTGGCAGCATTCCAGATTAACGACCCTTTTTCAGTGGGGATGAACCTGATGAGCTCTTCTTGAGGTCTGTTGTTAGCGTATTTGGCTGTCCATATTTTTACCCATGGCTTTTCTGGGTTAGTGATCCAGTGCCACCAAATCTTAGCATTCATTATGGAGTTACTGTGCTCTGGGTCCCTTAGCCCAATGCCGCCCTTGTCCTTAGGCATGCAAACAGAAGTCCATTTAACCAGAGCCCATTTGCGATTTGTAGCCGAGCTGCCCCAAAGAAAGTCACGCTGTATGCTTCTTATTCTTTTTAGGACCCACTTAGGGGCTGCTAGAATGGAGAAGAGGTAAAGAGGCATGGCTTGAAGAACAGATTTGATGAGCACCACCCGACTGGCGAGGTTTAGAGATCTGTAAGTCCAAAGGTTGAGGCGGGACTCAAGCTTCTCTGAGAGAGAGCTCCATGCTGGTTGCTTGATAGCGGAAGCAGTGAGGGGAGCACCAAGATATTTGGAGGGGAGGGTGGTAGAAGGGAAGCCAAGAATGCGGGTGACTACAGCTTTAACCGAAGGAGGAGTATGAAAGAAGAATATCTGCGACTTGGAGGTGTTGATATAGGTGCCAGAAGCCTCTGAGAAGTCGTTGAGAAGAGATCTGAAGCGGGAGGCTTCATGGACAGAAGGGTAGCCAAAAAGCATGGTATCATCAACAAATTGCTGATGAGAGGTGGCAGGGGTATTGTGGACCGTTATGCCTTTGAGCTGCTTGGAATGGAGGGCGTGTTTGATGTGTCTACCAAGACCTTCAGCCATCAGAACAAAAAGGAAGGGGGAGAGGGGGTCACCTTGCCTGATACCCCGGGATGGCTTGAAAGGACGAGAGGGGATACCATTCACCAGGATAGAGAAGTGAGTGGAAGTGATTAGGCTCATGATCCAGCGAATCCAAATGGAGCCAAATCCAAAAGCTTTTAACATATGATGAATGTAAGTCCAACTGAGCTTGTCAAAAGCTTTAGAAAGATCCAGTTTGAGAATCATACCTGCTTGTTTAGAGTGCTTGAGGGAATGGATTATCTCGTGCGTGAGGAGGATGCCATCCATTATCTGTCGTCCCTCCACGTACCCCGACTGTTCCGGAGAGATGAGCAGAGGTAATAGGGGCTTTAGCCTGTTTGCAATGACTTTTGATATGACTTTGTAGATGACGTTACAAAGAGCGATGGGCCTGAACTTGTCAGGGGTGATGGAATTCTCCTCTTTGGGAATGAGAGTGATAAAAGTGGAGTTGAGGGAGGGGAGGAGCCAGCGCATGGCTCTGGATTCCTCAACAATCTGCCAAACCTCCATCTTTATCATATCCCAAAAGGCATGGAAGAACGTGGTGGTGAATCCATCTGGGCCTGGGGCCTTGCCCTCTTTAAGCTGGGCCATTGCGTCGTCTACTTCCTGCAGAAGAATAGGTCGCATTAGAAGCTCATTGTGATCCTCCGTGATGAGTTTAGGCACATTTCTGATTATTTTCTCAATAGCCTGTTGCCTGTCATCTATTGGTTCCCGGTGGACATGTTGGAAGTGATTTAGGAGAACCTCTTCGATTTCCTCATGCTTCTCGACTTTTTCCCCTGTCTGATTCTGGATGAAGGGGATAGTATTGTGCATTCTTCTCTGCACCGTGGTTCTGTGGAAAAATTTGGTGTTGCGCTCCCCCTCCTTCAGCCACCTGACTCTTGATTTTTGCCTCCAATAGATTTCCTCCTGCTTTCTCCTTTCTTCCAGCTGACTGTGAAGGAGCGCTCCTCGTCCAGAGTGGTTTCCGTATGCCCTTCTGTGATTATCTTTTGTTGGAGATTCACCAGTTCTTGATTCAATTCTTGTTGCGCCTTGAATATATTGCCAAAGGTCTCCCTATTCCATCTTTTTAGTTGATTTTTTAGAAATCTTAGCTTCTGTTGAAATTGATACATTTTTGCGCCTTCTGGGGGGACGAAAGATGCCCAAGTGGTCTTGACGAAATCCTTGAATGCAGGGCGCGAAAGCCAAAATCCCTCAAAGCGGAAGGGTCTTTTTGTCAAATCCCCATGGTCTCCTCCATTGTAAAGCAATCGGTCAGTGATCCGACCCGGTGTGTGCCAATATTTCTGCTGAGATATCTCCTCCTAAGTGCACCGAATTGTCAGAGATGAGAAAGCGGTCTAATTTGGAGGCAATTTGGGATTTGCCAGCTCTGCGGTTGCTCCAGGTGAAGGTGCCATTGCAGAATGGCATATCGATTAGAGACGCAGCTTGGATGAAGTCCTTAAAGCGAGCAACTTCCGGCTCCATTCTGATCCTCCCTCCTATCTTTTCCTCGCTGTTGGTGATCATATTAAAGTCCCTTGCCATGATCCAAAGTGGGTGTCTTCTGTTATTGCTCAGAGCTTCTATAGTGTTAGGGAGCATGATCTTGCTGCCTGTATCTTGTGGAAAGTATACATTTGATAAATTGCCATGAATATTGGTGCCCAATATATGGAAGGCTCCCTGTATAAGGTGATGAGAGGCATGAAAATCTGTGAGAGTTACCGCTTGAGTGTTCCATATATGGCTAGTCCTCCTGAGGCTCCCAAGGCGTCTACAACAACCGATCGACAGCCTGGCCATGCTATTGAGAGTATGTTGCCTAGGGTAGAACTATTGCATTTGGTTTCCTGGAGAAATCACATCTGCGACTTTTCCATTTTGATCATGTTTTTTAACATCCTAAGTTTTCCTGGGTTGTTAAGCCCTCTTAAGTTCCAGGATACAAGCTTCATGGTTCAACTATTGTTGGAGGGCCTGTAGTACTTTGTTAACTTAGCATATCTGCCTTAATCAACCAGGATTTTCCGAACCTCGATGGTTTGCTGGAGGTCTATTTTCCTTCCCCTCTTTTTGGAATCCTTTGGGCGCAGGCTGCCATCCCAATGACTACCTGGTTGTATCCCGAGTTGGTGTTGATGGAAGGCTCTTGAGATGACCACTTCGAGCTTGTCGAGTTGAAGCTCAGATATGGAATCATATGCTCGTTTTTTACATGCTTGTTCTAGTTCCAGAATGTCTAGACCATTTAGATCTATACTCTCTGGCTCTTCTTCCATTGGCAGCACTGGATTGCTATCTTCTATATTGTTCTCTAAGTCCTGGGGTGGTTCTTCCTTTCCATCAACTTACATGTTCTTGTGAATCTCCACTGGTTCTTTCTGACTTTTGCTTAGGATAGAAGGGGAGATGATGGGGGGGGGGAGATGATGGGGGTGTGAGATTTGGAGGGGGAATCGAAGGGAGGTGGGTGGGAGGAAGAAGAAGGGCGCGAATGGATGGGTTCAGAGGTCAGAGGTTGATCCTCAGGGGTATGAGCAAGTATATCAAAGCTGTTCTTGGAAGCTGGATCTTGGGGTCTGTTAGGCTGGGGTTTGGTTCCATTCTGAGGCTTTTTATGCGAGCGCTTCCGGCTTGTGACTTTGGTGAAGCCGTCTTGGGATGGGTTATCAGAAGGGGCAGGGGTGTTGACTTTGGCATTTAGGGGGCAGTCCCTGAAGAGATGCCCCAGTGCATGGCATTTTCTGCACCTAAAGGGCACGTGTTCGTAGTCAAGCGGCTGGATCCATTCTTCGTCTCTGTGGGCAAGAGTTATCGACTCTGGTAGAGCTTCATTCAGGCGTATAAAAACACAGATACGAGCATAGGAGACATACTTACGCGATTTGGTTTCTTCTGCCGCTCTGATGTATGTTCCCACTCCATTTCCAATGCCCTTGAGAATGTCTTCTTCCCAGTATTCATCTGGAAGAGAGTATAATCTGATCCATACCGGGGCCCAAGTGAGGTCTTCTTTATCTGGGTTGAATCTTGGAATCCATTCCCTCAGATATAGTCCTTCTGCGTTAAAAAAGTAAGGCCCTCCTTCCAGGACCCTATATTTGTCCTCTATACAGAAAAAAATTGCGGTGAAGAAGCCTTTCGGCCCCAGCTGAAGAGTAACATCTCCTTTGGGTTTCCATTTCGCCGCAATCCAACCATATAAAGCTCTTTCAGTCGGCCAAAACCCTATGAACTTCCCAATGAGGGCATGATCCATCATGTACTCTATTCTTCTTTCTATTATGTCACCGGGCAGCTCTATTCGTGGCCGTTCTTTGGCTACTGGTCGACATGTAGATGAGGAGATTTTCGGGCATTGATCTGGCGTTTCTTGTCTTTCTTGCGAATTGCTGTCCTTGTTTTTCTGATGTCCTGTCTCCTTTTCACTATTTTGCTGATGTTCCCCTTTGTTCAGGACTTCCTGATCCACTGATCCAAAGATGACAGTTTGCTCAGGCGTGTGCTATGAAGGGGAGGGCTCTGACGCCCCCCCCTGAGGCTGTTCCATTGCCTCCTGCTAGTACCCTGCAGCCCTGTCACGCTGCAGTGAGGAATCTTACAGATTTTGTGCGTCTTTCGCTCAGAGCCGTCGACGCCGTTAAGGATTTCGCAGAACCCTAGTTCCGCTCTCGCTCCTCGCTTTCCAAAACCGGTATGGTACATTTATAAGATTAATGTTATTAATTAATATTAATAGTAATTAATATTAATAGTAATTAATTATTAATTATTTACATTAATTATTAGGTCTTGATATTAATTATAAATTATTAATATTAAATATTTATTATTAATTTAATTTTTAAATTTTAAATTTTAAATTTTAAATTATTAATAATTAATATATATATTTTACTAATTTTAATTTTAATTTTAATACAACACTCTTATATTAATATTATTATTCATTAAATACCATTATACAATAAATTTATCACATACTATTTTATAATAAACACTGTACTAACATATGATATATATATATATATATATATATTAAATATTAAATACAAAATACTAAGATTACTAATACCAATATATATACTGATATTAAACAGTTCACATACTATTAATAATACTATACTAATATTGAATGGTTATATGAATTAAAATTTATAATAATAACTACTACATTAAAATCAATTAACTATTAATAATATTAAAATTAATTAAAAGATTTTTATAATAATGATTAATATAATAATAATTTATAATAATTTGAAACAATTGATATTAAAACAGCCCATATTCATCTCATCTTTTAATCTTCTCCCCTCATTACTATTTAATTCCCTTAATTTAGCTGTTCTTCTATCAAGCATCCAAGCAGTCTTGATGATGGATCCCAATTAGGATTTGAAACGGTTGACAGAAAATAAGTTTTATTGTGGATTCTCTGGTAACTATGTCTAAAGATATTTTTATTGTAAAATGAGTTATGGTTTTTGGGTATGTGGTATTAATAAGCCATTGTATTGTATCAAATCTTATTTACAAGCTAATAATATCCATGGTAAAGTGGGATTGAAAATCCATGGTTAAAAATCATATTATATTGTAAGTATTGAGTTTTTATGTGCTTATTAATTAAATTTATATGGTAAAATGGATCTTAATTTATAATTTATAGCCACTATTTACATGTTATATATTTTAATGTGATAAGTGTATTAATGGACATTAATCGTCATCATACTATGATTTTCTTTCATTTATTTTTCTATTATTGTTTTGTTTATAATTTTATTAAAAAAAAATGGAAGTAAAGTATAATATTATTTTTATTTTTTTAACTAATTTTATTATTTGTATTATTTTTATCTTTTTTATTATTAATTGAGTCAATATTTAAATGTTTACACTCATTTATGGACACTACGTCTCCCTTATATTATCTTTATATTATTTTTAAATTTTTATCTCTTTATGTTATTTTTAAATTTTTATTATTTTTAATTAAACTTATATGTAAGTGTTTATAAACAAATATTTACGTATAAAACACTTTTCAATGCAAATATAATTTTTTTAATATAAAATTATAAAACACTTGTCAATGCAAATATAATTTTTTTTAATGTAAAACTACATTAATACTAAATTATTTTATATAAACATATTTTAAAATTATATAAAAAAATATTTGATTTCAAAGTAGTCTTCTTCAAAGAAACTTAAAATTATATAAAAATATATATATATTTATTTTAAAATTGTATTAAAATATATACATTTATTTTAAAAGTATATTAAAGCATTTTATGAAAAAATGAAATTACTTTAGTATGAAAAAATGTATTTAAATGTAAAATGATATTAATTTATGTATGATATCTATTTTTAAACTAGATTAAAACATTATATTAAAAATATTAATATAATATCTATTTCGAATTATATTATACCGTTTGAAGTATTTGATATTTATATGAAAAATATATTTAAATGTAAAATGACATTAATTTATGTATGATATCTATTTTTAAACTACATTAAACATTATATTAAATATATTAATATAATATCTATTTCGAACTATATTATACAGTTTGAAATATTTGATATTTATGTATTTGAATTACATTCTGAAATATATAATATTTTTAGATTATATTTGTGTTTGAATTCCATTTTAAATTACATAATATTTATATGAAAATAAATATCAAAATATACCATCAGAAATATTTAAACATCAAAAAGAATGTGGAGGAGTGGAGCTTACATTAAAAGTATATAATTTTGTTTTAATATAATAAATATCGAAATATACCATAAAAAATATTTAAACATCAAAAAGAATGTGGAGGAGTGGAGCTTATATTAAAACTATATAATTTTGTTTTAATATAAAATTGGATTGATTTTTTTTTTACATAACAGTAATTTAAAATTGTATTAAGAATATATTTCAATGTGAAACTATTAAAATATTTGAATGAACTAGAAAGTACTATTTGGATATCTAATTTAAGATATTTAATTCTTTTAATTTAGTATTTTATAATTTTATTTTATTTTATATTTATATATAAAATCAATTAAAAAATATATAAAAATTTATATTTAAAAATATTAATATATTTGATCGCATGGCCACCTTAGGTATGCACAAGCATATGAGTAAATATTAAGCAAACTTCTATGGGATATAAAGATTAAAGTGGGTTGATGCATTCGACTTAGTGCAGAGCTTAGTGTAAATAGCTCGAGTCCCTGGCGAACGCAACATAGCTTGGTGCTAGAGAGAGCATTTTGAGGCCTGCGAGTAATTGCTTGCCAATGAATCAGGGAAGCTATGTTCTGTGATTCTCTGAAGTGACTTTGGGGAATTTCTATCTGATTGGCTCTGCTATTAAGCTATTTGGGTAAAAGTGCGTTGCTCGAATTGAGGGACACGAGGTTCTGGAATATTGCAAGGGATTTGGTTGTTCTTCCACAAAATACTATCGATTTTCGGGTGTTGATAAAGCAATTGTTGCATTGGTATCCTCTCTAGTAATTCAACCTTGGTGCGTAGTGGCTTCTATCCTCTCCAATGATTTAACTCTAAACTCCACTTGTTATTTTTCCAAACTATATGTATGCATTTTTCCTGGATTTTAGTGTTGGTTTGGAGACAGTCTTGTATGGTTCAGTAGTTTCAAGCTAATATTGCATCTTTCTCTTAACAATAACAATGGGGTGGTGTCCCTTCGCTATGGTATTTTTTGTTCTCTAAATACTATACCTTTCTTAAACCAGTGCCACCTCTTCACTTGTTACTTGATGTACTCATTCTTGAGTTGGATCTTAACCGTCCTGTGCTCCCAAACCTCTATCTTGACGTCGACTCTGGATTTGTTTCACCTCTGTATGGAACCCTCTGTCACCGTTCATACCTTTGTAGACATCTAGTGCATAAGCTTGTTGGTTAATATGAAATGCTAAAGGATGCGAATTCAGTGTGGAGGGGGAGGCTGTGACCCCAGGGTCAGAACCGAGCCCACCAACATGCCCAGAAGGCTACTAAAACTTATCATTCAATTGTCTCCCTAAAAACCCACAATGAAATCCATCAATTGGAAATATTTGTTGGTACAGATAGACATGCCTTCTTAGACTCTAAAATAATGGAAGAAGTAGTTTTTTTTTTTTAAAGGGTGTTTTCAATTAATGTGTGTTAATTTTGTTACTAGATATTTGTGCCCAATTGATTTCTTCCTGGTTATATAGTAGCTGTACCATTGCCATGGTTTCAATTAATGCTTGCACCATTGTTGGGGTTTGAGGTATGGCCACTGTGCATTAATTACATGATCAAAGAAATAGAATAAATGTTTAGGATGCATTCCATGTGCATGTTGGTTACAGAGAAGGTTCATTATATTGTTTTCCTTGCATTTATACATGTACAAATGACTTATATCAAACTTATCTCTAGTTTTAAGATTCCATGTGGTTAATTTTGATGGTTTCAGATGATAACAATGATAACCGTCATTGAAATATGGTGGTGGTAGTGGTGTGATAGATCAGGGGGAGGAGAAAAGGATGGAATCCATCCAATGCCAGTTTCAAGGGGAATTGATGTCAACAAATTGTTTGAATCCTCTTATTACAATGAAGACTACTCTCCTTCAAAATGCATCCATACTTCTACTAGTGTTAATGCTTACCTTCTCTTCACTGTGTATAGACTTTATGTGGTTCATTATTCACTGTAATATCTGGGTTTTGCTACCATAAAACCTTGGAGAAATGTTCAATCATTTGGGTTTTCTGTACAAGGGTTTTGGCTACTTTACGTATACTTTGGTGTACATTGTAAAGTTATTTATTTTATGGCTGAAATTATGGTTTTCTTGTAAGAGGGTTTTGTTGCCTTACATTTACTTTGTTGTACATTGTAAAGTTATTTACTTTATGACTCCAATAATTATTTATAAAATTGACATTCCTTTGGTGAGAGTTCGTCGATTCCACTTAGCTCTATTATCGTGACAATCGGTAATATTTGTGAATTAGAAGCCATGGTTCTATTTTGATGGGTTTGTAGATATCCATTAATCATGATAAAAATTTTCTTTGCAACATTCATCCTATCATATTTCGCAGCATCAATAAAGTTTTCGTCTGTGTCCTCCTCCATTTCCACAATGAAAGGAGGATTGACGCTATTTAATCTACACGATCAGGGTCGCCTATCTAGAAACTAATCTCCTCCTCAACAAAGCTAATCAACTAGAATTTTAGTTAGATGTTTGGAAATGGATACAAAATTCAAGACTGGATTGAACCCATTATGAACCGACCCTCTCTCCAAGACTCTGAAGCTTTTCTTCCCCTCCATATATACTTTAACAGTCAAGGAATTAACATGCTACCCTAGCTCTCTTTGTGGGATGACTCAGGGCAGTGGAAGGGCTGGAAGCTAGATGATATCCCTCTCAATATTAGACCTCTTGGGGAGCTTTTGAAAGAAGGTCTCAAAGGGTGTGCCCCCTAGAGCCAACAGACAAAGGATAAATTGGGCTAGAAGGCAAAGTTCTATACGGTTAAGGCTAGATATGAGGAGCACTTATTCTCTATGTAGGTGCTACTGAATTCCTCCCTTTGGAAAAATATTTGGCACAATAATGCTATTCCCAAAGTTAATACTTTATGTTGGCTTATTTCAAATAAGAAAATTATATCTGCTCACAATCTCAAGAGTGGGGAATCCAGGGTCCTTTGCATTTTCCTCTATGTGAAAAACAGGAACAAATGGTCCTACATCTATTCCTCTCATTCCCTTACACTTACCAAGTCTATTATGATGCTTTTATTCCCTTGTTTATTCGCTTGAAGTGGCCCCTTGACCTTCCAACCATTTATTCCTCCTGGAAAAAACATTAAAAACTTGCTTTAGATGGATTTGTCTATCCCTTCCTAAGTATATTTGCTGGTAGGATTGGCTATCCCGAAATAAATTCATATTCAAAAACATGAGCATTCCCTTCTCTTCTTTAGTATTGAGTTTAACAAGCCAAATATCAGGGATCATGACCCCCTCTTAGATCAATGTGAGCAACAATGGATGGACTCTCTGTTGGATTTGCTAGAAGCCTTCCCATTCCCTCTCCATTCTCAACTATCAAAGGAAAGGGCCTAGAAGCTTTATCTATGGGATGGGGCATTTGAGGAATGGAAAAAAACTCAGAATAGTTGGATGCTTTTCTTTGATGGTGCTTCAAAAGAGAATAGAGGGGTGGAAAGAGGCTGAGGGGTTATCTTAAACCCTGAGGGAAATTTAGCACTTAGGTACTTTTGGGGTTGGGAAAGAGGGCCAACAACAAGACAAAAATATATAATCTTCAAATAGTGCCAAATCTAACAAAATAAATGGATATTTCTAAGCCTCCAATTCTGGGATACTCTCTTCTAACCATCCAATACCTTCTCAAAAGATATTCTCCTGAGGAGAATCAATTAAAGTTGCTACTTCACAGAATTTTGGGATCCATTGGACACTTCCAACTGAAGTCCTTCTTCGATATCTTAAGAACTGAAAATAAGGAAGTGGATGCTTAGGAAAACCATGCTTTTCTTTTGAACTCAGACCAAACTGACATCAACAACTTATTAAGATGGAGACACATCCCTTAATCTAGCCCTTCTCATTGCTCCAAATTATAATTTAGAACCTCATAGTCATTCCTATGGAGATTATATAAGGAACAAAGCATTCCCTTTTAATATCCCCTCTCCCTGACATAGAGCCCTCCCATATAGTTGGTGACCCATTTTATATATCAATCATCAAAGATGAAGCCATGGACATGCTTGTGGTGACCAGTCGCTCTTTGAATTTGCATGTGTATGGTGTTTTGGATAGTCCCTCTTTTAAATTTGGTGGTGATTTGTGGGGAAATTTAATGCTAAGATTATTTTTGCAACATGTGGGAGCTTCGACAATGTTGTTTAAATTGATGGACATATATGGGATATCTTGGTTATGGACTCCATGACACTAGCACATGTTATCGCACTGTTGGATTAATGGCCTACGTTGGGAAAACATATCTCATAGGAAAATCTTCATCAACTTTGACATAGGAACTACATGGGGTATCTCTTTGCTCCAATACTCTGAGGAGAGGAAGCAATATCAATTTTGGTCGATAGGTGGAGGTTCAATTTGTTTAGGAAATTCAGAGGAATCTAGGTTCTCTTTGTCGGGACATGAGGTGATAGTCTCTCTCAATTTTTCCCTTCTCCCCGTATTTTTTGGTGAAGTACGTAGTGGGTCGTTTTGGGTCTATGGAAAGATCTAAAATTCCAACTCTCTGGTCTAGATTTCAGCATCATCTTAGGCTTCCGTGAGAGGTCCCTGGGTTGCATTGAATTTCTTCATTTTTTCCCTTCTCCGAGTATTTTTTAGGTGAGGTACCCAGTGGGTCTTTTCAGGCCCGTGGAAAGATCTAAAATTCCTACTCTATGGTCTAGAATTCAGCCTCATCTCAAGATTCCGTGAGAGGTCCCTTGGTTTCATTGACTTTTTTCTTGCACTCAAGAACTCTCCTACTAAGTGCACTCTCCTACTAAGTATCATGTGCTTTCAAGTATTCTTCCTATATTATATACTTTGGAGAGCACTTAATCAATTTGGCATCTTCTTCCTTTGTTATTAGAGTTTTCTTTTCACTTTTGGTCCAATAAGCTTTTCTTTGAAAGATTAGACTACCCTCACCTACAATGGAATTCTCATCATCAAGCAAACACAATTATGTTCCTCCTAAAAAAATTAATCTCTCCACTATAAAGTCAACCATCAGGAAGATAAAGTGCATGCTATGCGCAAGCAATTAAATGATCTTCAAATGCAGTTTGAAACAAGCAAAAATCAAAGTTCTGCAACCAATGCTCCCAACCAACCTACATGGCATTTTTTGATCGACTTAAATAGGCCCTTGACAGTTTATGGATTTCCCATATAAATATGTTTTGTTGTTAGGTTAGTTTTGCAAACTATATGTCTTTCAATGTTATGGTGTAGTTGAGGATTTTGTAGTAGCAGACTTCTAATGTGAAATTTTGATATATGAAAAAGCCATGTAATTGTCTCCCAAGTATTTTGTTGTGACCAAACACAAACTTAATAACACAACTACTCATTTATATATATAAAACAAAAAATATATTACAAAGTGAAGCATCCTGTCTCTACACAAAAACTAAAATTTTTCAAGATATTAGTCCACTAACATATTACATGTGAGTGATTTCACTTACACGGTGAGGGAAGCTCTTCTTGGATGAGAAGGAGATTGAAAAGGTTAGTAACATGAGAAAGGAATAATGGAAGGAGACGAAGAGAAGGAATGCACAACCAAATGGAAATATTTTCGCAAAGAAGCCTTCTTCCAAACACTAGTTGATGATCATGTTGTAATTGTTGGAGGAGATGACATCTTTAAGTGGGACTTATCTTCTCCTGCAGGCGAGGATAAAATGGAAAAAATTATATTGCCAAAAGTTATGCGAGTGAAGCCAACTATGGAGAGCCGGGAGTGGGAGTGGGAGTGGCTATCGTTATGGCTCAGGTAGAGTTGATGAGTACTATTCCCAAAACATGGTCAGGAAAGATGCTGGAGCTGGATACAAAGAAAGTTATGGAAAGGGCTCTGGTTATGGTGTGGGCTTTGGCTACTATGGTGAAGCTTATGGTTCTCGCTCTGGTTTTGTCTATGTCTCTAACTGGCATGGTTGAAAAGACAACTACAGGCAAAAGTGGCCTCACGTTATGTCTATGCATATTTATTAGGTTATAGATTTATTAATACTCATGGTTATAAGCTATACATACCCATCACTAAATAATATACCTATTTAAATCCAACAATAGATATATACAACCCAACACTTTAAAAGCTACATATTTATAAATATTTGTTATCTTGTACATTGGGAAAGCATTGGCACCTACCATTCAGATTCCTGTGACGGTACTGCCTACAAAGCTGATGCTAGTTTCACAAAATGTATTAGAATCAATATTGGGACAAGTGCAGAGAAGTCTTTTTTTTGAAAAAAAAATGGAGGAGAAGTGTGGGGTTCGTGAAGAACCAGTAAAAAGTTGGTAAAATTTAAATTTATTAAATTGGAAAATAAAATGGTATAATTATCAAATTGATAAATTTTAATTTTGATTATTATTAAAATGATTAAATTTCATTTATGATTGATAAATGTTTATAGAAATTAAAATATTTGTATTAATGGTAATATTGAAAATTTATAATGCTAGAATAGGGGTGAAGGGAATTGGAAAAATAGTTTAGAAATTCATTATTGGAATTATAGGGAAGTTTAGTACTCCCAAATTTACAACTTAATAAATAAGTTTAGATTAAGATCGATGTAGGCTGGTTTGATTTCCCTTTTTAAATATGCTATATTTCACATGAATACCATGGGTCAATACCACAGGTTCTTAATACCATGGGCCATTTTTTTTTTAAAGGATTTTTTTTTTCTTTTTTTCTTTTACATTATATTAATGATTTAATTTTTATTTTTAATTTTTATTTAATTTTAATTTTTATGGAATTTGACTTAGTCAAAATGTAAAACATTACATTACAACAAGAACCTCTCTCGGGGAAATCATCATAATCTTGTATATTTGTTGATCATCATAATATTGTATATTTGTCAATTACGCTAATAAAATTCATCTATATTGAAATTGGGGTTAGAAAATTTTGATTTTTTTATTAAATAAATGGTTCAAATTTGCTCTCATGGAAATATTCTTTATCGTATACAACATTCAATGAACAATATAAAAGATCTACAAATCACTTTTTAGTTTCTTAGTTTAGCTCCTATCTTAATTTTGCAAATTTTGAAATTTACAAATAACACAAGCATGTATTAACTCTTTAATTTATTAAAAAGATTTATGAAACTTGGTTAGCATTATAAAACTTGTGCCCACTGTTATTCTCCTCCATTAATGTGGCAGAGGGTTATCAAAAGCATGAAACTTCCGCACTCCTCGGTTACGAAATGTTTTCCGTTCTTGCTTATGAAATGTGGCTTAGGGTGAAATGTATGTGGACCTCATAATCTCAAGGTTATGAAATGTCTGCGGTTTTTTTATGTGTTCCATTTAATAAAGTTAAATTAAATCAGTTTTTATATTTTTGATTGATTGTTTTTTATTTCGTTGTTGAGTTCTTATTTAAAATTATGTTGTAGTGGCTACAACCACCCTCCAAAATTTTGGCTTACATGTAAATTTTAGAGCCTACCGTGGATCATATGATGGATCGTTCCTTGGTCAGTTATTAAGCTGATGATCTCAAGCTCCCCTACTTGATCCTAAGAGTTTTTCATGTTCTCATCTTTATGTAGAAAGTGTCATCTTTGGGCATGGGGATTATTGTTTGTCATGCAAAGGGAAGTTTATTCTGCTTCAAAGGGAAATATTTGTGTGTATGAGTTGTTCTCATTACATAGAGACGTTTCACACTCACTTCACACACTCTTGTTACAAAGGTTGTTGCATCAAGCAGATTATGTTTTATATGTTCTGGATGGTTTATGTTATATCACTAAGTGTTCGAGTGTGTGATCATAGTCAAGTTCTATCACTGTTCACATCACTTTCACTGATCTCACACAACTAGTTTCCCAAGTAACCTAGCCTCATCCAGCTTTCTGGAATTGCAAACTTCACTTCTGCAACCCTGAAGCTTTTTCCCTTGCTTGCTGGAACTGTGAAATGCGCAAAGACCCCAACCTCCCTTGGCATCCAAAATTGCGCAGTGGTTTCCTCAAGTGTCCTTCCCCCAGCTGGAACCCACTATCTTCAGAAATTGCATAGTATTGTCCTTCAGCTGCCCAATCTGTCTTGCAACCTAAAACCATGCAGATGTATTAAGCTGGGACCCATTCCATAGCAGTGTCTTACATCTCAAAACTATGTAGTGTTTTCCTAAGTACCTAGTATACCTTGCACTTAGAAACTGCGCAGAGGTTTTCTCCAAGGACCTCATCCTGACAACAGTCACTGCTTGATGAAACTGCGCAAATGTATCTCTCAGTGACCATAAGGAAATATGGCATGCTAGATGATACTGAAGGACTTGAGGAGAAATACCAAGGAACCGAGTTATGATAAAAGATCAGGACCGCATGCAAACTCCATCGGATGCATAACCATCTGGAGCATAAGTATGGTAAGTAAAGTACATATTTTTGAAGCACATTTCTTAGTGTAGCTTGAAGTACTATTGGTCATCATCATATCATTATGTCTTCAATGAGATGCATGTTTTCAAACACTGAAAGTCATTCTGTGTGTTTCTTATACATTCTCCTGCTCCCTTTCGCTTATTGGACCAACTATTGTCTTTGGCATATTGATTGCTTTGTCATGCTTGCGATTTTTTTCTGGTGATTTTGAAGGTTTTTCCTTATGTGCATGAGTTGTCTTCGCTCTGTGAACATCGGTCACACTCACAGATAAAGTTGCAAGCATAGTCGCGCAAGTGTTGTCACGGTTGTTCGAAGGTCTATCTCAAGTGTCGCACTTGTCGCTCTTGACTTTAAGATAGTTTCATTGTGCACATGTTTTGTAGTGTTGGTCAGTGTTGTCTTGTCATCAAAATATGCTAAGTGTATGATCACTTTGTCAGTCGGCACAAACTTACTTGCTTTTGACACTTAGCCATTTTCCTAAAAATCTGCTCCACCGGACAACCTCCTTTAGTCGGACCCCAACTGAGCTACACTGTGCAGTATCAGCCCTTAGTGACCTTGCTCTGCTTCCCAAAACTACGCGGTGCTCGAGGCTATCCTTCGGGTCAGCTGCACTGCACAATCTTGGAAGTGAGCAACATGTTTGCCTCCGAGAGCTATGTAGAAGTTGCCTCCAAGCCTGATCCAAATTGTGCTTCTCGCAAGATAAATTATCAAGCCTCCCTCTGGACTGCTAGAAACTTTCATTGCACTGAGACCCCGGGCTGCACTGCTCTCCAAAACTGTGCAGACATGTCTAATTGATCCCCTTGCTGCCTCCCCCGCATTGCCTTCAGAAACCGCATAGAAATTATCAGCAAGGCCTCTGCTGCCTTGCTCTACACTGTCTCCAGAAATTACGTAGTCCTGTCTGATAGGTCCTCTATTGGCTTGCTTTGCACTGCCTCAGGAAACTGCACAGAATTCCTAGCTGGTCTCCCTGTGGTTTGTCTTGTCTTCCTCTTGAAAAAAGTGTAGTAGTTCGCCTTCACTTTTCCTTGTCTTCCTCCTAGGAACTGCGCAAAATTGACCAATAGTCCCTTTGTAGGTTTGTTCTGTCTTCCCTTCAGAAATTGCATAGAAATTCCTAGCAGCCTTGCTCCGTATTCCCCTAGAAACTGCGGAGAATTGCGCAGAAGTCCCTCTGCAGCCCCACTTTGTCCTCTCTTGGAAACTGTGCAGAAGCTGTCCCTTTCAAGGTCTCATCTTGCAGCCAACATTGGTGACTGTCACTGCCCGATTTTGCCTCCCAGTGATCACTGCACAATTTTTCCCAGTAGTGCAGGTTGTCATCCTAGAATGCCTCATTCCGGCCTGAGCTGCGCTCTACACTGTCTCAGTGAGTTGTCCTCCCTCCTTGTCACCCAGAACATGAGAACAATGCATCATGCTAGACTAGGAGGTTTTGGGTTTGATGTCATCCCACCATGAGTGAATTGAAGGAACAGGTACACTGATGGATCATGGCGAGATGATGAACAGGATGAAGAAGGAGTGCACATGCTAAAAGACGTACTTGCAGCTGGATGAATGAATGAAGCACATCAAGTAGCAAGTGAAAGAAACACATGCATGGAACCATCTTGCAAATACCAAGACCATTGAAGACCCCACAACACCAAGCTATGCGGAGGTGAAGACAAAGTACATCCAAGGACACATCCATCACTTAACAACACAACAACTTGACATGGACACCACAGTCAGCTAGTACATGTCAACAGTGTCATGTCAAGTTGTGTTATGAGTTGTCTCAGCCACCTCACTACTATGAGCCGTATCTATTGTAATCAAATGTAATGTAAAGTGAAATTCCAAGTGTCATTAGTGGAATGCAAACAATCATATGTAATGTAAAGAGTTATATGTAATGAAGTTGAAGAGTCATGAGGGTAGTCCAAGAGTCACAAAGGGGAATGTCAAGGGTCACCCCACCCTTTTCTATATATATAACCTCATAACTCATAGAAAGGGATTTTGGGGGCCAAGATTTTGGCTAGGAATTGCTTAGAGAAGGCTTGGAGAGTATTGTGGCGAGCCTTGGATTCTCCATAACGTAGAGCGAGTACATCTCTTTGCAAGAGCATACAGTGTTGACTATAATGTTCCACTATTGGGGCTAGTGGTTGTCAATGATGTATGTATGGATGAAACTTTCACTTTATATATATAATAAAGCCAACACATCTTCATGCATATGTTATTATTGTAGTTCGACTATTCTGGTATCGTTAGCAATGTATGTTGTTTAACTTACGCATTTGTGTATGAAGTATTTTGTATATGATTATATGAATCTTTTTGAAGTCATGTTGTTGGTTTAAAATGTTACTTTGGATTGTCGATTGTTCTGCTTTCTAGCTTGTGATGGCATTCGGCTCGTGTGTTCCTTTTAGGCTGCGTACTGTTACATGATTCTAAGGGACACACTTCCTTTTCCCCCTTCGGGTGTTAGAACACCCATGCATCTCACTTGACTCGTGGTAAGGTCACACACTTGCTTCTGAAAAATATATCACACTTACCTTTGCACGCTATCGCAGTCAAGGCATAACTTTACTACCCACTGTTGGGACTCCTACTCCAAATGGTCTGAGGTCTAGTTGGGATTTCTTACCGGGGAGATCACCTAACATGTTAGTGGGTCCAACACCATCAACACATTCCTTCCATTGTCGAGTTATTATTTACATTCATTCCCTCCATTTCATTTGAATGTTAGGTATTTGACAATGCACAATTAGGTATTTCACTCACTTGATTTGATCCCACTTATCCTCATTGTGAAGGTTTCAATTATGCAACATTTTATGTTTCAAGTGATGCATTAATTTTATGATGTTTTGAATTGATTTGTGTTAATTTTGTAACCAAATATTTGTGCCCAATTGATTTCCGCCTAATTATCTAGTAGCTATGTCATTGCCAGGGTTTAAGGTATGAGCCACTATGCATTAATTACATGATTAAAGAAATAGAATAAGTGTTTAGGTCACATTTGATGTGCATAGTTACAAAGAAGGTTAATTATATTTTTTTCATGGCATTTATACATATGCAAATGACTTATGTCAAGTATCTTTAGTTTTAGGATTTCATGTGGTTAGTTTTGATGGTTTAAGATGACAACAATGATAATTTTCATGTACACATGGTGGTGGTAGTGGTGATGGATTAGAGGGAGGAGCAAAGACTGGAATCTATCAAGTATCAATGTTAAGGGGAATTGATGTCAACAAATTGTCTACATCCTCTTATTACACCGAAGATTACTATCTTTCAAAATACATACATACTTCTACCAATGTTAATGCTTACCTTCTCTTTGTTGTGTATAGACTTTATGTGGTTCATTATTCGCTACCATATCTAGGTTTCACTACCCTAGAACCTTGGAGAAATGTTCAACCATTAGGTTTTTTGGTACAAGGGTTTTAGGTGCCTTATGTTTACTTTGGTGTACATTGTAAAATAAAGGTTTTGGGTGCCTTTCGTTTACTTTGGTGTACATTATAAAGTTATTTACTTTATGATTCAAATTAAGGTTTTATTGTAAGAGGGCTTTGTGTTTTTACAATTATTTTGTTTTACATAGTAAAGTTACTTACTTTATCGCTCCAATAATTAAGTCAATAGGCTCATTCTACAACCCAGTATGAGGGGATGCGTCAGTTTCTCCATTTGTTCATCGAGTTGGCATGTGCCCCTTTAAAATAAAAACAAATTATCCTTTAAATAGAAAAAGAGTGTTGGCTATAATAAAAAATATGAATATGTTGTAAAGTAATTAGAAGTAAAGAAATGTGTGAGTAGGATGTTTAAACTTTATACTTTTCAAAAATATTTCAACAAGAGATTTAAATAAACTATTTGAAGATCTATGTTAACTAATTTATATCGATATCAACTTCATATATATCTATATCTAGAAAAAGAATTGTTAAAATAAAATATTTTAATGTTGTACATAATTTTTTTTCGATGTGGGTTATAAGTAAAATATTTTAATGCCAATTAATATTGACATATACTTAAAAATATATTAATAATAGAAAAACCATTTTAATTTGCACTGATAAAATGTCTTAATGTACATATTATGTAAAATATTTTAATGACAATTATATATATATTATATATCATTTAAAAAAGTTATATATATATATATCATGAAAAACAAAAGTTTTTATAGTTAAAACTTTTATTTGGTCATATATATTATATATAACATTCAAAAATACAATTTAAATAATGAAAAAATACACAGTATATTTTGTACTCTATAGATTTCTATAGATTGAATACTTAACTCTTATAGCGAAAAGTATCTGTGAATAAGATTTCGTGGTTCTATTTCGATAGGTTTGTAAATATCCATTAGCCATGGTAAAATTTTCGTTTACAACATCCATGCGTCAATAGGTTTTGTGTGCTACCTCCTCCATTTCCGTCATAAAATATAATGGTCGAAAGACCACTTTGAAGTTCAAAGATCAATTGTACACTACTCTGCTTAGTCGTGGTTGTTCGACGAATTTGTGTTTGGTCAAATTTCTATATATACAAAGTTAATGAAAAGGTTATTCATCCGCATAAACTGGTGTTATGTGTATAATGCAGAAAACATTAAAATAAAATAAAAATATAATTTTAATAAGATAATAATATTTAAATACTTTTAAATATTATAATTATTCAGTTTAATATTTTTATTATACCAGCACAATGATATAAATAAAAGTGTGAATCATTAGTTTGGAAATATGAAAAATGAACTGATTTGTTAGGTTTTAGCTTTTAGTATTAATTTAAATTTATTTTATTAGAAATATTTTTAATGTTAAATTATAGTATTTATAATGTCATTAATATTAATGTTAAAAAATATAATAATATTTAAATAGTTTTAAATATTATAACTATCAATTTTAATATTTTTATTATACCAGCACAATGATATAAATAAAAGCGTGAATTATTAGTTTGGAAATATGAAAATGTACTAATTTGTTAGGTTTTAGTATTAATTTTAATTTATTTTATTAGAAATATTTTTAATGTTAAATTATAGTATTTATAATGTTATTAATATTAATGCCCACGGGGCTTTGGATTGATGGTGAATGGGTGTACTGTTAAGACACTCCTTGTGATAGGTCACTGGTTCAAATCCCCGTAAGTGCTTAAGTAGTATTATATAGAAAAAAAAAATAGTATTAATATTAATGTTAAAAAATATAGTATTAATATTAATTTTAAGGGTTTTATTGATTTGAATAATAATAATAGTAATAATGTTTTTAATATATTAATATAAATGTATATAAATATCAATATTGATATTATTAATAAACATGTTTTTAATAATAATAAGAATATATTTTAAAAAAATATTAATGTTTTATAAACAATAATGTTTATTTTTATATTTAATGTAGTTTGTTTCAGAGGGAGGCAAACTACAAGTGAATCCAAAAGAATCAATTCAAATACAGGAAACTTTGATAGGTGCATACATTCTTACTTATTATCCTTTTGTTAAGTTTATCTTATTTTCTTTTATTTTCACTGTGAGTACTTCTCCTCATTTTTCTAAACCCCCCTTTAACAAAGGGAGGCCAAATAAAATTACCCCAGAGAGTCTTTATGAGTACACTGAATCTTTAGAAAGACGAAGAGAAGAAAGATAAAACCATTTTAAACTAGAGTTAACTACAATGCTTGACAATAACCACAAATCATTAGAAAATAAAATATTCTCGCTCGAGATTGAACTCAAAGGAATGAAAGGTAGAATTCAAGAAAGCGAACATAGTAAACAAACAATGGTTAAATAAAATGACACTTTGAAAAATGAGATTAAAAATCTAAAAGAACAACTACATAATAACTCAGCCCTAAATATCATAGAGAATAAATTAGATATTAAACCCATAAAAGAAGAAATTAATAAACTAATTTTACTCGACCATGAGGGCCATAAAAGAGCCTTAAACCTTATAATTGTTGGTATAGGAGAAAAAAACAATGAAGACACATTAGAATTAGTTAAAGAACAATTAAAGATAAAATCTCAAATTCAAACAACTTATCTCACCTAAGCAATAAGCGTAGGAAAGATACATGAGCATAAACATAAACTAATCCGTGTCAAGGTCAGTTGTAATGACCATAAATTAGATATACTTAGGAAATCCCCAAGCCTAAAAAGAACGAGAATATTTATAAATGAAGACCTCATTCTAGAAGACCAAGCTGAACTTAGGAAAGAAGTACAAAAGGTTAAAGAGGCAAGAAAAGAGGGGAAATGGGCAATCATTAGGAATAGAAAATCTATTATTAGAGACAGAGTCCCAAACACGAATGATAAATAGGGAATAGCATCACTCCAGATCCTCTTTTGGAAATGTCGTGGTTTTCCATGTTGTAAACGTCCTATGTTAAGCCGGATCCCAAGTGATATTGATCTTATTCTTTTAGCTGAAATTTGGGAGCATGACGAATCTAGGGTCCCTCACCTTAACAGGTTCACTCTTTGGTCTGCATGGAATAAGAAATCCTCTGGGAGAGGTTTTGGTGGTATAGGCTGTTATATTAGGAACATTGTTTCTTCTCACATCCGACTTCATAAAACTGACCCATTCAATCAATACATTTGGATCAAGATCTCTGATTCTACAAGCAATAGGATCTTCCTTGCGATATGATATTTCACCCCTATAAACTCTAAATCCTATAAGAAAAACAACCTAGATAATAATTGTCCTTTCAATAACTTAGAAAAAGACATCTACAACCTAAGGAATGAAGGTAATATCCTTTTTGTTGGGGACTTTAATGCTCAGACTGCTACTAACCAAGCTATTATGTTAAGTAACAAATCTAACCCTGACCCCTTGTGGCTTGATGAGGATGGTCACTTAGCTAATAGATTCAAGAGAAAATCTAAAGACATAATCGAGAACTTATTTGGCACCAAGCTCCTCAAACTTTTTAGTTCCTAGGACCTACTCATTTATAATGGTATTAATAAATGGCCTCTCTCCGGTCAGATGACCTATTTCCATGGGCTGGGTAGCAACGTCGTGGATTATGCGATCTCTGACATCCATGTCCTCAACCATATTACAAACTTTGAGCTTCTTAACGGGTATGAGCCTGACTCTGACCACAGACCTTTGTCTTTATCCCTTAATCTTGTTATGCATACCACCCACATGCAGGAGAACAATGAAAGAAAAAGTCACATTCACTTCAATAGAAGTAATGTTGACCTTTTCTTAAGGGATTTGGAAAGGAATTTAGGCTCCCTGACTTATAATAACAACATTGATCAAATCTATTACCATTTTACTACTACCCTTTCCACTGACATTAGAAAATTCTCTAATAAGACTTCATATAAGAAAAATAATAGAACTTTCAACCCTTGGTATGACACAGACTGTTAAATTTCCAGGAAAGCAATCAAATATGCCCCTAATGAAAGCATTAAGATCCAAAATATAAGTATATACAAATCTCTCATTAAGAAGAAGAATAGGTCATATATTAATAAGAGACAAGAGCATCTTCTCCACCTTTCTAAAGTTGCACCTAGAAAGTTTTGGCGGAATGTGCTTGTTCGTAAAACTAAAGATAATCATTCTATCCCCCTAGAAAATTAGGATAACTATCTTAAGAAGTTGTATGACTCTTCAGACACCATGGGCAACATCTTAAACACTCTTATTAAGGATGATATTTTTTCTCTGGAAGACGTTGAGTTTGGGATTAATAAGCTCGCTAATGGGAAAACCAAAGATATTGAAGGTTACCAAGCTGAGATCTTTAAAATGGGAAAATCTATCCTCATTCCTCATCTCCACAAGCTTCTCAATTTAGCTGTAAAGCATGGCTTCCCTAAGCTTTGGACGCAAAGCCTTATTGTGCCTACCTTCAAAAATGGGGACAAAATCATTCCCTCTAACTACAAGACCATTATGATTAGCCACATCCTAGCCAAGCTTTATGGGATCATTCTGGAAAAAGAGCTTAGCCTTTGGCTTGAGAACCAGGGTAAAAGACCTAAAGGGAAAGCTGGTTTTAGCAGACATCACTCGACCATAAACCACCTTGTCACCCTTAGGATCATCACAGAGGAATTCCACGATAGTAAAACTGATCTCTTATGTTGTTTTGTGGACTTTAGAAATGCTTTCGATACTGTCTCCTGAGATAAGATCTCGGAGAGGCTTAAAGAGATCATGATTCCTCCTGAACTGAGGATTGTTGTGATCTGCCTCTACGAGACTGTCATTTCCAAGCTTAATACTAAAAAAGGGTGGTCTAAAGATATTAAATGTAATATAAGGGTTAAGCAAGGTTGTCCCCTATCTCCTACCCTTTTTGGTATTTACATCGATAAACTAGAGGAGTGTTTGGAAGGTGCGGACTACAAAGGAACTGAGATCGCTCGTATTATCATTACTCTTCTCCTTTATGATGATGATATCGTTCTTCTTGCAAGGATCTATGATGACCTAGACAAGCAACTTAAGACTCTTCATGTCTACTACTCTAAGATGGGTATAACAGTTAATACTGACAAGACTAAAGTCATGATCATTAAATCCAAAAAGATCACCAATGGTATTTTCGTCTATGATAGCCATTGCCTTGAGTAGGTTTCCTCTTATAAATATTTGGGTATTGAATTTCCTCATCAACTCAACTACAATTATAGCATCGAGAAAATAATTATTGGAGTTTGGAAAGCTTATTATGAGCTTGAAAACAATTGTAAGTCATGCGATCTTTACATTTAGAGTTAAAAAGGTTCCTCTTTGAGACTCTCATCACCCCTGTTATCTTATATGAATGTGAAGTTTGGCGGTGTAGTATATCTAGGAAGTCTTCAAGAAATATTGAGATGATCAAAAAGCAATTCATAACCTATAACCTTAAGATTAAGGGAAATACTCCCTATCCTATCATCTTGATTGAAGTTGGCTTGTCCCCCATTGAAAGTGCTACTATGTTTAGATATATGATGTAGAAGAAGAAGATTTGTAATATGGAATCCAAGAGTCTCCCAAAAATTGATTCTAACTTTAGTCAAAACCCCCACATGGCGCCTCAAGCGTGGGTGGCATAAGGATGCTCAGTCTTGGCTCAACCTTTGAGGGATTAAGTAGGAGATCATCATGAGAAGCAAGGACAATATCAAAGATACTATTGCCTCCAATTTTGACGACAAGATGTGGGATGCTAAGGAGATGGAGGGTAAAAGGAAGTTAAGATACTATAAGGAGGTGATCAACCCCACCCTCGATAACCATAATTATCTCTCTATGTTGACTAGCACTAAGAAGAAAATGAACATCGCTAGGATTAGAACTAACTCTCACAAGATTTAGAGTGAGGCTGGGTGGTGGTCTACTCCCAAGGCTCCCTGGGACGATATAATTTATCAGATTTGTGATACTAAGAAGGTGGAAGATGAAAATCACTTCCTTTAGATTGCCTGACTCTTGCCCACATCTGCTCTCAATTCCCTATCATCAACCACACCTCCAATATTCTTGACTTATTAAGCCAACCCAACTATAGCGATCTTCGAACACTTCTTTCCCTGCTGTTTGATCACAGAAACAAGATTTGAAGAATGACAATTAGACTCTCTTTTCTTGAGGTCCGATAGACCACATTGGTCTTAGTGGACATTAATCATCATCATCATCAGTTTTAACGTTTTCAATATAGACCAACATAAATATCAATATTGATATTATTAATGTACATAAGTATCAATATACTATCACAAAAAGTTAATGTATATCAACATATTATTAATGTATATTAATATAAATATCGATAATGTTAATGTACATAAATATTATATTATTGTTTATTGTTTAATGTTATTAATGTTAATAATGTTAATGTTTAATTTACATAATATTAGTATTAATATTAATATCATTACTATTAATGTTTATCATCTTTATTATATTTAAAATGTTTATTGTTTAACATATCAACATAAATATATAAATGTTAAACATAGTCGAACAGGTCAACTACATGAATAAATGATTTAGAGATCATATAATAAGTTAGTCTTCCATATTATAAACACTTTACCAAAGAAAACATAAAAATAAATGAGTAAATAAAAATAAATAAGTGTTTAAATGGAAGCAATGGAGTTACGAGAGTTCTTAGAAAAATGGTTCTAGTAATGTTTTACTCATATTTCCTTCACATCTAAATAGTAAAACAAATAAGACAATAAAAGTAAGCATATTGTTTGTTGAAAGGCTCGAAAGTGGTAAGTCAATATAACTTCCACAATATGTTAGTGGAGGGAAAATTTGATGGGAACTTAGTGGGTAGTAAATTCTCATGAGATATTCTACAATTGACATCTTTAATATTAGGGTTTAATATATAGGGTTTATAATATTGGGTTTAATATTGGGTTTATAATATTGATTTTTTAATATTGGAGTTTATAATATTGGGGTTTATAATGGTCAACCATTATTAACCATTGTTGACTCTATTTAACATGGTTGACCTTTGTCAACCATGGCCAGTCATGTTAAACCATGGGCAACCTAGGTCAACCATCATCAACCATGGTCATATATAGGCAACCATAGTCACCATAAACAACCTTTAAAAACCATGGTAAATCCACACTTAACATGGCCAACCATTATTAATATGGTCAACGTAGGTCACCATGGTAAGACATGGTCAACCATAGCCTTCCATTATTAGTATAGAAAACCACAATCTATCATCGGAAACTATGGTCAACCATGGTCAAATTAGTCAAACCATATTCACCCCTGGTGAACTTGGTGAAGCCATGTGATAAACATCATAACGTGACATACATTTTTACATTGTAACAAACATTGTTGCAATGTTACATTGTCACATTGTGACAAAAGTTTATTAAACATCATAATGTGACAAACATTGTTGCATTGTCACAAACATTGTTGCAATGTTACATTATATTGCAAGTTATCCAATGTCTCAATGCAACATTACAAAATTAGTTAATCACATTTACTAATGTGGTTGACTATGTTTGATAATGTTTGAATATGTTTGACACTGAAAGCTCTTCAACTTCAGTTAAACATAATCACCTATTAATATTAGTGATTAATATTCATAGTCAAACATAGTTAACCACATTAGTCAAACTCAAACATATTTAACCTTTATATTGGATGTTTAAATAGTTGACCATGATCAAACTTGGTCAACCTTATGTTTACCATATTTAATAAAAGTAAAAGATCACTCATAGTTGTCCTCGGTCAATGTAACTCGACCATATTATAGTCAACCATGGTTGACCAAAGTTAAACATTGTCAACCTTGCTAATTAAACTCATCCTTGGTAAATCACAATGAAGTTTCAAAACTGTTTAATAATAAAATTAATATTAATAATGTTGACTAATATTAATAATAATATTAAGGTTGCATATATTATTATTATTATTATATGATGGATTATAATATTAGTAGTTGATAATGATGAAATTTGGTTAACGTCACAACGGAACATTATAAAATTAATCAAACACATTTACTAATGTGGTTGTGATAGGGTTTATAATATTTGGGTTTATAAAATAGGGTGTTTAATATATAAAGTTTATAATATTAGTGCTTATAATAATGAGTTCTATATTGGGGTTTATAATGTTAGTTTTACAATATACTGTGTTCAATATATACGATTTAATAATGATCAACCATTGTCAACCATAATTGACTCTATTTAGCATGGTTGACCTTCGTCAACCGAGGTTAATTATGTTTAGCCGCAGACAACCTAAGTCAACCATGGTCAGTCATGGTCATATTTGGTCAGCTATAGTGACCTTAATCAACCTTTAAAACCATGGTTAACCCATGCTCAACATGACTAACCATTGTTAATATGGTCAAATATGGTCAACCTAGGTCACCATCATAAAACATGGTCAACTATAGCCTTATATTATCAATATAGACAACCATAATATATCATAGAAAGCTATGGTCAACCATGGTCAAATTAGTCAAACCATGTTCACCCACGGTGAACTTGATGAAGCCATCTGATAAACATCACAAGGTGAAGAACATTCTCACACTGTGACAAATATTGTTACATGTAACAAAAAATATTGAACATAGAAATGTGACAAACATTGTCGCGTTGTGCCAAACATTGTTACAATGTTACACTACATTGCAATTTACCCAACATTGCAATGTGCCACTAAAAAATTAGTTAACCACATTTACTAATGTGCTCAAATATGTTTGCCAATGTTTGACACCCAACAGACTTCAACTTCGGTAAAAAAAAAGCCACCTATTAATATTAATAGTCAAACATAGTTAACCTTTATAGTGGATGTTTAAATATTTGACCATGATCAAAATTGGTCAACCCTATGTCTACCACATTTAACAAAAGTCAAAAGCCACTCATAGTTTTCCTCTGTCAATCCAACTCGACCATATTCAATTATAATCAACTATGGTTGACCAGAGTTAAACATTGTCAAACTTAGTCAGTCACAATCAAGATTAAAAAATGTTTAATAATAATATTAATAAAGTTGACTATCTGACTAGTCGACAGAAGCACAGTCTTCGTGCTCCAAGGATCTGGACAAAGGCGTGGGACTATAGACAAATGCAGGGGATCTAGGCACAGATGCAGAGAAGCAGTTCTGACACCGCGGTCTCAGAACAACGCGTACAACAGATCTAGTAGGCATAAGCTCAGTGCGCTGCCGGCCTTGCAACAATTCGAGTAGAGTTGGAGAGACTCTGCACCGACAAAGTGACTCGAGGGCGATTAACGATGTTTATGTTGGGGGATTTTTGGGCATGGAATCCACCCAAGGCATGTTTTGGGGCTTAAAGCCCAAGTTTTGACCAAATCTTTTTGTAAAAGCTCCACGAATTTCCGGTGTGGGGTGTGAAAGTATAATAGAGTCATAGGGTTGTCCACCCTAGTTTTTGTAATGTAATGTCAACTGGATAGACCTACCCATGGTTTGAAGACGATGGGATTGTATAAATAGAGTGAGGCTCTAAGTGTAAAAGATAACGAATAACAAATGGAAGAAAAGGATGAGAAGTCTAAGTGATTGAGTCGAAGTGTAAAGTGTGTCTGTGGATCGTAGAGTAGGAGAAGGCTCTGAAGCTGAGTGCGCAGAGGCCTAGTTATCCACAGCTGAGTGCGCAGACCCTTGGAGCTGAGTGCGTAGGGCAGGTTGAGTCTGTAACCATTGGGAGAATCAATAAAGAGAAGTTTTTCTATAATTTCGTGTATATTTTCCTGGTTTAATGCATGATTGGATATAATTTGAAGGTATACTGTTTATTTACTGCGTGAACCTGTATGAATGTTTTGTATTGATAATTATAACTTAAGACATTCAAGTAGGTGAAGGTAATTAATTAACATTGGAAGATAAGTAAGATCCCAGGTATTAGCGGAGAGCGCGGCATAACCCTTGGTTAGGGCTGTGCGAAGGCAGTATATCAGGCCGCGAGGAACGGGAAGTGCACGAAGCAACCTGTGCACAGGAACAAAACAAAGGACCAGTCTTACCTCTCAGACATCTCAAGGGTGTAGAAACCTGGTTCTAGCATCCTCCCATACTACTTCGGGTGAGACCTCAGTCCACGCTCCATGGAATTTTGCCAAAAGGGCGAGTAGTAGAGGGATTTGTTTGGCTAATTAACTCCGAACCTGGGTCAAGCCCCAACAAGCCAACAAATGTTGATCAAAAGGGTCTCTAAACACCTGTTCCCATGCTGAGGAGGAATTGCATGCTATCTGTGGGTCCAATTTGGATAGGAGTACAAAAGAGGTGATATCTGGGAGTGGAGAGTAAATGTCTATCGTTGTTCCTTGAAATAATTTTTTGAAAGAAAAACTGAGGCCTTCACAATCCTTAAATTCAATGCACATCTATTTCTTCATATTCCCATTCACTTGAATGGATTTTAGAGCCACTGATTAATACTTCTTTTCCATATGAGGGGGTGATGGCAATGGGGAGTTTATTAAAGGTCCATTATTAAATTTTAAGGACCCTTGGTCCAATATTGTCCCTTTGTTAGCCAATGCACCTACTGTAGGGTTCAGGTTCCTCAAAACATGGAAGAATTTGATTTGTTCAAATTGTTGAAGTTGAATATAAATCCTTTACAATATAGGAGAGAGACTGCTGTTATGTAATATTTTTTCTTCCCATACTTGTCAAATTACAATTAATGAATCTCCAAAAACCATCATTTTCAGGATTTTTTCTTCAATCCCTAGTTCTAAGCCTTTCTAAAAAGATAGGAATATAGTTTGGTTATTAGTAGCAATGCCCAGACCCCAAGCATATTGAATCTCAATTTTTTTGTTTGGGGAAAATGATCACCCATACCATTCCTGCAAGCCCTTTTTGAGGTTTTTAATATTTGGGTTTAATATTTGAGTTTATAATATTGAGTAATATCAAGATATAAACTATATGGTGTTTAATATATATGGTTTATAATATTATGGTTTAATATTAGGGTTTAATCTTAAAGTTTATAATATTAGGGTTTAATATTAAGGTTTATAATAGAAGGGTTTATAATATGGGTTTAATATTAGGGTTTATAATTAAGGTTTATAATATTGTGATTTATAATGTAGGTTGTTTAATATTAAGGTTTAATACATAGGGCTTTATAATATTGGGTTTAATATTGAGTTTATAATATATAGGGTGTATAATATATAGTGGAGCGCTCATGGAATTTTAACAATATTAATAATATTAACATTAACATGCACTCTAGGGTTTCAATGTTAATTGAACGTTACTTAGTTGAATACTTATCTTCAACACTCTTCAACTTTGGTAAAACAAAATCACCTATTACTATTATTTATTAATATTAATAGTCAAACATAGTTAACCACATTATTTAAACATAGTCAAACAAAGTTAACATTTATAGTCGATGTTTAAATAGTTGACCATGATCAAACTTGGTCAACCCTATGTTTACCATATTTAATAAAAGTCAAAAGTTACTCATAGTTGTCCTCCGTCAATGTAACATGAGCATATTCAATTATATTCAACCATGGTTGACCAAAGTCAAACATTGTCAACCTTAGTCGTGTTGATTTTTCCTTGGCAGTTCAAAATTAGGTCTATTTCTAAAACATGATCACAAACACACTAAAATGCCACAACACCAAGCACTTTTTATAATGGATAATGTGCAACAATGAATCAACGAAGTGTACAAGAAAATTTTCAATCCAAAACTTGCTTGTATTACAACTTTAATACAAAAAACATAGGGCTCCCATACCAAGGATCATGGCCCTTACAATTAGCCCTGATAAAATGAAAAACAGGGCTTGATGTAAACAACACTTCACACTTAATCTACCCAATAACAAGAACAAACTTGACTTATTTGTTGAAGAAACACTACAGAATCCCTCTTAGTCCACTTGTCTTGAACACTTGGTAGGTCCTTTGCACCTATACTTCTAGATAATATGCTACTCCAATACCTCTATCCTAGATGCTCATAAGGTCCTCTACTGATTCAAATTTTCTTGGGTATACCAACTCATCAATTCTACCTTCTTTCAGTGATCTAATCTACTCCAAAGACACTAATATTAGACTCCAAAAGTCTACCCTCACACAATAACTCAACTTCTCAAAAGTCATTTTACTTAGGGCACAAAACACCAAAACTCTCAAAGTCCCTTTACTCCATCAAAGTGATTGTTCATAGGTATAATCACACTATCCAAACCCTATTGTTGAACAAACTTCAAAACAACACTTCAGCATCTAATCTCCAATGTGTAAACTCTTCTTTATTTTCTTTATAACAACCCTTGTCTCTGTGCCAACTTTACACTCTTCCTTCTGCAATATAGGGCATGTTTCAACCTCATTTAGGATCAGAATACCCACTAAAACTTCTATGCAATACTTCTGAGGCTTAGTGGCCCTATCATAGAGAAAAAATAATCTTCTTAGGGTCTCAACCCTCCCCTTCATGCAAAGGATACTAGATTGAAATAATCAGACTTTGGGACGAAATTTGGATGGTTGTACCTGCATAGAAGAAGCCCTAACTAGGGTAAAAATCATCACATAAATAAACCTCAATTCTTGCCATTATAGACCTCCATTAACGGATGAAATACACATAGAAAATTCATCTTACTCATGGGAAAATTTGACCATCAAATACACTTAAGATAACCACAAAATGCTCCAAATTCTTCCCTTCTTAAGGTATACGACTCTTTGAGGTAATTCACACTTCTTTGGGTAGATACCAATTGAGATTTGATGCTCAATTGATGACAAATTAACTCACTTTCACTCCTTATAATGTTCTTGGTGGAGTCACTTTTCACCAAGGGTCACATCTTTCATCCCAGCCGACCTGAGCCTACATGCTCAAAGACCATCAACTTAAGAACTAAAATTCTTCTCATTTTCTTTTTCCCTCTCCATTGTAGCCTTAGGTTCCCTTTAACCCATCAAAGGTGCCTCATGCATACAGTAGAATAAACAGTAATTTCCCCTTAGGTATTTCGCACATAGCTTTTTGTATAAATCCCACCACTTGGGTACACTCCCCACAAAACAAAATTTTTGTGGGTTAACTCTTCACAAACCTACTACTACAGGGGTTGTCGGAGTACCTCCCTAGCTACACATCTCAACGCACCCTCTTAGTGAGGGAGGTGCTTCCACTACTTGAAAGTAACTTGTTAGCGACAATAGCGTAATCTCTGGTGTCCACCACTACAACATACTCTATAGAATGAAAAACACTATCCTTGGGAGTGTCCATGCATCCAAAATCCTCTCGCCTCATATTCTCATTATAGGCCTTTATCTGATTCCATCATTCCTTCTTGCCAGTTGTAGAAGTCTCCTTACTCCCCATTGACCATGCACTCTTCTTGGGTTGCAGATTATCCCTTTGAACCTACAAACTCCCACTCGAACTTTACTCCGTTTGAGTCTCAAGAAATTGCTTCTTCCCTTGATTTATAGGCTTTCCCGTCACCATGCTCCCTAAATCCAATGATATCTTTAGTAGGGTTAGAGCCTCTGTGCTTGAGCAACACTTTCCCATCTTGAAATATCATCTCAAATCGCTTCACCTTGATCATCGAGACAAACAACACACTACACCTGAGTTTCGATACCCATAGTACATCTTGAAATTGTAACAACCCACTTGACTCCATCCTGAATGGCACAACACCTAAGCCTCTAACAACTTTTTGACTCTTGTTGCCAACTTCCATGTGCAACTTTGAGTCCCATTTAGTTAGAGTCTAAAAAACTTCATGCGATCGTATCATATGATTCGACACTCCAGTATCCACATACCATAAATTCTCATTGATGGCATCCTCGGAGAAATGAAATATAAAGCAAATTCTTCCTCCAACCTTCTTAAGAAGTCACCCAACTCACCTAAAGATGTAGCAGCGCTAACTATCTCTTTCCTCTTGTCATTATCTCCTTGCTTCTTTCACAGACACTTGCTCGCATAATGACCATACTTTCCACATGTATAAAACTTCAACTTAATTAAATCCTTCTTCACTTTTCCCATCATATTTCTTTCGAGAGCCACATTATCTTCATTAGACTTATTCTTCTTGTGAAGATCCTCATCCCATAGTTCTTCTTGAATGGAGTTGCCCCATAACCTATTCCAATCTGGCAGCTTATCTCGAGCAATGATCCCTTTGATAAGTGGCTTTTGTTCCTCAGAGAATCCATTCAAAGTAGTCATCCCTAGCTCTGACTTTGGAATTTTATCTCCATTGTCAACAAGCTCATCTCAAACTTGATAAACTATCATCAGATACAGAGCCACACCTTCGCTATCCAACATCTTGGGGCTCTTTAAGTTGTCTCTCAACACCAATAACTGATTATCATTCTTATTCTTATTCTCACAGTCCCTTTACTCCATCAAAGTGATTGTTCATAGGCTATAAGACATGCTATCCAAACCCTCTTATTGAAAAACCTTCAACACATGACTTCAACACCTAATATTGAACGTATTAGCCTTTCTTTCTTCACTTTATGACAACCCTTATTTTTTTCCCAACTTTTCACTCTTCTTTATGCAATATGAGGCAAGTTTCAACCTCCTTCAAGATCAGACTACACACTGAAAATCCCACGCACTACTCCTGAGGCTTAGCGGCCTTATCATAGAGACAAAACAAAGAAAAATATTTTCTTCTTACAGTCTCAGCCCTCCCCTTCATGCACATGATACTGGACAGAAATAACTTAACTTTGGGATAAAAAGTTGGATGGTTGTACATGCATAGAAAAAATCCTTAACTAGGGCATAAATCGTCACAGAAGGTGACCTCAATTCATGCCAGTACGAACCTCCATTAAGGGATGAAACACACACTAAAAAAATCATATTACTCCTAGGAAAATTTGACCATCAAATAGATGTAAGATAACTACAAAATGCTCCAAATTCTTCCTTTCTTAAGGTCTACAACTCTCTGAGGTACTTCACACTTCTATGGGAAAATATCACTTGAGATGTTATGCTCACTTGATGCCAAATGAACTCACTTTCACTCCTTCTTATAGTGTTCTTGGTGGAGTCACTTTTCACTAAGGGTCACGTCTTTAAGCATCATTGGCCTTAGCCTACATGTTGAAACACCATCAAATTAAGAAATAAAATTCTTCTCATTTTCTTTCATGCTCTCCATTGTAGTCTTATGTGCCCTTTAGCCCATGAAAGGTGCCTCTCATGCATCCAATAGAATAAACAATAATTTTCCCTTGTGTCTTTCACCCACAACTTTGGGTATAAAGCCCACCACTTGGGTGCATTCCCACAAAACACATTTTTCATTGTTCAAATCCTCACAAACCTAGTACCCCAGGGGTTGTGGGAGTACTCCCAAGTTACACATCTCAACAAGTTGGTCAAAATCAAGATTAAAAAATATTTATGTTTGATATTAATATTAATAAAGATGACTAATATTAATATTAATACTAATATTAAGGTTGATTATTATTAAAATTATTATTATTATTGAATATAATTTTAGTAGTTGATAATGACTAAAATTTAGTCAACGCTGCAATACTACAATACAAAATTACTAATGTGGTTGTTCTAAGGTTTATAACATCGAATATCAACCACATTTACTAATATGATTGTGCTAGGGCTTATACCATATGGGTTCTTAACTTTTGAGGTTATAATATTGGGTTTATAATATAGGGTGTTTGATATATATGGTTTAATTTATACATATTATAATATTTAGGTTTATTATATAGGATTTATGATATAGGGTTTATAATATTAGGGTTTATGATATAGGGTTTATAGTATTGGGTTTAATATTAGGGTTTATAATATTGAGTTTATAACATTTGAGGTTTTTAATATTTGGGTTTATACTATTGAGTTTAATATTAGGGTTTGTAATAGTAGGTTTAATATTAAGGTTTATAATATTGAGCATATAATAAATATGGTTTATAATATTATGGATTAATATTACGGGTATAATATTACTACTTATAATATTAAAGCTTTATATTAAGTTATATAATATTAGGGTTTATAATATAGTGTTTTTAATATTAGGGTTTAATATTAAAATTTATAATATTGAGATTTATAGTATTGAGTTTATAATATTGGGGTTTATAACTTTAGAGTTTACAATATTGGGTTTATAATATTAGGGTTTATAATATATAGAGTTTATAATATATAAGATTTTAGAATATATAGGGTTTATAATATATAATGGAGTGTTCATGACATTTTAATGATATTAATAATAATATTAATGATATTTACATTAAGATTAACATGCACTATAGGTTTCAATGTTAATTGAAAGTTATTCACTTAGTTGAAAACTTATGTTTATTTATAATTATATAATAATTAATATTAAATCCCTACCATACACATATAATTATTAATGTGGTTGATATACTTAGTTTATATCAATTACATTTAGTAATATGGTCGTACATATGTATTTGATATATGCCTATATCAACTACATTTATGTATATAATTATGCTAATTAATAAAATATTTAACATATTATAAATAATTCTAAATTTATTAAAATTAAATATTATTAAAAAATTATACTAATTTACTTTAGTTGACATTTTCTAAAAACAATTATAAAAAATTAAGATAGAGGAAAAAACAAAATAAAAAAACTTTCCAAATTAAAAAAACATGAAAAATATAATAAATTTATAAAAAAAAATTAAAAAATATTATTATAAATTATTAAAAAAATAAATTATATATATATATATATATAATTTTATTTTATTTTAATATCTTTCAAATTTAGTTAAAATACATCAATATAAACCCTATGAAAAATTTTAAATTTAACTAAACAATAACATTTGAAATAATATAGTCCATACCTCACTACTTCTAAAGTACCTCAGATGAGCAACACCAATGGTTCGATATGTATCTCCCCCAAAAACAATAAGTAATGTAATTTGAGATTTCTAATTAGTTGAGATAGAAAAAAAATTAATTATTTCCTATTGTTCAAAGATATCGTCATAAAAGAAAACAATCCACAAAGAAAAACGGTTGTTTCTTGTTGGAGTAAAAGTATATATATAGTTTAAGATTTCTAATTAGTTGAGAGAGAAAAAAAATTAATTATTTTTTATGGTTCAAAGATATTGTCGTAAAAGAAAACACTTGACTTATATGTGATGCACGAAGAAAAACAGTTATTTCCTTTTGGAATATATATATATATCTATATATATATACATTTAAATATTTTAAAAATATAAAATTTTAAAATTAAAATAAATTTATATAATTTTTTTTGTAAGTTTGGTAAGACTTACTTTTCATTAACATTAAATTAGGGTAAGTTATAGATATATCTATATGGTTAAGTGGCTTTAACATACCTATAAGGAAACTAGATTTGTTGGCCACCTAACTGCATGATAAACCATTTAGTAACAAAATGTGATAAGTCTAATCATCCATGGCAAATAAGTCTAATTGTCTTTGTGCTGCCTAGAATCTAAATAATTGTAAACATAAATATAAACATACTGGACATTATATGACTACTGCATATAATAAAAAGAAAGACAAAGGGAGAAACACTAAGCTAATCATCTTCCGATAGACCAATTTGGTCTCAGTGGATGGTAACCACTATCATCATCATCATCATCATCATCATAATAAAAAGAAAGACAAAGGAACAAACACCAAGCTAACCATCTTCCGTAGACTCAACAAGAGAAGGGTCCTTCATGCTGGAGTCAGGGAGCTTTGTTTGAAGGATGCATGGTATGTGTTGCTCAATACGGTTGAGACACCCATTTTACTTCTATAACTGAAGTTGAATTTTCTGAAATTCCTTGTTATAATGTGGAAACCCATGAGTGGTCGGGGCCCCACCAGACGAAATTTGATCTAATGCTTTGGCTAGGAGGCTCTTCATCAACCAATACAAGTGAAACGATTACTTGAAGTGAGTTTCTCTGACTCTGGTATGACCAGGATTAGGCACTAATGTTTGCCATTCATCCAAATCGATGTCCATAATCCCTACTTTTTGATTAAGCTCTTCTTCCCATTCCTCGATCAACTGATGAACCTGGGTTGAGGTGCCCTCATGATACATTGTTTTCGCTTCATTGATGATGCTTGAAACCAACTTCCAGCCCCGAGCTCTGCCCCCAGAGGAGCTTGGCTAGTTACTCCCAAGGGATTCCTTGGAGCTTTTCCTTCAGTCACGCGAGCTCTGGGCAACTTTTCCCTTTATGTAGGCGAAACGAGCCATGAGAATTCAGTACCTACAATTACTTTGACTAACAAACAGAGGCCTCATAAACCACCCATATGGGAGCTTTAACCTAGAAACACAAAGTGTCTAGGCGTCACCACAGAGCCAGGGACCTGTGAACTAGAGCTTGAAACAACCGAAAATGAACTCGTGCACAGGGAAAATGCATCGACAAAGCCTTCTCCAAGCCACGTTTCATCGCAGACCAGATGATGGTGATCCCGAGACGGTTGTGTGGCAAGACTTACGTGGCAGTTGGCCTGTCCTTGGTCCTTCCCGCGCTGGCACACACCGAAGTTTGGTGAGGGTTTATGGCACCTTCAATGTGCATCTGGCCCGAGGTTGGTCTCATTTTGTGTGAGCATGACATCTATGGTATGGCTCAACCTAGGCTCATTTGCATTGTTGTTCGTCTGGTTTATGCTTCCGTTCCTTTGTGGCTCGTCTAATTCGGCTCCGGAAGGAGATGGCTCTCTGTTGCCCGCTATTCTCTTGGTTCTTCTCTGGTGTTGTTGTGTGCTATATAGCTATACTTCCTCTCTGAAAATATTCTTGTTACTGTGCAGGTATCCCTCTCCTCTTTGTTGTGGCTGGAAGGGGCTTTCTCTCGGGATGAAATGTTGTGGTCTCGTCCTTGAAGATTTGGGTCCGATGTGCTTAAATCGGGTAGGGTCCTTCCTTGACTATGCTCTGCGGTTGCATTTTGGTTTTGGGCCATGTTTTTTTATCTCTTGGGGTTTCAGTTTGTTGGTCTGTCGATACTTGGTTGCCTCCTATGCAACGAGGCTATCCTGTCAATTTTGTTTTCTATTCTAGGAATGTGTTTCAGCCTTCTGTTGTTGGTTGTCATGTCTGTTGTTTCGTCTGTGTACTGCTTTGGTCTATTTGGGTTGTGGAAACCCTCCTCAGCCTATCTCGTTTGTATGAAGGACTGTTGGTTATTTTTTTGAGGGCTCTGTGTCTCGAGGCCTGTGTGGAATCTGGAAGTTCTATCTTGTACTTCCATGGACCTGATGAATATATATATATATATATATATATATATATATATATATATATATATATATATATATATATATATATATATATATATATATATATACTGTAAATTTCTAATTTAAATCAAATAGTATGTATTTGGTAATGTACCTGGATGGTTTGGCTTTGTCGTATTTGATCCTTTCAGTCTTGGTGCGCAGTTTGAATGTTAATCACACAATTTGTTGTTTAATTGCTATGCACAGTAATTTATACTTGTTGCTTCTGAAACAGTGAATACCTGTAAGCTTTCTTTAAATTCATAAAAAAAAAATTGTTTAGAGTTATGCTTTCTTTCCTTTTTTTTTCATCTAGATGGCAGCAACCCCACTTTTGATTCTGGGTTGCCTATTTATGCTTGTTGGCAGCCTCATACTATTGAGGAACCACCCTTAGTTACATTATAGTTATTTTCCAGTTTCATTCAGTTTCATTTCTAACTTATTTTAAACAAATCCTATTCTAACTACTGTTCAGTTTATAAATAAAAACATTGGTTGTAACAACCTTCATTTAAAAATAAAAATAAAACTAACTAAAAGTGAACTTAATCAAAGTCTAGCTATCGCCTCCTTAGTCGAATGCCCCTGCATCAAGCTCCCAGGGTGAATGAATCTCATGGCTCCTGTCCATGAGCTCTTCAATCGAGTACCCGACACTTTGAATCTGGCCTGCATCCAACCAAGAACTGTCCTCAATTGGACGGTCCTTCCATTTGACCAGGTACTGTAAGTACTCTTTCTGTCGAGTCTGCCTGGCCACTTGAGTATCCAAGATTTGTTTGATCTCTAGAGGCTTGGCTGGAGGCATCTGTTTGACCCATGACTCAGTCTCTCCCTGGGTGTCCTGTGTGTGCTGTTGAACTGTCCTCCACATTAGCAGTAATGTAAGGGTACATGTCTGCCACATTGAAGATGGGTGAGATCCCTACACCTAGGGGTAGTTGCAGTTCATATGCATTTGCAAAGAATTTTCGCAGTATCCTGCAAGGTCCTATTTTCTTCAGTTTCAGTTTGTTGTATTCGCCTTGAGGAAACCTTTCTTTGCATAGATGTGCTAGTACCGTGTCCCCTACATTGAATTGCACTTCCCACTGTTTTAAATCTGCCTTCTGTTTATACCTTTGGCTGCTGTCCTGTAATTTGGATTTCACTTGTTCATGAAGTTCACTGATCACCTTTGCAAAGTCTTCACCATCAGCACTCCTTCATTCCAACCGACCCAAATTCCGTAACTCATGCACACCACGGGGGTGCATCTCCTATAGGATCTGGAAAGGACTTCTGCCCATACTCTTATTGGGTGAATCATTATAAGCGAACTTTGCTTATCCGAGTATGCGATCCCATTACCGTGAAGTTTCACCAACCAGACTACGTAATAGATTCCCCAGACTTTGGTTCACCACCTCAGTCTGCCCATCAGTCTGTGGGTGATAAGCTGAGCTGAAGTTTAGTTTGGTATCTAGCTTTTTCCACAAAGTCCACCAAAAATGACCTGTGAACTTCACGTCCTGATCTGAAACAATAGACTTTGGCAAGCCATGTAATTTGACAATCTCTGTGAAGAACAAGTGTGCTACATGTGTGGCATCGCTGGTCTTCCTATAGGGAATGAAATGCACCATCTTGGTGAAGCGATCCACCACCACCATGATTGAATCGAACCCCTTCTATGTTCTTGGCAAACCTAAGACAAAGTCTAAACTGACTGAGTCCCATGGTCTGTCCGGAATAGGCAGGGGTGTATATAATCCTGTATTTTGACTGTGTCCCTTCGCAAGTTGACACATATTACACCTAGCCACAAATTGTTGCACGTCTCTACGCATTTTCGGCCAATAATAGAAGTGGCTCACTTGATCCAAAGTCTTATCAATGCCAAAATGTCCTGGTAAACCCCCACTGTGTTTTTCCTAGATTAATTTTTCGCTCATCGAACATTCCGGAATACACAACTGTCCTCCCCTGAACGATAATCCTTGATGTATGTTATAGTCTAGCCATGAATTGTTGTCTCTCAACAATGGATTCTGGCAATCTTCGTACGCTTCCTTAAAGTCTGCATCTATTTCATATAGATCCTTAAGATGCTCAAATCCTAACACCTGTGCTCTACTTTCCTGTAAAATCAAATTTCTCCTGCTTAATGCATCTGCCACTTTGTTGGCTTGACCGCTGATGTGTTTCCATACAAATTTAAAACTCTGGAGGTACTCCAACCACTTCGCATGTTTATGGTTCAGCTTGTGCTATTGCATAACGTACTGCAATGCAGAATTGTCTGAAAACAAAACAAATTCATTCGCCATCAAGTAATGTCTTCATTGTTTCAGTGCTTGGACCACTGCATAAAATTCCTTGTCGTAAGACGTATACTTCTGCCTATGCTCATTCAAATTCTCACTGAAATAGGCCACTGGGTTGTCCTCTTGGCTGAGTACTGCTCCAATGGCTGTCCCACTGGCATTGCAACAAACTTGAAAAAGTTTGTTGAAATCTCGCAACCTCAAAAGTGGTCTTTCGGTGATCTTCTTTTTCAACAGCTAAAAGCTCTTTTCCGCTGACTCCATCCAATGAAAAGGTTGATTTTCCTTTTTAACGGTATCCACCATGGGTGCACAAATCCCACTGAAATATTTTATAAATTTGCGATAAAAACTCGCCAACCCATGAAAACTCCACACTTCAAACAAACTCCTGGGGGATGGATAGCTAACTATGGTTGCAACTGTTTCCAGATCCATCTTTAATTCATTTTTCGAAATCACAAATCCTAAATAAATCAATTCTTTCTTAAAAAAAGTACACTTCTTCAAATTTAAGAGCAATTTGTTTTGCTGCAACTTTTCGAAGACATCCCTGACATGTCAGAAATCTTCTTCCTCAATCTTAGTGAAAATAAGGATATCATTTAGATATACAATCATGAACTTTCAAATGTAGTCCTTCAACATCTCGTTCATCAAGCGCATGAATGTGCTGGGGGCATTACTCTGTCCAAATGGCATGACCAGCCATACATGCCTTCATTGGTCTTGAAAGTTGTATTCCATTCATCCCCTTCACGAATCTGAATCTGGTGATATCCGCTTTTTAAATCAATCTTCAAAAATTATTCCGCTCCACTCAAATAGTCCATCATGTCGTCCATCCATGGTAAAGGAAACCTATACCTAATAGTGATCTTGTTAATTGCTCGAGAATCAATACACATCCGCCATTCACCTCCTTTCTTGGGAGCTAAAATAGTTGGGACCACACAAGGACTTCAACTCTCCCGAATCAACCCTTTATCCAACAACTCCTGTACCTACTTCCTGATCTCTTCATTTTCCTTTGGACTCATCTGATAAGCAGCTTTGTTTGGTAAACTAGCCCTTGGAATGAAATCAATATGGTGATTGGTACTCCTTTTCGGTGGCAATTTTTCTGGTAGATCATCCACCACAATGTCACTAAACTCCTACAACATATTGTGTCTCCTCAGGTAAGTCAATAATCTCAGTATGGATTAACACCACTCTTGGCCTTCGCACAATTGCATATTTTACCTCATCATCTCCAATCTGCTGTAGAAACTCTTTTCCTCCTAACATTAATGCTTTTGTTCCACCGTTTTTTGTCGTATCCTCCTCTTTCATGGGTACTAGCGTATGCTTTATCCCATCCTTAACAAAATTGTAATAGTTTTTCTTCCCATCGTGGACAACTTTCCTGTCATACTTCCATGGTCTTCCCAGCAGTATGTGGCACACATCCATCGCCATGATATCACAAGTTACTTTATCCTTATACCTACTAATGTGAAACTCCACTTCGTACTGCTAATCAACCAGCAGTTGATGTCCTTTTTGTAACCAAGACACCCTGTATGGTGTTGGGTGCTTCAATCTTTTTAAACCTATTTTTTCTACCATTTTAGTGGCTACTAGTTTTTCAGTGCTCCCACTGTCAATAATCAATTTGCATCATTTCCCATGTGATTTACAAATAGTTCGGAACAGTGTTTTCCTCTGTGTCTGGTCAGCTAACTCTTTAGTCGGTTTCAACAATACCTTGTTTAACACTAAAGCTTCTCCTGTTTCAGGAATGTTCTCCACTTCTTGTGGCGGTGCCTCTGCTTCTTCTGGTTGAGCAACATATGCTCCTCTTTGCCCTGCTTGATCACTTTCAGGACATTCAAAAGACATGTGTCCGCACTTGTGACACTTGTAACACTGATAGGCATTTCCTCTGCCTCTGCCATTACCTCTTCCGCATTGGTAAGGCCTTCCTCCTCTAGTGTTACCTTCTTCTTTAGTTGGTCCTATAGTTTTTTAACGACTGCCCTCTTCATTGCTGTTGACAGTTCTTCCTCTGCCAAAAGACTATCCTCTTCCTCTTCCAGATCCACGTCCTCTTCTGACATTCTGCTTTCTGGCGATATTTTCTTCTACCTTCAAAGCACTTTGATAGGCTTCCTATATGGACTTGGGGGAAATAATACTAATCTCATCTAGTATCTCCATCCGTAAGCCATTCACAAACCTTGTTGTCTTTTCCGGGGTATCTTCAACATAACCCACTCGCAGGTTCACTCTGTAGAATTCTTCCATATACTCCTTCACAGTCATTGCTCTTTGCTTCAGGTTCTGCACCTGCCTATACAGAGCAATCTGATAATCTTTGGGTAGAAACTTACTCTTCATCTTGGCAATCATCCTGTTCCACTTTTTGATCAACGGTTTATTTGATCTCCTCCTTTCTACCTGCACACTGTCCCACCACAGTGTTGCGTGTCCCTTCAATTTGCTGGCTACAAACCTGACCTTCTTATCCTCACTGATTTCTTCACACTCGAAATATTTATCCAGCTCACTAATCCTGTCCAACAATACCTCCGTAGATAAGCTGCCATCATATTTCGAAAGATTTGGCTTTGGCTTGCTACTTGCCAACAAAACTGATCTCAATAATTTTATCTCTGGTCCCTCTTCATCTGACCCATCCATTGTGGCTGCAACTTATTCTTCACTATCATCACCACCTTCTGGATCCCTACGCCTCCCTGCTTCCACTGCTGCCAATCGGGCACTTAGGATCCTGATTTCTTCTCGCAACCCTTCATCGGCTACTCTCCTGATAGCTCTACCTCGACCTCTTCTTCCTACTTCCATTTTTTTTCTTTTGAGAAAAGAACTTCCTCTGATACCAAAATTTGATGGCGATCCCGAGACGGTTGCGTGGCAAGACTTATGTGGTAGTTGGCCCGTCCTTGGTCCTTCCCGCGCTGGCACACACCGAGGTTTGGTGAGGGTTTATGGTGCCTTCAATGCACATCCAACCCGAGGTTGGTCTCGTTTTGTGTGAGCATGACATCTATGGTATGGCTCGACCTGGGCTCATTTGCGTTGTTGTTCGTCTGAGTTATGCTTCTGTTCCTCTATGGCTCGTCTGGTTCGGCTCTGGAAGAAGATGGGTCTCTGTTGCCCGCTATCCTCTTGGTTCTTCTCTGGTGTTGTTGTGTGCTATATATTATGCTTCCTCTCTGACAATCTTCTTGTCATTTTGCAGGTATCCCTCTCCTCTTTGTTGTGGTTGCAAGGGTCTGGCTCTCGGGATGAAACGTCGTGGTCTGGTCCTTGAATATTTGGGTCCGATGTGCTTAAATCGGGAAGGGTCCTTCCTTGACTGCACTCTGTGGTTGCATTTTGGTTTCGGGCTATAGTTGTTTAACCCTTGGGGTTTCAGTTTTTTGGTATGTCGATTCTTGGTTGCCTCCTGTGAAACGAGCCCATCCTGTCAATTTAGTTTTCTATTCTGGGAATGTGTTTCGGCCTTCTGTTGTTGGTTGTCGTGTCTATTGTTTCGTCTGTGTACTGCTTTGGTCTCTCTGGGTTGTGGAAACACTCATTGGCCTATCTCGTGTGTATGAAGGACTGTTGGTTTTTTTTAGGGCTTTATGTCTCGAGGCCTGTGTGGAATCTGGAAGTTCTATCCTGTACTTTTGTGGACCTGATGATTATATATATATATATATATATATATTGTAAATTTCTAATTTAAATCAAACAGTATGTATATGGTAATGTACCTGGATTGTTTGGCTCTATCGTATTTGATCCTTTCAATCTCGGTGCGCAGTTTGAATGTTAATCACACAATTTGTTGTTTAATTTCTATGCACAGTAATTTATACTTGTTTCTTCTGAAACAATGAATACTTGTAAGCTTTCTTTAAATTCATTAAAAAAAAAAAATTGTTCAGAGTTATGCTTTCTTTCCTTTTTTTTCATCTAGATGGCAACAACCCCACTTTTGATTTTGGGTTGCCTATTTATGCTTGCTGGCAGCCTCATACTGTTGAGGAACCACCCTTAGTTACATTATAGTTATTTTCCAGTTTCATTCAGTTTCATTTCTAACTTATTTTAAACAATCCTATTCTAACTACTGTTTAGTTTATAAATAAAAACATTGGCTGTAACAAACTTTATTTAAAAATAAAAATAAAACTAACTAAAAGTGAACTTAATCAAAATAGCTTGTCCAGCTGTCACCTCCCTAGGATGCTCTTGCATCACCAGAGCCGAGGGAAACAAAGTTCACTATCAAGAAACTTACTAAACTTACTATGGAAAACACTGGTTATCCCATCCACACTTACCGCGAAAAACACTGGTTATCCCATCCACACTTATGCCCCTACCATATTCGAGGATGGCATTAACTCCTCGCATGCAAAGAGCCACCGCTCCATGTGCTAAATGCATATGGAGGATGGCAAGAAGGCACTTTGGGATTATCAACCTCATTAGTATGCCACTGCTCATATGTTTCATGCATGTGGAGGATGGAAAAGAAGCACCTTGGAATTATCAACCTCATTTGTATGTAAATCTTATTACCACAGGCTCCCACCCGAATGAAGAAAATAAATCTATATAATTAAAATAATTCTATACTATTATTAAAATTTAATATTAACCTTATAAAAATCAAATATTACTACTATTAAAAAATTATATTAACAACTTTTAAAATAAATTTTACCCAAATTTAAAAACACAAATATTAAATTTATATCATTGAAGTGATGTTCTGAAATATTTTAACTCATTTATATATTTTTTTGACCGATCTCCTTGTTGTTACACTACTAGTTTTTTCTTTTCATCAATTTTAACACGATTCAATTTGCTTCCATGTCCACTCTGGTGGACTAATTCTTACAAAGGAATGACAATCTTACCAGTGCAAGTGAATACATTGGGTTATGGGATCTTTGGTTATGCTTTTCAATTAAAATTGCAATAGTTTACAGTAATAACATGCCTTGGACCTATGAGTTATTTAAATTATATAAATTAGACTCATATATGAATAATAACAATTTTTATGTTTGCCCAAGGAAATGCATGTTATGATTCATCTCAATTTTAAAGGCAAGTCATAAAATAGAGTTACTAGCATTGATGCTTATACTAAATCTTAATCTTTCTCATCTATTCTTTTTTGGATGAGACATGTTATGATTGATCCCAATTTTAAAGGAAAGTCATAATGCAGAGTTATTAACATTGATACTAATACTAAACCTTATTATCTTTCTCATCTATTCTTTTTTGGATAACCCAAATGGGTGAAGCATAATCTTGGGTGCATGCAGAAGAAAAAGAAATTGAAATAATTCTGAAATTGGAATTTTTTTTTTTTCAATTCTACTTTGGTCAAAATGTCTAGAAAAAAAAGAAGCAAAAATGACAGTAAGAACGAAAGAAAAAGGAGAATTTGTGAAAATGACTCGATTTTTAATCAAAATTATCAATTTTTCTTTCTATAAAATATAAATTTTCTATATGTATGGATTTTTCTTTTTATAAAATATCAATTTCCTATATGTGCATCTATCTATTAGGGAAAGATTTTACATAAATAAATTTTGAAATTATTTTAGATTTAAATTTAAAAATAACATTTTGAAATTATTTTAGATTTAAATTTAAAAATAACATAATTTATGAGTGTAGATATTTTTTGAGAGAATTTTATAGGGAAAGTTTTTTATTATTCAGAGAAAATAAAGCAAAGATAGAAAAAAAAAATTTACCCTATATTATCCAAAACAATATCTACAAAACTTTTTATATCAAATTCGAATTGGGTAACTATGTAATTAAGAAGCCATTGCCAGATGACTGTGATTTTTGAATATTTTCTTTATTTTAAATTCTAAAGAATGAGGTTAAGAAGATATGGACATCCTGAATATTTATGGTGATTTAGTTAAATTTAAAAAATATTTTATTAATGAGAGAGATTTTAAAGAGATTGATGATTTTTGTTAGTTTATCTTATAGTATTATGATGTACTGGAGATTGCTTTCTGTGGTTTTTTTTTTTTAATGCTAATGAATGAGGTTAAGAAGATATGGACATCTGAATAATATTTTATTTGGTGTTTTAGTTAAATTAAAAAAAAATGTTTGATTAATGATAAAGATTTTAAAGAGGTTGATGATTGTTGTTAGTTTATCTTATAGTATTATGATCTACTTGAAATTTCTTTTTGTGATTAAGACATCTTTTAATTAATTATTTTTCCATATTAAAAAATATTGATATTACAAAAATATTTTTAAAATATATAAAATTTAGAATTATTCAAGTTAATAACAGGTATTCAGTAATAAGTATTTTTAGAAAAGTTTTTAAAAGGGATATTATAAAATATTATTAGTAAAAAGAAAGAAAACAAAATATAAAATATATAGTTTTTTATAAATTTGAATTTTATATATTAATAAAAGAGACTAACTCTATTTTATAATTTTTAATTATAAAATTTACTTTTGTTTAAAAATTCTATATTTTATATAATTATAGTTTTATACAAATTTTAATGATTAATTAACTTTTGTATATCTACTAAAAAAGAATCAAGTTCATAATCAGTTTGTTCATTTAATGTTTTTATTAAAGAACTATTACATACATTAAAAAGAATGAATTTAATTTTGATTAATATAATACATCTATTAGAGAATTGTATCATACATTAAAAAAACTTAATTCCAATTCATTCACGTGAAAAATTAATTAATAAAATAAATTGATATAAAAAAAGAAAAAAATCTATTATTCATATAATCTCAAATTTTTTATTTGTATTTGTGTTTTGGTTATGAATAACTAAAGCAATTTAATTGCTTAAGGATTTAAAGGTTTTGAGAATGATGAACTATGATAGCAACACATTCGTGCACATTCCTCACACTTATCATTATATCCATTGAAGCTATTAATGTGAATTGTGAGGAATTTAAAATCAAACTCATGGAAGAATTATTGATACTATTTGGACAAGGGGATATTATTAAAGGTTTTTTGGATTCTCTTTTTAATAGTTTGGTAAATTAGGAGTAAGAAATAAAAATTGTAAATTTTCTGATTTTGACATTTCATCGGCATAATGCAATGTAATTGTGTTTACATGTCATTACATGAACCTTGAGAGATTTGATTTTTCTATCTACACTGGATGCTTTGATGGGTGCATAGGGGACATATGGTGTTTGGAGTTGAGTATGTTAGAGTGCTTTATTAGGTATTTTATATTTTTGATAGACAAAATAATGATGAATTAGCTAGATCTGAAGTGGGATATATTTTATTGGGTTTACCCCTGTCATCTTCCAATTTCTGTTTCCCATTTGTGGAGTAAGAACTAGATTAGTCAATGTAATACATCAAATATTATTGAGGCCTAGGAGTTAGCGAGGAGGCTTAATATGGTCATTGCTTCTTGTACACAACCTAAATATGATCTCTTCTTTGTGAGAAGGATACACACCTAGTGCTCTTCACTTGTTACAAGGATGAAAACTTAGTGCTTATTGAAATTATTCAATACAAAGTGTTTGATGAATTGCTTTACATTGAGAAAAGGCCAACCTAGTAGTTTTCTCAATAAGAGGCCTTTAAATTAGTCGTTAGGTCATATGAAAGTAAGACTATCCTATTATAGATACAATTGTTAGAATATGTTGCATCCATTCAGCTAAAACTACAAAAAAGAGGGGGGTCTCAATTGCCTGAAAACACCTTTTATATGCTAGTAAGTAGTGGTACGATAATTTTTTCTTTCACATTATGAAATTGGTAAGGATTCGATGTTATTATTGGTTCTTCATCTTCATGGATATATGAAAACTCATTAGGGTACCATCTTAACCATTTTTTATTTTTATAATTGCACACAACAATGCAACCAAATCTAAAATCATCATAGTATATATAAATAAATCCACCAAGAATACAATATAAGAGAGCATGCCATGAATCCATAAATCATACACAATTACACCATGAAATCATGATAATCATCAATGCATAAATAAATCATACAAGAAAAATACTTGTAACTCTAAGCTAATTAGATTCCAAGAGCTAATCCAATGGTGCTCCAACTCCCACTAACCAATCTTCTACCAATGGTTGGGGGATGTTGGGGGTTGAGGGATCACACCACAAGGGATTCACTGGGGCAACAATACTATACCATGTGCATTCATATTGGGGGATATATAATGATGAAAAAATGACATAATATATTGAGCATATAATAGGGGGTAAATGGTTTTTATATTGAAAGATATAAAAAACGAAGCTCAAAATTATTGAAAAAATTTAAAGGGCATAAAAATGTTAATGAAAAAATAGGTACCTACAATATCTAGTGAAAGTAAGGGTTTTTTAAATTGGGAAGGAGTATTGGGTTCATATTTGTAGGGGGTTAAATAATTTGATTTTTAGAGGTATTTTCTAATATGTAGTCAAATTAAGGGTATTGTTTAGTATGCCATAAAATCATGTGATATGTCAGAGGTTCATTGAGTGAAGCCCCCATGGATCACACTAAGGGTCGATTTCCTTCCAACCCATGCAAATACCTTCACAATTTTTACCCCTTCAGTAGGGATCTTAGCTTAACAAGGTAAGGGAGGTAAGGGCATATAATAAATATCTATAAATAACTTATTCCCATAATAATTTGTTATGGGTGTAGGGATCTTGCTACCATTCAAGCATTGGATGCATACTCTTGGTTGGTCATGTAACATACTTAGTAGTGGCACCCTAAAAAAATAACCTACACAATTTCCAAGAAATATTACATATTAGATTATTTGCTAATTATTTTTAGTGTGGTGAAGAGGATCCTCAACTTGTAGCACTCTCAACCCCATGAGGTTATACTGTGTGGGGATCTTACTATTACACCCAACCCGTAGTGATTGAACCACACTTTGAAATGCCATCTTGTAATGGGCCCAAAAGAATGGTACAAGGAGACAGGAATAATATGAGCATAAGTAATACTAGTTGGTTAAGTATAGTCCTAACCCCTATTCAACAAAAACTAGATTATAATAACTAATAATATGCTCTACCAAGTATAAAATTTCAAATCACTCTTTCTCACATAACAATGAGACATTCCCATAAAATTTTGTCAAGAGTCATACAACCCCTTATGTAAGGCAAGAAACTCCTTATATATTCATTCCCAATGTAACATCTTCTAAAGTTTTGGCTCTTATCCTTCCCCCTTCTCATGCAAGGGTGAAATTGGACCTACAAGTGAATTTACACATGTCAAGAATGTGATACAAGAAAGTTAGAACACTTTCACTTTTACCTTTTTACTTGAGTGAAATTTGAATTTACTTTTAGAGTGTTTTTTCTTTTCCCAATGTTTCCTAAGCTCTAGGACATGACAACCATCCTCAATGAGTTATGAACCTTTCTCTTGAATGTATTTCTCCATACTATCCACCAATGTATAAACCTGGAATAAAGTAGTCATTTCATTATAACAATGCATGCATGCATACACACATACATACATTGGTATCATGGAAGGTAACAATGGCTTTTAATTACCTTTTCAATTATTTGGAGAGAAAACCAAAAGATTGTTCATTTAATTGTGAACCCAGGTTTCATAAGGGAACTTGTGAATCATTGTGCATTTTATATGCTAGTACAATCATGCATTTTTCTTGAAGTTGTAGTAAGTAAATGATTATCATAGTTCAATATATACTGATTCTTTTACAATTTGCCAAGTAATCTAAGCCACACCTTCAATCTAATCCGCACTTGTAGGAATGTAAAGAACACTGTCTAACCTATGTTGCAAGAAAGTAAATCACTCTTGCAGGAAAAGTATATCACACTAGCATCTAAAGGAGACTTGCACAAGTGATGAGAATAATCTTTATTTTTTCAATTAATATGTAATTTCATGTGAACCATAAATTCATTCAATTACAAATTGTTAACTCACAATTCTTATAAAGAAATTGAAATTGTAATCCAAATGCATAAAATAACTAATCAAAAAAGAAAACATAAATGTTAATATTATGGAATCAAAATAATGTTAACAATAAAAAAAATTTACAACAACAAACTAGAACTGTTAAGATTCTAGAAATATAGTAACGTTAACACTACTACAAAGTTACAACTATGGGAGATGCAGAAAAAAAACCCTAAATCATGCGATGCTACAATTCCTTCAAGAAATCAATTAGTGAGTGAATAAATATAACATTAACGCCTAAGTTATAGTAGTGCACCTATAGTTTAGAGTTACAACAATGTAATCTATCGAAGTTGCAAAAAATAGTAATTTATCAAAGATGCAACAATTAACAATTTACATTTGCAACAATATGAAAAATAAAGTACATACAAAAATTAATATTGAATAGAAATTAGAACTACAAGCACGTTATGGATATAGATCGTACCTAACTAAGGATGGGCCATACCTCCTTAGAAGAGGGAATGGTTAGAAAATAAATAAAATGTGATTTCTCAACACACCATTACTCAAACTAGAGAACTTGAATTGTACAAACAAAATCGTTAGTTCTCATTACAAGCTACTAATTTCAAGCTTACAGTTTCTCTACAAATCAAGGATAATAGGGGTTTTTATACGAAATAGCTTCTATCTAAAATAAACCAACAAGTGGATGGACATCCATGAAAACTAGGTTCTTCATCTTATTACATTTATTTCTTTATAAAATGGTAAAAACATACATATACTGACTCAATTTATTTGTGCGATAGGTGGTGGAAAAATTAGATCATTTTTTTGGCCGTCCACTTGTTTTTATCATTTCCCTACATTATAAAATGTTTTTTAACCCATCTGAATGGTCCAAAATTAATAGTTCAATAGTTGAATATCACATTAGCATAATAGACACAGTTTTGTAACACTGTTACCAAGGCTGCAACAACAAGAAAAACAAAGAGTTGCAACAATCACACCATAGCAATAGCACAAGTTTCAAAAACGATGTTAAGAATAGCATGAGTCACAATAGTGAAAAATGCACCCTAGAGTTGAAACAACAATGAGGAGTTGCATAACAGTGAATAATTGCATCAACAATGAGGAGTTGCAACAATAGTGAGGCAACAACAATGAGGAGTTGCAACAACAATGAGGGATTGCAACAACATTATGGAGTTGCAACAATAGTGGATAGTTGCAACGACTATATAGACTTGGAGAAACAATGGAGAACTACAACAACTGTGGTCAAATCTTGGACTTTCAACCATTGAACCTTGCCTAAGTAGATAGATTTACAACACCTACGAGGAAATGCGACACTTATGTGGAGTTGCAACTAATATCAAAATCCTACGTTGAGTAGTACTTGTGTTGTCCTTGAATCTTGTATGCCACTATTAATATAGAAGGATAACAATTCTCTAAAAATGTGCCCTACGATGTGTGATGGTTACCTATCTATTCTTACCTTTAAAATCTGCATGTTAGGTAGAGCAAGCCCAATGCTTATGAATGTTAATGACCTGTAAAGGTATGCGCTATTTCCCCCTAACCTAAAAATTACTAGAATAACTATGTTGTGTAATTATATGGGTTGCTACCTAATCAACATGGTTATTAATGTAAGACATAAATGCTCTCAACTTTACATCCCCCACAAAGTGATTTGGATTCCAAATAGAATCATGAAATAACACGACACTATGTTGATAGAGCTCACATAAGAGGTTCTTCTCGTCATTACTACAAGCATAGTAAGCCTCCAGAAATGTGGGTGGGCTTGTGATTTCAAATGGCTTATTAGTCATGATGGATTTTCTATGTAACATTGTGAATTTCTCTATAAAAAACATATTCAATAGTTGAATATCACATTAGCATAATAGACACAGATTTGTAACACTATTACCAAGGCTGTAACAACGAGAAAAACAAAGAGTTGCAACAATCACAACATAGGGGTAGCACAAGTTGCAAAAACGATGTTAAGAATAACATGAGTCACAATAGTTAAAAATGCACCCTAGAGTTGCAACAACAATGAGGAGTTGCATAATAGTGAAGAGTTGCATCAACAATGAGGGGTTGCAATAACATTTAGGAAATAACAATGAGGAGTTGCACAATAGTGAAGATTTTCAACAACAATGAGGGTTGCAACAACATTGAGGAGATGCAACAATAGTGGATAGTTGCAACAACTTTAAAGACTTGGAGAAACAATGGATAATTGCAACAACCGTGGTCACATCTTGGAGTTTCAACCATTGAACCTTTCCTAAGTAGGGAGATTTGCAACACCTATGAGGAAATGCAACAGTTATGTGGAGTTGCAACTAATATCAAAATCCTATGTTGAGTAGTACTTGTGTTGTCCTTGAAGCTTGTATGCCACTATTAATATAGAAAGACACAATTATCTAAAAATGTGCCCAACGATGTGTGATGGTTACCTGTCTATTCTTAGCTTTAAAATCTATGTGTTAGATAGAGCAAGACCAATCCTTATGAATGTTAATGACCTGTAAAGGTATGTGCTATTTCCCCCTAACCTAAAAATTACTAGAATAACTATGTTGTGTAATTATATGGGTTGCTACCCAATCAACATGGTTATTAATGTAAGACATAAATTCTCTCAACTTTACATCCCCCACAAAGCGATTGGGGTTCCAAATAGAACCATGAAATAACAAGACACTATGTTGATAGAGCTCACATAAGAGGTTCTTCTCCTCATTGCTACAAGCATAGTAAGCCTCCAGAAATGTGGTTGGGCTTGTGATTTCAAATGGCTTACTAGTCATGATGGATTTTCTATGTAACATTGTGAATTTCTCTATAAAAAACATGTTGTAACATGGATAAGGGGCCTTGCAACTAATGACAAATTCTACTAGTAGGCTAAGTTGTATTTTCTCTATTTCCAAACTATTGACATGCTTATCCAACTAAAAAAGCTTCATATTATCTTCTTTTTCTTCCTCCCATATATTCATGCATGTTTCATAGAAAATGACCCACTTTTCTCTAATACTTTTGACAATTTGGTGATGATCCTTAAAGGGCATCACTCCCTCCTCATATGAAGCCAACAATTGGTTTCATTTTACTTCCATTGCATTCACTAATGCATACATACATACATATATACATTGGTATCATGGACGGTAACAATGGATTTTAATTACCTTTTCATTTCCTTGGAAATACAACTAAAAGAATGTTCATTTAATTGTCAACCTAGAGTTCGTAGGAGAACTCGCGAATTGTTGTGAATCATATATGATGGTATAATCATGTATGTGTCTTGAATTTGTAGTAAGTAAATGATTGTCATAGTTCAATACATAATTATTCTTTTACAAATTTCCAAGTAATATAAACCACACCTTCAATCCAATCCATATTTGTAGGAATGTAAAGCACACTATTTAATGTATGTTGCAGGAAAGTGAATTGCAAGAAAGCAAATCACTCTTGTAGGAAAATTAAATCACACCAACATCTAAAGTTAACTTGCACATGTGATAAGAATAATATTGAATTTTTGTAATTAATTTGATTTAATTTCATGTGCAAAGGAAACACGTTCAATTACAAACCATTAACTCACACTTGCTTATAAAGAAAGTGAAATTGTAATCCAAATGCATAAAATAACTAATCCAAATTGTTCAGGAAAACATAAATGTTAGTATTATGGAAACATAGTAATGCTAACACTACAACCAAGTTAAAACAACAAAATAGAATTGTCAAGATTCTAGAAATATAGTAATGTTAACAATACAACAACCCTGACTTATGTGATGCTATAATTCCTTCAAGATATCAATTAGTGAGTGAATAAAGACAACATTAACATCTAAGTTGTAGTAGCACACCTATAGTTTAGAGTTACAACAATGTAATCTATTGAAGTTGCAACAATTAGTAATTTATCAAAGCTGCAACAATTAATAATTCAAAGTTGTAGCAATACTAAAAGTAGAGTACATACAAAAATGAATAGAAATAGAAATTAGAAGTACAACTACATTATGGGTAAAGACACTACTTAACTAAGGATGGGGCCCTACCTCCTTAAAAGAGGCAATGGTTAGAAAAGAAATAAGATTTGATTTCTCAACAAACCATTACTCAAACTAGAGAAATTGAATTGTAAAAACAAAATCGTTAGTTTTGATTAGAAGCTAAACAAAAATTATAAACTAGGGTAAATATTCTTATTTCAAGGTTATCATTCAAAGTATATCGAGACATCATTTACTAGTTGGAATTAACTAATTCCTAATGCTACACTTTCTTCTATAAGAACTAACACATAATCAAATAATAGTTGTCACTCTTCACACTTTTAGGAATGCAAATCAATCTCACTGTCAAACCCTCATTTTCATAAAAAAATGTTTTGCACACAATGTTGGAAATGAAATCACACTTGCAGAATAAAATAACACTCATTCATCAAGACGACCCTAATAGTAACAACAATTGAACAATGATAAAAACACATAGTTAGTAGGATCACTAGGGGAGTAAATATGTTGAAAAAGAAGCAATCTACATTAATATTCTACAAGTTAAATTAACCAACAATAGAAATAATGTATTAACAAGAATATTTAATAGTGATAATTTAAATTATAGTAAGAACTGAATTAACATAGCCTGCAAATAAATTAATATGAAACAACTATCTACCTATACTAAAAAAACAACCCCTACTAAAGAGGAGGGTCCTTCCTCCCTAGCAGTGGGATGGTGATTCAAAGCTCACAAACTAAAAATTCAAAGATGCACATAATGTTGGAACTGAAATCACACTTGCATAATAAAATAACACTCATTAATCAAGACCACCCTAACAGTAACAAAAATTGAATAATGATAAAACACTTAGTTAGTAGGATCACTATGGGAGAAAATATGTTGAAAAAAAACCAATCTACATTAATATTATGCAAGTTAAATTAACCAACAATAACAACAATGTATTAGCAAGAATATGTAATAGTGATAATTGAAATTATAATAAGAACTGAATTACCATAACGTGCAAATAAATTAATATGAAACAACTATCTACCTCTACTAACTCAACAAACCCTACTAAAGAGGAGGGCCCTTCCTCCCTAGTAGTGGGATGGTGATTCAAAGTTCTCAAACTAGCAATTCAAAGATAAGCCATGAACTTGCAGATTTTGCATTAGTTTTGGAAATGAAGTTACAAGATGCACAGTCTGAGTATGATGATGCCTCCTCTTTATATCCTAACATATAACACTAGATTAATTTCCAACCTTCTCTTTTTACATATATTTGTACAAGAGAAGTGTCGGGGGAAAATTAGAACTAATTCCCCCAAATCTGGATTATAACAGCTATGGACATATTACAAAATATTGATTGTGTTTGTTTTTGGTAGATATTGGTTGCATAAAAAATAAAGATCAAATTAAATTGGATTACTATACCATAGAATCATCTTAGAATTAGATGGAGCTATTTCAGTTGATAACTGGTCGCTCTATTTGGGATGTAATATATCAATGACCACAATAAGAAATATGTTCTTGAAATAATCACACATTGTGCCAAATACACAATTTGTTTTGAGAAAATGCTTGCAATTGACCTTATTAAGGATGTTATGAGAAAAACTGATGTTCCGTATTTCTGGGATTCATCTTAGTTTGTCTACAAACAATGTCTGAATTTGGTCACCGATTATGCTTAATGTGAGCTCTTTGAACTATAGGTCGTGAGTTGAAGCCTAATGTAATTGACCTAGGTATGATTTAGTTAACACAAATCAATGTCAACATCCCTAGGAATAAACCCATGTTCTGGAATTTCTCATGGAGCTCTGTATATATGCCAACCATGGAGGATAGTTACACTACAACAAAATAGGCCATTCACGCTGCAAATAGTGTTGGAATCTAGTGTTTATGAGGAGATGAATTGGCTTCAAGAAATATTGCAAAATCTGATGAAAAATGGAATGCTCACATGGGAACCTTGATTTGACTCAGGAATAATGCCTAGTATAGCATCGGGAATAATGATGAGAATAGCGCCAGAAATAGTTTCTTCCATTCTTACTTCCACTATTGTGTCCATCTGTACTTCTAAGTTTTCTACTATTTGTGCTTCCTATTTTTCATCTATTATTGCATCAAAAATAACTTCTTTTTGGCTTTCTATTTAATGACAAGTTACGCTTCCATCATAACATCAAGTTTCACTTCCAATATGGCGCTTCTTATTGCATCTAGCTTTGCTTCCATTATGGCATCTTCTTTAGCTTCTAATATGGCTTCCATTATAGTGTCTTTTGTTGCTTCTAATATTTCTTCCATTATTGCATATTGGTTTTCTACCTAAATGCCTTCTTTATTTTCTTCTTAGGAAATGCCAAGTTTGGTTTCTAATATTTCTTCCATTATTACTTCTTTGTTGGCTACCTGAATTGCTTATGTTTTTGTTTCTCAGGTAACGCCAAGTTTTTCTTCCACAATTACATCTTTTTTCACTACTTGAATTACTCTTGTTTTTTCTTCTTAGGTACTGCCAAGTTTGGTTGCTAGTATTGATTCCATTATTACTTCTTGGTTTGCTACCTAAATTTCTTATTTTTTTGCTTCAAAGTTAACGCCAAGTTTTGCTTCCAAGATTGATTTTGGTGTGCTTCTAGTTTGACTTCCATTGTTGCTTCCTACTTTTCTTCCAAAATTGCTTCCTTGTTAGCCTTATGGTTTACTTCCTTTTAGTTAGAAGGTTTGCTTCCTGTTTAGCGCCTGGGTTTGATTCTTTTTTAGGCCTTGGGATTTACTTTCGAATTAGCCTCCAATTTTACTTGCTATTAAGCAACCAATTTAACTTCCTGTTTAGAGCCAATAATAACTCCAAATATGGCTTCCAATTTCATGTCGAATTTTACTTCCATTTTAGAGCCACATTTTGCTTCCATTTTAACAACTCACGATGCTTCCTTTGTAGCTTCCATTTACTAATTTAATATTTTTTATTTAAATTAAATTATTTAAGTATGTCATACCCCTTAAATAACTTATATGATTATAGAGTAAGTCATATTGAATTTGAAATATTTTATAGCATACTACTTATAAAGAACTTTTAGGGAAATGGACATCCATACAAACTAACATTATTTTTTTTAACTATAGTTGGTATTTGTATATTATTAATATTTTTTTTTTTGTCATGACTAGCTACATATAATGTAGGCCCAGATTAACTTCATAAAGATTTATACCCCTACTAAAGAGGATGGTCCTTCCTCCCTAGCAGTGGGATGGTGATTCAAAGCTCACAAACTAAAAATTCAAAGATGCACATAATGTTGGAACTAAAATCACACTTGCAGAATAAAATAACACTCATTCATCAAGACCACCCTAACAGTAACAACAATTGAATAATGATAAAAAAACTTAGTTAGTAGGATCACTATGGGAGAAAATATGTTGAAAAAAAGCAATCTACATTAATATTATGCAAGTTAAATTAACCAACAATAACAACAATGTATTAGCAAGAATATGTAATAGTGATAATTGAAATTATAATAAGAACTGAATTACCATAACGTGCAAATAAATTAATATGAAAAAACTATCTACCTCTACTAACACAAAAAACCCTACTAAATAGGAGGGCCCTTCCTCCCTAGCAGTGGGATGTTGATTCAAAACTATCAAACTAGAAATTCAAAGATAAGCCATGAACTTGCAGATTTTGCATTAGTTTGGGAAATAAAGTTACAAGATGCACAGTCTAAGTATGATGATGCCTCCTCTTTATAACCTAACTTATAACACTAGATTAATTTCCAACCTTCTCTTTTTACATATATTTGTACAAGAGAAGTGTAGGGGGGAAATTAGAACTAATTCCCCCAAATCTGGATTATAGCAGCTATGGACATATTACAAAATATTGATTGTGTTTGTTTTTGGTAGATCTTGGTTGCATAAAAAATAAAGATCAAATTAAATTGGATTACTATACCATAGAATCATCTTAGAATTGGATGGAGTTATTTCAGTTGATAACTGGTTGCTCTATTTGGGATGTAGTCTGTCAATGACCAGAACAAGAACATGTTCTTGAAATAATCACACGTTGCACCAAATACACAATTTTTTTTTAGAAAACGCTTGCAATTGACCTTATTGAGGATGTTATGAGAAAAACCCATGTTGTAGATTTCCAGGATTCATCTTAGTTTGTCTAAAAACAATGTCTGAATTTGGCCACCGATTATGCCTAATGTGAGCACTTTGAACTATAGGTCATGATTTGAAGCCTAATGTAGTTGACCTGGGTATGATTTAGTTAACAAAAATCAATGTCAACATCCCTAGGAATAAACCCATGTTCTGTAATTTCTCATGGAGCTCTGTATATATGCCAACCATGGAGGATAGTTACACTACAACAAAATAGGCCATTCATGCTATGAATAACGTTGGAATCTAGTGTTTATGAGCAGACAAATTGGCTTCAAGCGATATTGCAAAATCTGACGAAAAATGAACGTTCACATGGAAACCTTGATTTGACCTGGGAATAATGCTTGGTATAGCACCGGGAATAACAACGAGAATAGCGCCAGACGTAGTTTCTTCCATTCTTACATCCACTATTGTGTCCATTTGTACTTCTAAGTTTTCTACTATTTGTGCTTCCTATTTTGCATCTGGTGTTACACTAAAAAATGTCACCATGACTATTTACAGTTAGTATGGCTCCATCTACTGTCATACTATCCTCCTTGGCAAGTCTCATGCCTCTTCTCTTCATGTCAAACTTCAAGAAAGAGAGAAAAGTCATTTAAAGTCAATTATCTCTGGTACGCAGTTTCTCTTAGCCTTACCTGCGTGTACGCAACCCAAGTTCACAATACCTGCGTACTTGTACGCTCTGTATGTAAAGGGGTGGGTGTGTACCCCTGTAAAGGTCAAAAGGCGCGAGTTTCATCTTAAAAAAGTTACTTGTGGTCATTTCTAGAGTCTTCTAGAAGCTTGTTTGACGTGTATGAAGCGCCTCCAAATGGTTCATGTATCCCTACCAAAGAGGAACTTATCCCATCAAGAGGGGAGTTATCCCATCCAAGGAGGGGCTTATCCCATTGATGGTGGACCTGAATAACTTCCTCTAGAGCACTATAAATACAGGCATTGGGCCAAAGGGAGGAGAGGTTGAAAGCTGAACATTCCTAAGGGTAGATGCTGCTGGAATTAGGACTTCCTTGTAGAAGCTTGTGAGGAGAGATTACCATCTTTGCTTGTTTCATTTGGAAGTGGGTGAGCTGATCAGAGTAAGGGAGAACTCTTGTGGACCCTGGGAAGGACCTGCACAACACCAAGGCTCGGATTGTAATGGTTCCTTTTGTTACCTTTTAATACAAATTAGTCCATTCTTCTCAACAATTTGTTATTTATGAGTTGTTCCATATACTCCTTGGTCTACATGTTAAATATGTTTTATTTTATGTGATATTTAGGTGCTATTTAATCATTTGATTGTTAGTGAATGCAGGTTTCGAAGGGAAGGAGGAGCTCATCCGGATCAACGAAGCTAGACTATTACAACAGCGTTGGGTTACAGGTAGGATCTAAACACTTGATTTCTCATATTGTAAAGGCATATTTAGTGAAGGATTGCTCTTATTTGTCTTGTTTGTCACTAGAAAGTCTTAGGCTTCTAGGGAGGTCGGTTGTGTCCGCACTAACGACTCTTTCCGTGTGACAAAATGGCGACTCCACTGGGGAATCCATGAATGTGTTTGAGTTCTTTTTTATTTGATATTTTGGTCTGAGAAAAATCGCTTGTTTTCTGGTTTTTGGCTGTCTAACTGTGTATTTGGGTGGGTTAGCTTAGAGTCAAATTAGATTTTCATTTTTCTTAGCTTTGCCAGTAGTACGCAACCTTTGAGTTAGGCACAGTGCGTACTTGTACGCATTGCGTCTTTGTGCATAGGGCGTACCCGCGCCTGTGTCAACAGATCACCTACGTACCCCTGTCAAATTTGAGAAAATTTCATTTTTCCTCTTTCTACTATTTAGATTTTGTTTTTAATTTGTTTTTACTGCCTAGATCCACTGGTTTACTGTCAGAGATATTCACCTGAACTTGTCCCGTTAGTGTCGAGGGTTTTGGTGGAATTCATAGGGATTTTGCCTTAGGGTTTGATTTTTAACTGGTCCTGTAGTGACTTTGGCGTTAGAGGTTGTCAAACTTTGGATCTCCTTGGTTTTGATCAGTCCTCTTAGGAGTCGGGCCTGTCATAGAAGTCACCCTTGTGAGAGACCTACCTTTGTGTCTTCTCTTTGCAAATCTCGAAAAGTTTGTTTGTTAAAGCCTTGAATTTCATTCCTGAGAAAAAAGAACAAAAAGATTTCGATTTTGTTTTTTGATTAGTTTATGATTCTGCATAAACTGTTCCTTAGTTGCATTTTGACTGAGTAAAACATCCGGGAATTATCCTTGTAGGCTTTTGTCCTCATTATTTTTTGGCTTTTAGGTAAATTTCCTTTTAATTTTCTTTTGAGTGAATTTGATTTGATTGTCTTAGATTTGTTAAATTTCATTTGATAAATAGTTTTTACATGCTTTATTAATATAGAAAAAACACAAAAAATTCTTTTGGAAAATGTTTTCTTTGGTAGCATTTGTAGTCTTTTGGGAGAAAAAGGAAATTTCGTGAAGTAATTAGTGGTCATGAGTTGTATGTTTTGAAAAGATAAAGAGATTGTTTCTTTGATTGTCTTTGCCAAGACAGTTGTTTTCTATAAAATTTGCATTTTCCAACTCTCTTAGCTAGGAGATTCATTGAAAAAGAAAAGCAGTGTAAATCATCTTAGGTGCATCTTTGTAGTGGTTGCGAGTCGAGTCTACACACCACCAGTTTCATCTCCACTACCTTTTGTCTTTAAGAAAAACCATAAAATTAATGCTTAAAGTAAAATCAACTTAGTAACTTTTATTTACTAGGGCTCTGAAACACCAATTTAGATCAAGCTAGTGTCTTGGAGTAGGAGAGTAATTAACTCTCCAAGACAACAAAACCAAACAAGTAGCTTATCTTGTGATAGAATAAATCCAATTGTTTCGTTTGTACTCTGGGAAAGCTCCTCTTAAAGGAGAAGCACGAGCTCGTGTCCGAACCAGTGAGGGGATCAATCCTCCCTCGTTGGAAACGACGCCAGACAAGCACGTATTACAAACGGTAAACCTCGGATTAACCATTGTCGAGGAGCCAGGGGTCACTTGTCGGTAAACCTTGGATTATTGTCAAGGAGCCGGTAAGGGGATTGAGCTTGATACTCTGCCCTTGCGTGCTGTCGGAGTGTAGACTATTCCCCCAGGTGCATTTGTTGCTATTGGTAACCTTAGTGACCATTATCTTTAGGATTCTACTGAGGTGACGGTGGAGGGAAGATCCCACTGTACCTGGAGCAGACGTCGGCTAGAATCACTTGGATTTTCCGGGGGGTTCACTTCACTCGAGACGGTTAAAGTGGAGGAACTTGTTCCGGTCTATTCATTAAGCAGGTTTCCGGGGTAACTGTTCCACCCGCCACTTCTGTACTGAATCCGGCGATGTTGGGTTTCATCTCCAACTAGCGTTTTTGGTCCGGAAGGCTACTGTTTGTGCTTGGTTTGACGCCCTAGATTCTTTAGGCAAGTGATTCAAATTTGTTTGGTTCTTTAGAGACTTTAGGTGGTTTGCTTTGAGATTTTACTTTGTTTGTGTGTGCAGTAGTTAAAAGTCTTTAACTGTGGCGGAATTACCGAGACAGTCCTGTCGACTTCAGGGAAAGTCTCTTGAGGTTGTTTCCATGGCCGAATTGTTGAGGAAATCCCGTAGACTTCGGGGTGAGCCTCCTCAAGACGTCCCGAGTCATTACGAAGGTTTAAAGGTCCTTGTTACTCCTAGTGGCAGTAAAGTAGGTTCACCTGAAGAAGGAGAATCGTCGTTGGTAGTCCATCCAGATTACCAAGGTCTAGAAACAGGTTATAATCCCGACGCAGTTGCAGTTTCTGAGCTTGCTGGTAGTTTTTCATCTACTAGTGATATAGGCGAAGAACCTGAAGTATCTGAACCTGTTACTCCAACTTCTAGTGCACCTGATTCACCTAGGGTAGAAAGAGTCATCACCGAAAATCTTCTTGCTGGTTTGATAACTATTGAAGAACTTGCTCCAGAGGAAGAATTAGGCATATCTATCCTTGAAGATCAAACTACTATTGATCTAAGAGAGCGTGAATCTATCTTTTACAGTCCTCCTAGAAGTACTACTTGGTACCTTTCGTTAACCAATTATTTAGGCAACTCAGGGATAAGTTTTTCTCCACCTCGAACTCCTTTTCCACCTGGAGGTATTTATACTCCTGTAAATATGTCTGGTCAGTCGTCCGTGTTCACTCAATCTCCTGAATCTTACTTGTACGACGGTCCTTCTATTCCCTCCGGGTATCAGTCACTTTCTGGTACCTTTGCGGGAGCATCTCCTCAACCCATTGAACATGGGTTATTAGCTGGAAACAATGGTAATAAACCATTGGGTGTAGGAGACATTTACATGATGTCAGGTTCAGTTCCCAGTTCTCAACCTCAAGGTGGTCAATTACCGCCTAGGGGGCAACCTCAATTAACGCCTGGGGGGCAACCTCAAGGTACACAAATTGTGTCTGGGGGGCCACCTCAAGGACAATATGTACCCATAGTACAATACCTTCCTCAAGGTCAACCCCAGCCTCAATATGTACCCCAGGGTAAACCTCAGTATCAATATTTACCTCAGGGGTATCAACCTCAAGGTCAAGGTCAACCCCAGTATCAGTATTTACCTCAAGGTTATCAACCTCAAGGTCAATACATGAGTCAAGGTTATCAACCACCTTAAGGTCAGTCATATGTTCAAGGTACGGGAACTGTGCCTTTCAGTTATCAATCCTATCCTCAACCCGGTTACGGATCTCAGTATCCTCAACCTGTTACGGGTCAATACCCCAGAATGATAGTGTGGGATCCATCACAAGGTCAACAGGTGTTGCAGCCAAGTATACAGTTGTTACCTCAAACTGGACAACCCATAGTTTCTGGTTCACCCCAGCAACCGCAACCTGTCCAGTCAAATATTCAAACTTCTGTAACTTCGGTAGTTACTTAGCCGCCAATTGCACCTAGTACTCCTTCTCAAACGACTACTGCAACTACTGCAACATCTACCGCACTTACTTATGGCGTATCGACAGCTCCAGTTTCTACTATCTCTGCAACCACTCCTCAGACATCTTTACCGTTGTCCGGATCTACGATTCAAACCACGGTCCAGATGCCTGTAGGGCAGCATGGTTTAAGTACTGTTGTAACAAGTCAACCTCAATTTACCTATCAACAGTACCAGGGACAGTACCAATTCGGTCCTGCTGTCCAACAACCGGTTTACCAGTATCAACCGTATCCTGGGTACACTTATCAACAACCTCAACAGCCCCAGTACGGTCCGGTTAATCCTGATTTTCCAGGAGGATACAATATCCCGAACGCGATTCCTATTCCTAGTTATCCTGGATATCCTCCTCCTGGAACTGGTATTGTGACCCAGAGTTTTAGAGATCCTAACCGGAAATTACCGTTTATCGCAACTTTGGATTTACCCGACTTGACGCGCCTAACGAACGATCCAATCAATTATCTTCCGTTTTGCCTGCCAATGCCAAATAAATTGCCCAGTGATATACCCAAGTTCGAAGGTAAGTCTCGAGAGGATCCGTCAAATCATGTGATGACTTACTACCTCTGGTGTGCCTCAAATTCCATCTCGGATGATTCAATTCGCTTACGTCTTTTCCAGCGTACGCTCATTGGTCTCGTGGCCAAGTGGTACATTGAGTTACCACGGGCCTCTTTTTACAATTTTAGTCAGTTGGCTACCTCGTTCCTAACTCATTTTTAGTTGCCGGTCAGATACGATAACGGCACGGAGCTATTAACTTCATTAAAATAGTCGACCTCCACTTATATTTCCGATCATATTCATGAATGGAGACGTCGAAGACGTTTAGTGAAAGTTTTTATCCCAGACCAAATCTTAGTTGAATGGTTTGTAAAATCATTATTACCGAAGATTACTGAAGATGTAGCTAAGGCCGGAGTAGTTACTGAGGAGCAAGTCATTTCTCAAGCTCAGTACCTTGACTTAGTTTACACTCAGTCGGGTACGTTGCACGAGAAGATCCCGGATCTTCCTAAGTCGAATCAAATCGCTGCTGCTCCTTCGGGGTCTCATGCTGCTGATGGCATGATTAGTACGGTGAATACTAAAAGTAAGAAGAAATCCTCAAAGAATTCTTCTCCAATAATAACCTTACCAGACTCCCCGACAGGAGAGTCTTCTCCTGAAATTACCGCCGACATTCACGTTGTAGAGTCATCTACGGCTAAATCAAAAAATGGTGGTAAGAAGAAAGGCAAGAAGAAGGATAAAGCAGACAAGGCTCCAAAGGAGAAAAAAGAGAAGTCGGAATCTAACGACGAAAAGCGCAAACCTCGCTATCCTTGTTTAATTTGTGAAGAAGATCATATCACAAGAGATTGCCCTCATCGGGCAGAGGTTGTGAAAATCATTAAAGGTTCCCCAACTCCTGCTGTTTTGAAAGATCCATTTCCAAAGCAGGAGAGTAAAATGATAGGTTCTTCCTCGAATGCAAGTGAAGAACCCATATTGATGATGTCTCATGTACGGATTTCGACTTGATCGCAAGATTATGGTAGTAAGAGTCCTGTTGATGGCAAAGAAGCAGAATCTTCTCGTTCTAATCCATCAACCTCAGCTCCCGGTTCCGATCCACTACAAATCGAGAAATCTAACCCAGAAATGGTAATCAAACCACCCGCCAAGGGTATACTTCGAAAGTCTGCTTTCAATCCACATGAGAGAGCAGCTCAGATTTATAACATTGTTGAGGATTTAGCTGTTTCACCCTCAGCAATGTCGGCTTTGGAAGTGCTGCAATCATGTCCAGCACAATGAAAATTACTCTTGTCGGCTATAGGAGCTGTTGATATTCAAGACCCGAATCTGATAATATTTGATCTAGAAAATAGTACACCGCGTCTCCCTCATTAGATGGCTTTCCAGATCCTAGTGATAGTCAAAAACAGGCCTATTCATCGGATTGTAATTGATGAAGGAGCTTCTACGTGTATTATGTCGATGCAGTGTTGGAGATCGCTTGGTTCTCCTTCACTGAACTAATCCCCGACGATTCTTAAGGCCTTTGATGGCCATGGGTTCCATCTGTTTGGAATTCTACAGGATTTGCCTATAGGGGTTGAAGGAAAAACCGTTAGTCTGGATGTGGAGGTGGTTGATGCCCCTCTAGACTGCAACCTTCTTTTGGGTCGCAGTTGGTCTTACGCTATGACAGCGGTCGTGTCATCGGTCTTCAGAGTTATAAAGTTTCCACACAATGGTAAAATCGTGATGATAGACCAGCTGGCTTACTTTTCATCTGACCCAGCCTCTTCAGAGAGTATCCAACATGTCGGTAAAATGACTATCCCTTACAAGGATGTTGGTGTAGGATTAGTTAAAGATTCCGGTTTACTGGGAACTTTTCCTTTCCCTCCAATCAACACAGACCCTTCATTTGCTTTTATTCATATGATTACTTCAGACACTATTATTTACGATGATCCTTGGATTGTCCCATCTGAATCTGAGATAGACTCATTCGGTGATGCCATGCCTTTGAGTCCATATGAAATTGCTTATGAAGCGGTGCAGTCTTTTACCGACTCGCGTTCAACCCAAATCGACCAAATGAATGTGGTCCATGAGGAATCACTTTTCACATCAACCTCAGAACGGATAACGTTTCCTGAAGTTGTGTCATCTGACGAACAACTTCGCGAAATCCTAAGTGTAGACGATCTACCATGGGAAGATCTTCATCATAGATCTTCGTTTTTACCTGAGGGTGATGACTTTGAAAATGATTTTTCATCAATTTTTACAGCTGAATATGTCAAGGACGCTCAGAATCCCACGAAACATCCTGATTCAGAGCTGAATTTGGGAACCATTTCCCAAACTATTGCCATTGACATTTCAGTCAAAACCAGAATTATTGAGAACATTCATATAGGTGCCTCGTGTACAGATGATGAAATTCAAACATACAAGGTCCTATTTCAAGAATTCCGCGACGTGTTTGCCTGGTCCTATGAGGAAATGCCAGGAATTGATCCCTCCATTGTTGTTCATTAGATCAAGACCTACCCGGACGCTAAACCCGTTCGGCAACGTCTGCGTCAGATACACCCTAGGAAAGCGGCTACGATTAAAACTGAAGTCGAAAAGTTGTTGAAAGCAGGTTTCATTTATCCGATCCCGTTAACGGATTGGGTATCGAATATTGTTCCGGTTAACAAGAAACAAGGAACAATAAGAATATGCATCGACTATAGGGATATAAATCGTGCTTGTCAAAAAGGCAACTATCCCACGCCCTATATCGATCAAATAATTGATGATTGTGCCGGCAGTGAAATATTTTCCTTTATGGACGGTTTTTCCAGTTACAACCAAATCAATATTCTACCTGCCGATCAACCAAAAACGGCTTTCATTTGTCCCTGTGGGACATTTGCTTACTGCAAATTACCTTTTGGACTTAAGAATGCCGGAGCCACTTTCCAACGGGCAATGTCTTACGCGTTTCACGACATCAAACACATTGTGCAACCGTATCTCGATGATTTGCCTGCTCATTCTTTACATCGAGCTGATCACCTTGTTCACTTACGCGCTATTTTTATGAGGTGTCGGCATTATCGAATTCGGTTGAACCCACACAAATGTGTCTTCTGCATAGAAGTGGGACGATTGCTAGGATTTGTCGTTTCAAAAGCCGGTATCTGCGTCGATCCCTCGAAGGTCGAAGCTATCATCAAATTGCCTCCTCCTTTGAGTTTGCGCCAACTCCAAAGTTTGTAGGGGAAAGCAAACTTTTTACGTCGATTCATTCCTAACTACGCCGAGGTTACAAAGGGTTTCACCCAGTTGTTGAAACAAAATGCACAATTCTCTTGGGATGAGATAGCTCAGAAATCTTTTGATGCACTTAAGCACGCGTTGACCCATGCACCGTTGCTGCATCCTCCCAACTACAACCAGGACTACTTTTTGTATCTCGCCGCCTCCCACTCCACCATTGGAATGGTCTTAGTTCAGGAAGACGAATTCAGAACGGAACATGTGATATATTATCTTAGTAGGACGTTAAATCCCACTGAGCTAAAATATTCGCATGTGGAGAAATTGGCCCTGGCAGCTGTTCAGGCTGTCCAGCGTTTTCGTCATTACATTCTTCTCCGTAAAACTACAGTGATTTCGGATTGCAACCCTATGATTTATATTTTGACTAAACAATTACTAGGGGGCAAGTACTCTAAATGGATTGTTATCTTGCAAGAGTTTGACTTGGAGTTTGAAAAATCTAAGTCTAAGAAATCCTTAGTTTTTGCGGAGTTGATGTGTGACTTCCCGCGTGCTGACACGGAAACTGTGGCAGAGGAGCCCATTGCGGACGAATATTTGTTTCTTATCAGCACTTTAGATCCGTGGTATGGGGATATAATCGTCTATCTCCAAACCCAATCCTTTCGGCCCGAAGCTTCAAAGTCGGAACGTCGGAAAATTCGATTCCAGTCCCAACAGTACAAAATTATTGGAGATACTCTTTATCGTCATGGGGCGGACTTCGTTTTTCATCATTGCTTAACTCATGAAGAGGCAGAAAGGGTTCTGAATGACTATCATTCTGGAGCATGTGGCGGTCATATGTCTGGGTATGCCACAACTCAGAAGGTGTTGCGTGCTGGCTATTTCTGGCTGTCCATGTTTAAAGATTGTATCATTGCGGTCCGAAAATGCCACAACTGTCAAGTGTTTGATCGCAAGATGCGTGCACCACCTGCTCCTGTCCACCCTATAATTGCCGTTGGTCCTTTTGCAAAATGGGATATCGATTTTATTACATGTAACCCTCACTCGGCCGGGGGGCATGCGTATATCATCCTTGAGGTTGATTATTTTACTAAGTGGGCCGAGGCGATGCCTACATTCGAGGCAGATGGCAAGACAACAACAATTTTCGTATTCAATCATATTATTGCTAGGTTTGGTGTCCCACAAGCGATAATCACTGACCATGGGCACCATTTTCAAAACATTATGATGACAGAACTTACAAGCCAGCTTGGTTTATGCCATGATAGTTCTACTCCTTATTATCCCCAAGCGAATGGTTTGGTTGAGTCCATCAACAAAGTTCTAGTTATCATGATCCGACGAATCATTGGCATTCATCGGTCGAATTGGCACAACATGTTATTTTCAGCGCTTTGGGCATACCAAACCTCAGTGAAAACATCAACAGGGTTCACTCCTTTCCAACTAGTTTATGGTTTGGAAGTAGTGTTGCCCATTGAATGCGAAATCCCATCACTTCAAATGGCTATCGAATTACTCCCAGCTACTTCCGAAGAGGAGAAGCGTCTGTTATACTTAGCTAAATTAGATGAGACTCGACAGGATGCTACTTTGGCAATCGAGACTCATGCAAAAAGAATGAAAGCTCAGTATGATCGTAACGTGACCCCTCGTAATTTTTCGGAAGGAGAACTAGTGCTATTATATGATCAAGCTAACGATAAATTAGGTGCTGGAAAATTCGTTCCCATGTGGCATCGACCCTATATTGTCAAGAGAAAGCTAGCAAAAGGGGCCTATGAGCTGGTATATTTTGATGGGGACTCTTTGGGTAAGCCCAGAAATGGACTTTACCTAAAGAGGTATTATGCTTTAATGGTGGGTATGGAGATTCAGTTAGTTTAGTTAGGTTAATTTTTCTTTCTAGCTGGTGTGTTTTGTTAGTTTAGACAGTGTGCTTAGCTTAGAGAGTGTGTTTTTCGTCGTTATTCTGGCTTATCTTGGTTTTACTCTTGATATTGCAGATGTCGACGCCTCTCCAAACGTACATTGGATTTGCTGATGGTGCTTGTCATAGTACATGGAATATCTCTTCCGCAGCTTGGGTTATCTATTCGCCCTCTAACGAGTTAGTTTCTATGCATGGGGTGAGCCTCGGTCAAACGACAAACAACATTGCAGAATACAGTGCAGTGATTGAATTATTATCTGAATCTATTTCATTTGGGATTCGAAGTTTGATAGTGAGGTTAGATTCTGAACTTGTTGTATTACAGCTTAATAGAGTCTATTCCATTAGAAATCCCGTATTATTAAGATTGTTTTTGAGGGTGCGTCTCTTGGAACGTGAATTTGATTACATTGAATATCAGCATATTCCAAGGTCTTTAAACACATTAGCAGATGCAATGGCGTCTCGAATGTTAAATAGACATTTGTAACAATCATAAATGTAAATTTATAAACATTTCATCACACATGTTTAACAAAATAAGCCGGTAACAATGATATATATAGATAGGAGTGTGTCAAAAAATATACATCGTCTTCGATCATAGGCTGAAAAACACCTTATGATCGACAAAAATGATAAGTACAAAAAACCAAAAATGTCACATGTGTCTACAAAAAGTGACTAGCCAATCACTGGTGGTGCTCTCTATATGAGACCACTGCCCGCGCTACCCTACACAGGAACCTCCTGAAAGGTCCTAGGACTGCGACCACATAGCGCTGAAGTCGGATAGGAATATCGTCTATAGTCGTCTCTGGTATGCCCGCCGTGAGACGCTCTAGGTCCTGTTCCAGCTCGGCTAAGGTCTCTGCCACCGCATCCTGTGGGGCTGGTGCTGGTGCAACTGGTACTCTTCTCTCAAAAGCCCGGAGATTGGCCGGACGTCGTGGGCCTACATCTGCATTTTGAAAATTTTTGCTGTCAGTTTTGAGACGATATATAAAAAACAAAAAAAAAAAAAATAATTTAAAAACTTGTGAAAATGAAGTACCTCTGTCGTCCCATTTTTCTCCCTGTGGAAGAACCATGTTCGGATCATTGCGAAAATCTACTCCGGCATAAGGAAAATCCTAAATCACAAAGACCTGGCTCTCCAACCAGTGAAAGTAACCCGCAGGAAATCGGACAACTCCTGCTCCCTCATCAGGATGCCGGGCCATTACCGAAACCCATCGCGTCAACTTAGGCTCCCGAGGAGGCCCAACTGGAACAGTAAGATGCTGGGGGATCAGCATTGGAACTCTCTCTAGGGTAAAGCTCACAACTAAAGGCCCATATCCAAAGGTCTTCAATTGTCCGTTCCTTGCCCTAGTCAGTTGGCCTTTCATATTGGCCAGCACAGCATCGCACCAGTTGAAAATGGTGCCTCGGAAGCAATCTATAGCCATCCGCATTTGGGAACCAGTGGCTATGTGCAAAGCAGCAGCATCGCAAAGTTTGGTAACTGTAAATTCAATTACCATAAGTTCAGGTCAGGATATGTATTTGATTTCTATCCCCTTCTCCTGGTTTTGATTGTTGCACCACTCTAGCCGGAGACTAGCAAGGGATTGGCCACCCGACCTAGTCTCGAATAGAGACAGTTGCTCGCCCCTGTTAGGCAAGCCAGTGAGAAAATATATGTCGGAGGGCTCTATCTCGAGCTGGTGTTGTCCGATGTAGAAACATTGATCTTGAATATTCCACCTTTCAACCAGCCACTCTAAGAATGGCACCAGGGCCCTCATGCCAGGAATGGCCCAGTACTTGTAGAGACAGAATGCCTTTAAAGCATCAATGGAAGTTTGATGACCTATTGCAGCCAAATCGACATCTTCGTGTTCTCTTTCACGCCAACCTAGCATGGTGGGCAATCTACACACCAAAAAACATTGATTAGAATTCATTAAATCAAATTTTGATGGTTAGGTTTTGAGTTTGGGTTTTGAAAATCCGCTTTGCGTGGAGTGCGCACCTCGCGTTCAGAAAACAGAGCGTGGGCACGCAGCTGTTCTGAAAGTGGGCTGCGTACTCCGACCATTTTCCCATATACAAAAATGTCGGGGTACGCAGGTCACCCATGGGGCACCTGCGTCCCCCGAAAAGTGGACCCTAAAATCCCAAACCCTCCAAAAAATCAAACTAGAACTTAAAATGGAATTCTAAACGGATGAAATTGAAGAGGAGGATGTTGTGAAATACCTGAAAGAGACGGCGCTCGATTCCGACGGTCGGATTCTCTGTAAATTCCACGGGAAGTTTCTTGTCAAAAGCCCTTTTCTCACCCTCAACAGTAAAATGGTAAAAATGACATGGTAAAAAGTCTTTTTATAGGTTTTTTGGATAAATGAATGCTAAGTTTGTTTATTTTTCACCATGAAAAGATATTTTTCAATGTATTTTTGCCCATCTTAAACAGGTATGAGTAATGTGTTGTTTTTGTGCAGGACAAAAAGGACTTTAGGGTAAAATCATCATTTTTCATGAACCAAGACATCAGAGTCATCTTTTAAGCCCTTTTTTGACTCCTAAAACATGAAAAGATTGCCGAGCGTTTCTTTTACACTCGTTAAAATGGAATTAAAAGACGGTCGTCTTATAGCCCTTTTCTGACCGTAAAAGCAAGAAAAGATTGCCGGATTTTTGTTGTTTCAAATTCGATACTGGAAATAAAACGACGTGTCCTTGATCGCTTTTTACTTTTCAGGTCAAAGGCACTAATCATGAAAGTACTCCTTGGTCGCAAGATCAAGCGGTTCTCTCAGGTATTATTTTATACTTTTTCGGGCTTGGGAGACACAAATTTACGAAAAAGTTCACCTTGGAGTCTTCTTTAGTTTTTTCAGACTCTCTAAAATTGAAAAACGCTGAGTTTCTCCTATACTGGACTCGTTAAAATTTTACAGTAAAGGACCTGTTCGATTACAAACAGGAACAGACCACTCCTTCTTAGGGTCCGAATCTAAACTAAGTTGGACTCATCCGAAGGATGAGCTTATAATCAAGCATATGTTATCCTCCTCAAGCTTGTAAAAAATAAAGAGGTACTTGCCAGAAATGGTGGGGGAAAGGAGAGAAGAATGAACCTATTTGTTATCCTTTGTTACAGAAGAACCTTATCACCACTCTTGAACACGACACGTTTCATTCACCTGGGTTGGGAAATCCTTTGCCTTAAAGCTGATAAAACCACTTTGAAAGTCTTCAACCATTTCTGGGTATTAACTTTGGGTCAATCATCGCCAAGCCATCTGTCGTGTCGTTATGTGTTCAAGAGGTCTATGCAAATAAGCCATTCATATGCAAAATACTTGTCATCCATTTGACCATCCCTGAGTCAGTCCTTACAGCAACATTTCTTCAACTTGAACAATGATTTCGTGTTGTGGGCTTGCCTGCAACGGGTCGCTTTTTATCGACATCAACACATTATCTAGAGAGATGACATAGAAATCGTCAGTACCTTGAAGTCTGCATGCATCAATGGCAGGTTTCTCGCCTTTGACGACAGTTTACATCATTGACTTTCGATCAAAAGATTCCGTGACGTGTTCGACATCAACCCATTCATTCACATTTCATGGATTGTACTGGGTACTTTGAGAACCATTGACATCACTGGTGGTCTCTCTCACACTTGCTAACGGTTTACATCATCGACTGGTAATCAAGTAGTTTCTACCATGTTCGACATCAACTCATTTATTCGCATGGATAGAATCGTACCAATTCAGGAAGTAGAGATGAAGACCCTGGATCTAGTTTCCACCATCCAGGCTGCGAGGAGTTTTGTATTCATTATATAGTAGACTAATCATAAACAGATGGCTGCGTCCATACTGTGTCTACAAAAGTCTATGATTTTGATGTACTGCAAAATCATTCTTGTATCAGAGCAGTAGTTAGATTGTTAGTTAAAGTTTTCAATCTGAGTATGGGAATGCCTACCTCAGCGATGATATCATCTTATATATGTATTTTGTGTTGAATATTTGCAGGTTCTGACCGGGTCCTCCGCAAGATACTCCTTGAAATGATAAAGTACTTCACCCTTCCTAGATCATATATAACCCTAATCTACTACAGGTTTCGCACTTTAGGGGGCAATCTGTTACACTAAAAATGTCACCATGACTATTTATAGTTAGTATGGCTCCATCTACTGTCATACTATCCTCCTTGGCAAGTATCATGCCTCTGCTCTTCATGTCAAACTTCAAGAAAGAGAGAAAAGTCATTTAAAGTCAATTATCTTTGGTACGCAGTTTCTCTTAGCCTTACCTGCGTGTACGCAACCCAAGTTCACAATACCTGCGTACTTGTACGCTCTGTATGTAAAGGGGTGGGTGCGTACCCCTGTAAAGGTCAAAAGGCACGAGTTTCATCTTAAAAAAGTTACTTGTGGTCATTTCTAGTCTTCTAGAAGCTTGTTTGACGTGTATGAAGCGCCTCCAGATGGTTCATGTATCCCTACCAAAGAGGAACTTATCCCATCAAGAGGGGAGTTATCCCATCCAAAGAGGGGCTTATCCCATTGATGGTGGACCTGAATAACTTCCTCTAGAGCACTATAAATACAGGCATTGGGCCAAAGGGAGGAGAGGTTGAAAGCTGAACATTCCTAAGGGTAGATGCTGCTGGAATTAGGACTTCCTTGTAGAAGCTTGTGAGGAGAGATTACCATCTTTGCTTGTTTCATTTGGAAGTGGGTGAGCTGATCAAAGTAAGGGAGAACTCTTGTGGACCCTGGGAAGGACCTGCACAACACCAAGGCTTAGGTTGTAATGGTTCCTTTTGTTACCTTTTAATACAAATTAGTCCATTCTTCTCAACAATTTGTTATTTATGAGTTGTTTCATATACTCCTTGGTCTATATGTTAAATATGTTTTATTTTATGTGATATTCAGGTGCTATTTAATCGTTTGACTGTTAGTGAATGCAGGTTTCGAAGGGAAGGAGGAGCTCATCCGAATCAACGAAGCTGGACTACTACAACAACGTTGGGTTATAGGTAGGATCTAAACACTTGATTTCTCATATTGTAAAGGCATATTTAGTGAAGGATTGCTCTTATTTGTCTTGTTTGTCACTAGAAAGTCTTAGGCTTCTAGGGAGGTCGGTTGTGTTCGCACTAACGACTCTTTCCGTGTGACATCTGGTATTGCATAAAAAATAGCTTCTTTTTGGCTTCCTAATTAACGACAAGTTACGCTTCCATCATAACGTCAAGTTTCACTTCCAATATGGTGCTTCTTATTGCATCTAGCTTTGCTTCCATTATGGCATCTTCTTTAGCTTCTAATATGGCTTCCATTATAGTGTCTTTTGTTGCTTCTAATATTTCTTCAATTATTGCATATTGGTTTTCTACGTAAATGCCTTCTTTATTTTCTTCGTAGGAAACACCAAGTTTGGTTTCTAATATTTCTTCAATTATTACTTCTCTGTTGGCTACCTGAATTGCTTATGTTTTTGTTTCTCAGGTAACGCCAAGTTTTTCTTCCATAATTACTTATTTTTTTAGTACCTAAATTGCTCTTGTTTTTTCTTCTTAGGTAATGCCAAGTTTGGTTGCTAGTATTGATTCCATTATTACTTCTTGGTTTACTACCTAAATTTCTTATTTTTTTGCTTCTAAGATAACGCCAAGTATTGCTTCCAAGATTGCTTTTGGTGTGATTCTAGTTTGACTTCCATTGTTGCTTCCTATTTTGCTTCCAAAATTGCTTCCTTGTTAGCCTTATGGTTTACTTCCTTTTAGTTAGAAGGTTTTCTTCTTGTTTAGTGCCTGGATTTGATTCCTTTTTAGGTCCATGGTTTTCTTCCTTTTAGTCTTGGGATTTTCTTTTGAATTAGCCTCCAATTTTACTTCCTGTTAAGCAACCAATTTAACTTCCTGTTTAGAGCCAATAATAACTCCAAATATGGCTTCCAATTTCATGTCGAATTTTACTTCCATCTTAGAGCCACATTATGCTTCTATTTTAACAACTCATGATGCTTCCTTTGTAGCTTCCATTTACTAATTTAATGTTTTTTATTTCAATTAAATTATTTAGGTATATCATACCCCTTAAATAACTTATATGATTATAGAGTAAGTCATATTGAATTTGAAATATTTTATAGCATACTAGTAAAGAATTTTTAGGGAAATGGACATCCATACAAACTAACATTATTTTTCTTTAACTATAGTTGGTATTTGTATATTATTAATAAATACAAATTTGGTCATGACTAGCTACATATAATGTAGGCCCAGATTAACTTCATAAAGATTTCCAGAGCATAGCTCTTTTAGGTTTCTTATAGTTACATGCCAGACCACAACATTGGAATAAAATAACAAGATATTTTTTTTAACTATAACCTATATTTTTATATTATTAATAAAAAAAAGTCATTTGTCTGTGACCGATTACACATAATTCATGCCCACATAATACATGTTCAAATGATATAAGTCAAAATGATACATGTAAAAATGATACAACTCAATATGGTACTGCAGGTGAAAATGATACATATGATAATAAACATGAAAATGGGCATCATAATGATTTATCAATAATGATCCATTATGGAGTCTATACGATCAATGTCATTGGCTACTACCAAAATTTTTCTATCATCATCATGTCTATAATGATAATCATCACTGTCATCATCATCATCATCTTTAGTCTCCTCTCCATCTATGAAGCTTGCATTACCCAGGAACTTTCTCCCTTTAACATATAAAGCATGCACCTCAAATAATTGCCCAATTCACTTGTACACGCGGCAATTTTCTCCCATTTAGATTTGCAGGAGCTTGTAATTTCACATTCCTGGCAAATTCACATCTATGCCATTTATGCGGAATCTTTTCTCCACATTTAACTTCAACCATAATTATCAACATGCTCATGTGTTTATACACATCATCCAACTACAGTCTACATTCTCAATCCAATTTAGAGACTTCATTCCTATCCCAATGTCAAATCTTGTACATGCTCATTAATCCAATAAACATGACCAAATGCGCAATTATTGATTTGACATTATTTTAAGCAATGGAATGCTTAGACTAATACTTACTCAAATGCGCCCTTTTCAAACATTCAGTCATTCAGATTTTGAAAATCTGTCTTCAATCTCTATTTAATACAACATAAGACATTCTTACCACTTGCCAAGCTGTAGTCGAATTCATAAATTTCTTTTCTAATTACTTGGATGCCTTTCACCTTGATATGCCCTTACTACCATACTGTTCTGCGTTTCTGTATCAAATTGCCAGCATCCTTACTGCGCCTTTCACATCTTTGCAAATGAATCTTCAACTCATTGTCAAAACAGCTTCAAATATACAGTACTGCGTTTCATTCGGCAACTCATTCACATATCTGCAAAACGCAATGATGCCCAACCATAATGTTAACACATGTTTGTAAATGCGCTTACCTCTCATTTAGAATGCGCCTCGCCTGCTCCATCCATCAGAAAATGTTCAACACAGCAATTTATGCTGCAATACCACAGATCGATTTCAAAATTTACTGCAAGTTAATTTCCATCATAATTTCTTCATTTCGCATTTCAATACATCATTGTTTCGTTGCCAATGGACAGATTGTCCGATCATTTGATAGAACTCTGCGTTTAATACCAGAACTCTGTGTTTTTTTATTAATTTCAGTTTCCAATTACCAGATTCAATTCTGGTTCCACACTTCAACAAATCGATTGTGCTATGATTTATGCAATTGGTTATTGTTTTAACACGCTCCGCATACCTTTTACCTCTGAATTTTTATACAACGTGCAATCCTTCTTTCAATTGCAGTCGAGCCACCATCTAAACAGCGTTCAGTTTAATAATTCAACCAATGCATTCATTCCGGAATTGTGAATATTGTATCTTCTAATGACAGCGTTCAGGATGACAAACTTATGGATTTAATTTCAATTTTGAATAATCATTACATCGAATAGGTTACCCTCTGTATTTACCTTTTAATCGATTTCACAACAGCGCCATTTGTTCCAGCGGACACTGTTCCAACAAATGATGCTATTCATTGGTCCTTTTAACGCAAACAACTCTTCATTTCTGAAGCGCTTTCCAATAATTAAAACCTCCTCACAAGTTAGTATCACAATTAATCGATTAAAACTCCAGAATCGATTTTCATACACATTATCAAGCCATTAAAATTAAATGAGAACAACGTTCATCATGTCCTACACTTTTACGGCTTCAATATACCTCTGTTCAATACTGCAGATATTCATATATATATAATCTGCCAATGTGTTGTACAAACAGTGAAATCGACCTTTCCAAACTGGCATTTAAATCTTAACCTACACCGAACTTTGGTTTCATTCCAATCACTGAAAATAAATACAATTCCGCCAATAAAGTTATAAACACATTTATCATAAAAAATACTTACAATTCTTGTTCTTCCTGGCCAGATATGCAAATCGATGGCCCTTTTTACATAAGCCCTAAGGCTTCCAAGTAGAAAACCTTACACTGTACTCACAATCTCAATGTCCCTTTATCCTCTCAAAAACCCCTCATATTTATACATATACAATGCATTTAATTTAGCCAAAATATTTCTCCACCCAATCCTCAACTAATCTATATTTTAGGTGTGGACTCAACAAAGTCCTATACATAGAATTCCTAATCTCTAATTTTGCTCCTAAACTATTTCTCTCATATCCTTTTAATCAATAAAAGAATATTTACAAAATCCTCACTTTTCCAAATTATCTCCTATTTTATTAAAAATAACAAATAAATTAATAAAATAATAAAAATGTCACACCCCCCTTTTATCACATATTTACAAATGAAAAATGGCCTTGATGCTCCTGCATCAATCTACCTCTTGGTCATTGTCTCGAATGTCTGAACCGAACCCAACATAATTTGGATCGATTTCAGATTCAACTGGATCTTATGGAAGACTCGTGTTCTGCAAAAAAAAAAAACATTCAAAATGGAAATTTATTATTTATTTCATGAAATATTTAATATTTCTATTATATTTTCAATATTACAACATATGAAACAAAAGAATAATCATATTACATCATATCAAAGTGCACATATATACCATAATAAATTTCAATTAAGTTACAACTAAGATGTCATTCCAATGATGTAAAACATGCAACAATTTTAATAAATGTTAGTAAATCGTGGAATGACACCATACCATTTTATTGAATGGCTTGTGTTATGTGTAGTGTATTAGCCCCTATTAGGAAGGAAGGACCCTCCTTCTTAGTAGGGATCACTGATTAGGATGGTACTGTAGCTGTTTTATTTATTTCCCATCACTTATAATTTATGTGTGATTGCTACTACTACTATTATTAGTCTTGTTGATGCTTTAATGATTGTAGAATCCTAACCGCTATATTGTTTAACAACATAGGCCTTGGACTGATCCCTTTGTTAGTGTGATAGTTATTTAATTCCTGTTACAATTTGATGGTCTGCTCATATCATTTGAATGTGTGTTTCAACATTTGTTGTGATAATGGTTTCCAGGAGTGCTATTCTTGTATGAATAGGAGTGACAATGTGGTTTTATTCTCCATTGTGTGTTTATTTCTTGAGAGTGTAAAATCTAAAGTGTTGAATTGTTGAGAGTGTGATTACAATGATTGAGTTTGATATTCATTAGAACTAGTCATCATTTTCCGTTGCATATAATTTGTGTAATAGCCTTGCAATAAAAAATCCTATCTAGATTGACAATTAATGTGAAGGGTTGGAACTATTGCTCTAAATTAAAAGGAAATTTTTTCTGCCCAATAGTAAGCTAAAGAAAAACCTATGCACAAATTTCGCATAATGCAAGTTGAAGCAAAACTTGGAATGTTGTATGAAATCTAAAGAAAATATATTTAAGGGTCAAAGGAAACATATAATAATTCAAAAGTGTGTAAAATAATTAAATAAACACTCTACAATTTGAATCAATTAGATTGGCGAATAAATGAAATATGGGTGTGCATTTTAGTGAAGCAAGGTATTTTGGCCTGTTTGAAAAAAGTGCATGCTCGACCTTCATTTCAAGGCCAAATTGAATGACTCAACTTTGAGAGTACCTTTTTTTACCTTCAGTGTATTTTCTCATCGTGTTTAGGACAATAATGTGGTTGTATAGGTATTTGGTTATGGATTTTTTCTTCTCCACAACCTCATGTATCCAATGAAGCTTACAAATGTCCTCACCATTAAATCTATACAATGGGCAACACAATAGGTCCAAAAAATAGTGGGGTGCCTAATCTCAAAAAGTCTACCAGCAGCCATATAATTCGCTGCATTGTCAGTGACAATTTGTACAACATGTTCTTCTCCCACTTCTTGAACGACTTCCTCCATCATTTCACAAATAAGTTGTGCAGTCTTAACCTTGTCTGAGGCCTCCATTGATTTGAGAAACATTGTACCTACTGGACAAGATACAAGGAGATTTATTAAAGTTCTATTCCTTTGATCTATCCATCCATCACCCATGATCGTGCACCTTGTTTCTACCCATGATGAACAAAACTCAGATAGCACAAACATGGCATCTTCAACACTTTCTAATAGAAATTTTGTCCTAATTCTCTCTAATGAAGGAGCTGTGAACCTTGGACGTGCAACAACAACTGCATCAATCATAGCTTTCCAATAACGACTTATGGCACAGTGGAAAGGTATGTCAAAAGAGTACCAAAAGTTAGAAATGGCCTTCCTTGCCTAACTATGGATATTATTTCTCCAACCAGTGGTATCCAAGGTTGGTTGGGAACCGGGTTTTGTGCGGGGAGAAAAAAACGTGTTTATCTTTCCACCTCTAATGTTGAATGCAGGAGGATTCATTTGGCCTTGAGTTTGACTTGGACTTGGAGGCATGTGTGGGAAACTTGGGAACTGCATTGAGGATTCAACAGAGGGAGATGACAATGGGGTAGTGGAAGAAAAATTGTCAACTCTAGGAGTTCCTATTTATTTATTTTTCTTTTCTTTCTTTGCATTATGCTGACTCAACATATCAATGGCCAAGGTTGCTTGGTGTTTGACATTTTCATCAACGTTTTTGTAGAGACCTATATCATGGCCAGGTATTTGTGCAAGGTGGTACTTGAATCTATAAATGCCTCCACTACATTTCACTTTGCAAAATTTACAAAGGAGCTTAGGGTCTCCAAGAATCTTGTCACAACAAGCCCAAGCAAAGTCTTTCTCCCTCGGCATTGTTGTTGTTTTGGACTTGTGTTGGCTTTTGTTTAGATTTGGAGTTGTGCCTTCTATTTAATTTGGCTCCTGTAAAATACAATAAAAAATTAAAATTAAAAATGCCATATATAACTTCACAAAAAAGAGGGTTGGTTTAAAGGATATGAGGTTTTGTTAAGGATCAAATAGGAGTCTTTCCAACAACACAAGCACATTTTGACCTAACATATCATTATGATCTTGAAACGGAATTAGGGATATATGAGGAAATGCTATCTAAAGGAAATATTATCAACATATATTGCATTGTAATATTGAATTTGCAAGTTCGTTTAGCATAAGACAACTGAACCAATATATCAATAACAGATTCTAGAATAACAAAAATACCCAAAATTGTGAATGCATGGTTAAAGCCTTTGAAGTCAACAAGACATCAACCAAGGAAGGAATGCTTGATGACTTGGTCGATGGTTAGTATGAAACCATTTCTTAGTGCATTTTTTAAAATCTATTTAAGCCCCATTTATAGGGTTGAAAAGTCATAACCAAAGGAATACGTCGAACATTCGATTGTTGAACAGTGAAACTTGAAACTTGCCATTGAAAACAACATTGAAACTTCAATATAGTAATATACCTATTATTTAAGCCAAGTGCCAATGTACCTCGATTGTTGAATAGTGAAGTGGCTAAGCCTAAAGGTAACACATGTTGAAGGTGATGCGCGATTACCCGAGGGTCGATATGGAGTATGGATAGAGCACACATTGGTGATTGCCCGATATGGAGTCTAGACTTAGGCTCACCTTGGTGGTTCCCCGATATTGAGTCTGGACTGTGTAATAGTGAGTAGTGATTGATTACTGAAGGTCTCGACGTATGAGTTTTGGGCCTGAGAAATGAGAAATAAATTTTGGAACGACTGACGTTTAGTTTTTAGCAATGCGGCATACCTAAACTTGAAAAACTCGTGCTTATCGAGTCAAGGCTGAAAATCGAATAAATTGGAATCAATCACAGGAATCTGCTTTAATCGGCAAGTCTCAAGTCAAACTTGCATTGACCATGAGTTAAACTTGGTCAACGTGAGTTAGACTCACAAATATTTAGATCAGATCATTTGGAGAGCGAGCAGATTCCAACTCGTGATTAATCGCGATTGATTGGCAAGTCTTGTTTCACTGCTTGTAACTGAAATATGAACTGAAAATAGGAGATCTTACAATTGAAACTAATTGTGAATTTTCTAAACTGAAATTGGCCCATTGGCATTGTTTCTATTTGCAGTTGGGCGCGTCAATGGAAGAGATTCATTTTAAATCAGGTTCATGGAGAAAATATTTTATGGAAGATATTTCTTTTATGTCGAGGAAGACATAGAAATATTTTTTATTAAATTTGAATAACAATAGTATCTACTCTGTATCTCCCGTATCTCATTATTTTTATCTCCTGTAACTCATACAGAAAGTGGGGTAATAGTGGACATGTAGCATCAATCTCCACTCCTTTTAATCCAAAGTTCTGCATGCAAACCTTTGTGTCACTTGCACCACAAAGCCTTCACTATAGAGTGTGGAGTTAACACCTACCTCTGCATGACAAAAGCTACACATACCTTTTGACTTTGTTTTTTCACCTTCTGTCCATTCTTTGTTTGGAGTTTGGGACAACGAGCTCCACATACTTTTTTTCCATACCTCTATGTGAGTGTAACTATTCACATTTTCTTTGCTTCAGCCAATATAAAAAGCATTTGTGAGATTCTTTTAAGGCATGAATACATGCTTCAATCATGGAAATTAGCAAAGTTTCTAAAGAAAAAAATAATGATGGAGTTATCCTTTTCCATTTCAAATATGTTAGGATTCTATTGAGAGTTTTTTTAGAGATAATTATTAATTGGCCGTCTACTTTTCCCTTTTCCTTAATATAAATTGCATCTCTTATTAGATTTATAATCAAGAGATTTACATCAAATACTGGATCAAAGGGCCAAGGACTTTTCATAAATGCTTCCTTGTCCAGTAGAAGAATAAATGGTGAACATGGCAGCTTGGCTCCAATTTCTTGGGAATTAATAATTGTTTTGAAAAATGACTAATCTTGTTTGAATCTAGAACTATGTTTAAGCTTTGAAAATTGATTTTCCTCAAAATTGATCTTGGAAAGGTCCTTATTAAAGGCTTCTCTATATCTCCTCCACTAGAATGAATGGCTTGTACATTGAAAAGTATAGCAGAGCTCCCTTCTGAAAAGCCTGATCATCCCATTGTCACCAAGAGTTCCTCCTTTTCCCGAAATTGGACCCAAAACAACATTGAGTACTTAATTATGATCCAACCTTATAAATTTTGATTGACACTGCAACTCAAGAGCTATTAAATTTGAAGTGCGCTAATATGATTCATCATTCTTTCATTGAATACGTATATTGTTTTTGAATTTGTCATTTGTGCTTGTAGTATGTGGCACTGACCTTGTTTCACTTGAAAGGGTTTTTATTCTTGGACTATGACAATGCTAGTAAGATTTAGGCCTTTTGTAGTATCTGTACCCCATGATCATTTTTTCAAGATGTATGTCCTATGTGGAAATAAATAAGTATTTAGTTATTACCTCCTAAAAAAAATCATTGTTTCTTTTATTAGGTGCCATGTAACATCCTCTACAAATTGAGGACGAATGGGATGCAATATCCTATCCATCCCCGTAGACTATAGTCCTCCATAAAGGGGAAAAAACCCCAAAATACCCATTGTTCGGCAATTTGGGGAAACTGGGATTAAAAAGCCAAATTTGGGGTTTGGAGTAAGGATTACTCAATCACTTAAGAATATGAAACCCCTCTGCAAAATCTATAAATAAAGAAGGATTGAATTCATTTTGGATCACAAAGTGTGGATTAATTCATTTGTTCTTAAGCATTAGGTCTAATAGTTTTTTACTCCTTCTATCTCTTGTCAATTTCAGTGGTGAAATATTCCACCCTAGTTGACAATCCCTTATTATCTTGCTGTTTTAGCATAAGGGTCTCTGGTTAGTCAGCGAATTCTGTTGGATATTGGTCTCTTGTCTTTTTATGGGCACACGATTTCTATTAAAGGTGAATGAATTTGGAGGATAGCGCATGATAGCTTAGTTCTGTTTGGCATACACCTCTCTTGAAGGAAACAACAAAGTTTATGAGTCGTTAATATTTTGTTCTGGGCAAAGCACTTACCTTAGGCAGTGGATTCATTTCTGGCACCTCGAGTAGTGAAACTCTTTACTTTATTTACTTTTTTCATGCACAGTTAAAAGGAGCACTTCCCTAGTTATTAATTCTCAGCCTTAGCTAAGGAAGCATGTTTGCATATCTCATATCACATTCACTAGTGGCAGACTTTAATTGTATTATCTATCCATGCAAGGAAGGTGCATTAGGATTAGGAGTTAAGAAAGTTGAGACATTATTGTACATGTTTCTAGATTCATTGTACCTTCTAGACTAAAGGAAAAGTGAATAGTAGTGTTTGAAATTTTTAGTTATTTCTTGTTTCAAAGAGTAATAAATAGTGATGTGATTTGAGTTTCAAATCTGTGTACTTGTTGTTACTTTCTTCAGTGGCATGTGCTTCCCTGTTCAGAACAAGGGGTTTTTCTGCAATATCTTTCCTCCAAAGATTCTTCAATGCAAACTAAATATCAAATCATGCCCTCGTACTCCAAATCATCTAAGGCATCACCCTAGAGAAGTTCCAAAGTAGACCAATGAGCTTTGATAGGCCAACTCCAACCCCATGTCACTATACAAGTGTTGACATCACTGCTACAAAAATTATTCTGAAGTGTTGCATCCTACACCAATTCCTAAGATCGATGCCCAAAGGGGTTCTACAATGAGGCTCAACTTTCATTACCACATTTAAGACTTTTCAAAGGGATCAATCCCTTTAAACCATACCATTTTTACACTTTCACAATTTGGCCATGTTCCTATCAATTTATATTTTGTATTGAAAAGTCAGTCCTATTTTACATGTTTATTAAATTTAGGAACAATTATAGGTCAGCTCCAGCAAAATGTCAACAAATTTGTGGGTTAGGTTGGCATTTCTCCAAATACTATCACACATGTATATATAATCACACATTTTCCTTTTTAGATCTTGATTGGTTGAACAAAAAGGTTCGTTGCCTGTGTAATTTTGTCCCATACCTCCACATCAGCACTCATACATAACAATATTCTTAATTCTTCATTTGTGTGAACAATAAGGTCCATTTTGGTTGCTATTTTTGATGGAGCAACCTATGACAGTACACCTTTTACCACAAAGATGTTGTTGTTGGATAGAAATCTCTAGAGGAGTCTTACACCAGACATATAAATGGCTATTGTATATCACAATAATAAGAATTAACATATGAATATGTGCAGACCCTAAACTATGTGCATTCAATCCATTACTTTTTCTTTCATGGCAAATTTCATTCTGCATAGTAGATGTGTTGTGGCACTTGAGTGTGTTCGCATAAAAATTTCTAAGGCCAAACCCGGATTCTCATGTGTCATGGAAATTCAACATATGCCTTGTTCACCTAAGAACTACTTGTAACTCATCTTAGGGTACTCATGTACAATCTCACTCATCCCACTTAACAAGTTACCAAGACAAGGCTCATCACATCCAACCTTGGTCTAAAACAATTAAGCAACACAATTTACATCTTGACATGCCATAGCACCTGACATGTCTTAGAATGCCTTGGCACTATGTGGAATGCATTAACATCCCCTACATTCCTTGACATGCTTAGACACTCTCTAGCACATCGTGGCACTTCCTGACATGCCTTGGTAGTTTAGCATACCTTGGCATTTCGTAGCATATAACCTTGTCACTCCCTCCTTAACACACTTAGAACTCATTGAAACTCCCTCTCACACACTCTTATTCATTAATTTCCATTCATTTTGAACTAGGGATTCCTTATGTTTCCTTGACACCCCTTAACACTCCCTAGCTCACCCTAGCACCTGACACATCTTGGCCTACCGCCTTAACACTCTAGCATTCCTTGGCACTACATAGTATACCTTGTCACTCTCTACTTAGCACACCTAGACATCGCTGACACTCTTGGTCACAAACTCTTACTCACTCATTTCCATGCATTTTTACCTAGTTCTCCCTTGTGTTTCCCTAGCACTCCTTATCACTCATTGACACGGGTTGTTACACCCTAGCACCTATGACATATTGGCATGTCACCCTAGCCTCTAGCATGCCTTAACACTACCTAGCATACCTTGTCAATTTGTCCTTAGCACACCTAGAACTCACTGAAACTTCTAATCAAAAACTCTTATTTGTTCATTTCCATTCATTTTGACATAGTTCTCCCTTGTGTTTCCCTGGCACTCCCAGCTAACACTTCCTTACACGCATTGGCACATCTTAGCCGCATGTCGCCCTAGAACTCTAGCATTCCTTAGCATTGCCAAGCATGCCTTGTAACTCCTCCTTAACACACTTGGAACTCACTAACACTCCATGCCACACACTCTTATTCCTTCATTTCCATGCATTATGACCTAGTGCTCCCTTGTGTTTCCCTAACACTCCCTAACATTCCTTGGTACACATTAGCACACCATGGCACTTGTCACATCTTAGTAGGATTTCCTAGCACTCTATCATCTATTGGGACTATTTATCATACGTTGTCACTCCCTCCTTAGCACACCTATAACATGTTAACATTCCCTATCACACATGCGCTTTCATTCATTTACATGTAATTGAAACAAGTCCTCCCTTGTGTTTCCTTGGAAATCCCTAGCATGTGTTTGCGCCACATCCTAGAATCTAGCACACATTGGCATGCCTTAGCACTTGGTATGTCTTGACATGCTGAAAATTCCTTGGAACTTTATAACATGTGTTAGCACTTCCTGAAATTCCCTGCACACCTTGGCACTCCCTAGTTTTCATGCCCTCATAGATAACCTTACTTTTTTTGTGACTTGGGAACCCAACCAAGTCATTGAAAAAATAGTGTTGTGCCTAGACCAAAGTCTCCCTTTGTCTCAAACTTATTTTTCCATCCTCTTATCACAATCGTAGGATTTCCTCCTACAAGTCCTAATATGAAATTCTCCTAACACACTTCGTCCATGGGACACCTAGAATTCACTAACACTCCCTGGCATAATCTCTTATTCATTCATTTCCATGCACTTTGACCTAGATCTCCCTTATGATTACCTGACACTCCCTAATACTCCTTGACATCCATTGACACTATTTGGCATATGTAAACATGCCTTTTCATTCCTTGGCATGCCATGGCACTCCTTAATTATCATTCCCTCATAACTACCCTTATTTTCTTTTAGACTTAGGAACCCAACCAAGTCCTACCTCGAATACAACAACTTTACCAAGTTACATTTACTACAACTAGACTATGCCTTGTTCCCCTAATGGGCTATAAATCATATTAGGCTTCTCACGTCCAATATTAACTCATCCCACTTAACAAGTTACCAAGTCAAGGCTCACATCCAACAGTGCCCATAAAACAACTAAGCAACATAGTTTACATCTTCACATGCCATAACATCTGGCATGTATAACAATCCATTGGCACTACATGGCACACATTATCATCCTATGCATTCCTTGGCATGCTTTTCCACTCCCTAATAGACCCTACCACTCCCTAACATGCCCTGACACTATAGCACGCCTTGACACTGCCTAGCATATACCCTTGTCACTCCCTCCTTAACACAATTGGAACTTGTTGACACTCCCTATCACACACTCTTATCTATTCATTTCCATGTAATTTGAACTAGTTCTCCCTTGTGTTCTCATGGCACTCCATGCAACACATTGACACACCCTAGGACTTGGCACATCTTGGCATGTCGCCCTGGAACTCTAGCATTCCTTGGAACTACCTAGCATACCTTGTCACTCCCTCCTTAGCACACCTAGAATTCACTGAGAGTCCCTATCTTGCACTCTTATTCATTCATTTCCATGCATTTGAAACTAGTGCTCCCTCGTTTTTCCCTGACACTCCATAACTCACACTGGCATGCATTGGCACACCTTAGCATCTACCACATCTTATCATGTTTCCCTAGCCTCTAGAATTCCTTAGCACTGCCTAGCATATCTTGTCACTCTCTCCTTAGCACACCCTAAAATCACTGACACTTCCTGTCACAAACTCTTAATCATTCATTTGCATGCATTATTTTCACCTAGTGCTCCCTTGTGTTTCCCTAACACTCCCTAACACTTCCTAGCACTATTTGGCACACCTTGGCACCTAGCACATATTGGCTGCATGTCGCTCTGGCACGCTAGAATGACTTAGTGTTGCTTAGCATACCATGTCACTCCCCTCTTACCACACCTGGAACTCATTGACACTCCCTATCACACACTCTTATTCATTCATTTCCATGCATTTTGACCTAGTGCTCCCTCATGTTTCCCTAGCACCCACTAACACTCACCACACATTGGCACACCTAAATGCAATGATTTTCACTAACAGTCAATCCAAAAGCCCTTCCAAAGTCTAGCTAGTTACTTGTTCTTCACTAAGATATTAGGGTTAAGTTTATTGTATAGTGTTCAGTGTGAAAATATTACTAGGTGTTTTTATCGCATAGAGTAATTATGATCTTCCCCATGTACACAAGGATAACTGAGAAGTGTTTCCCATAATCATGCAAGTGGAACTTCAACATGTACATTAGGGTAACCACAAAATATTTATCATATTTACACAATGCAAGGTGATACGAAAATATTTACATTATATACGTGAATGTACTAAGATCAGGACCATTAGCATCATATCTACATATTTACCACAAGATGAGGGTCATTACAACCCCTTAAAAATAGCCATAAGACCTTCCTCTTTTGCAGCTCCTTGACCACAAGGGTTTAATTGAAAAAAACATAGTTCCTTTAAAGATTTGTAGGTTGAGGCAGCCATTTCAAGCCCTTGAACTTAAAGATAATCAAATATTTGCAATTTTTTACAATAATAAGTCCATTATGCACACTCCTCATCTTAGAGTTTGGTAGAGAGGGAGAATACTTGATTGATGCCACCCTTGTAAATGAAGAACTTTGCCTACTCATTGGTTGGACACTCCACCACTAGTTGACACCATTAACACACACCAAAAGTCCAAGATACCCATAATATGTGCCCTACACCCAAGGGCTTAGACTACACCTCCATAAAATGTACCTTCAACTTTAGATGTCCCAAAACAGTAATATCCTTGCGCTAGCCTATTTGTTAGTTTTTTGTAACTTTCTCCTAAACTAACATTTGTTTTTAACTATTTAATCCACTTACCATATACTCTCTCTTGTTTGCACCCACCTAGTATACAAGAACACTTATGTTTTTAATACAACCAAGTTAAGAGTGCATGTTTCTTTCTTACACTTAAATGTTTTCAATACAGCCAAGTTAAGAGCATGTGTGTCCTTTTCAAATTCCAAAAGTATAACATGTCTATCTCTATAAACTAACAACAAAATCATTGCATAAAAAAGGTAAGATTAAAATTAAATTAAAATTAGATTATTATTTTTTAGAATTTATACTCGGATATTCCACAGTTTCCATTTTTGCTTTGTCGACGTTTCGAGTCTAGACCCAGACTCATCATCAGGACTTGATTTACAAAGGAGAGAGACAGAATAGATAAATAGGGTTCAGCTATCAAGTATGTGAGCCGACAGCCTACTAATTTGAATTAACTAGTTTTATAATATTTTTATAATTTTTTGATATGAATAAACTAGTTTTATAATACTTATTTATTTATTTATTTATTTTATTTAGTTAGCTATTTATTTATTATTTTTTTTTATGTTTTAGTTTAATTTTTTATTTACTAGGGAGGTTTATGTAGTATAAAGTTTTTTATAGTTAGGATAATATTCATGTTTTAATGAGGTGGGGAGAGGCACGATGGGTTTAGGCTCTGACGGCGCGCATCAACACTAACCGCGAAGGAAGGCAACCGCAGTTCGCTGCTTCAGGACCACAGGATGGAGCGTTTTTTGGCAGATAGGGTTTCGGGCGATCGACAGATCAGCACCAGTGTCGGGAGACTTCAAACGTTGTCCGGCATGGAAGACCTACCGGAAACAGAACTTGTAGACTTCTCCGAGGACCCGTTGGAAGGTCAGGTCATTTTCACAAGCCATATCTCTGGCCCCCAGGGTTTCGCTCCTCCGTTCTCTGATTCTTCTGATGCCCAGAATATCCTCCCGGTCATTTCCTTACCGGACCCCTTCTCATCTAGCCTCGCAGCCCTGCTGCTCTCTCCTGGCACTGCCTCATTTCTCGCCTCTCATCTGCTTGACCCCGCTGATCTGAATCAGATCCCATCTCCGCCTATTGATCCACCACCTGTACCTGAGGTTCCTAGGGCAATCTCTTCTCCAATCCTTGGGACAAAACCCTCTGGCGCATTCAGCACCCTGGTTGTAAACCCTAAATCCTCAGGACCTCCTCCACCCGGGGTCTCAAATCCCCTATCCGAGCATCCGTCGGCCCCTCGATCCAAGAAGCAGAGGTCAAATTGCGTTAGGGCAATTTCGAAGGATACCACGGTTATCTTCGGTGACACCCCAGATTTTGAAGCAACCATGGCTCTTGCTCGCACAATGTTGGTAGGGCACGTGCGGGGGCGCTCCTACACGGTGGAAAGATTGACGCGCTGGGTGAAAGAAATCTGGGGTGTACTCCTCACACAGGTGCCGGAGGTTGAGGTTTTACCTCGTGGGTGGTTCTCCCTACAATTTGTATCCGAAGAACACACAAATGTGGTCCTCGAAAGATACTGGCATATTGAAACGACACCTGTTCTTCTGAAGCGATGGAGTCGGTTATTGGATCCCGAGCATGAGCAAATTTCTACAGGGCCATTATGGGTCCGTTTACTAGGACTCCCTACACAATACTGGAACGAATCATCGTTCAAAAAGATCGGCAATGCACTTGGGGCATATCTGGATCATGATCGTAGATACCTTGATACCCGGAGAAAGACTGTCGCTCGCATTCTGGTGCATCTGGACACTAGAGAAGGGCTGGAGGAAAGAATTACATTGCAATGGGGTAAGCTCAGGCGTTATCAGATGCTGGATTACGAAGGAGTACCCTTTCGGTGCAATCGATGCCACCAAGTGGGGCATCTCTATAAGGATTGCCCCTTAATCAAGCGACCGGACAGCACCCCAAAACAATCCCCCATTGCATCCAGGCGGACTTCCCCCATAGTCTCACAGCCAGCGAGGGGATTCTCTGTTTCCAATGGAGCTCAGGTGTTCTCAGAGATGAATACACTCGAGGTGCCATCGCCTCCGCTGACTAGGGCTCGGGCAGCTGCTGCAGCCGCTCAAGCATCGGGTACTTGTTCTAACTCTCCCCTTATCTCTATTGCACAATCATCTGATTATGTTTCCTCTGCATCATGTTCCATGGCATACTGCAATATTCCCCCGCCCCCTCCTCTTCCTTCTACTGCCCCTCCCTCGCTGCCATCCATCTTGTCCCCGCCCCCGTCTCCGTCCTCTGCGACCCCAATAAACAAGATGCCCCAGCACCCATACTCTCTCCGTTCCCGGACTTCCCTCCCGGAATCCTCTGCATGCAATATGGGCTTAGGCATTGTACCCTCGGGTGTGAGCTCCTCTTCTACTAGAGGAAGGAAATCAGATTTAAACAAAGCCATCAAAAGAGCTGGCGCAGAAGTTGCATCAGGTCGACAATCGACCATTGTTGGGGCCCTTAGAGCAAATCCCCCGAAGAGGGGTCCTCCATGAAGTGCCTCTCCTTTAATTGCAGGGGTTTGGCTAGCTCCCCCAAAAAACTAGCCCTCAAACGACTTTTTGAGGTCGAATCCCCTGATATCATCCTCCTGCAAGAAACCCTGGGTCCGGCGGAATCCATCACCCTCTCGCTGCATAACATCTCGCCCAGATGGAAGTTTATAGCTATGGATGCCTTCGGTAGATCTGGGGGACTGGCGATTGGTTACAATCCCAGAACCATCAGACTGGAATCCTCTTGGGGGGGTCAGGGATTCCTGGGGGCTGACATTTTCTCATTGGACTTAGGACTCTCTCTCCGCATCATCAACATCTATGGCCCTTGTCAACAGAGAGAAACCTTTTGGAGGATGCTTCTCAGCAGGAACTTGATGGACCTGGATCGTATCATACTAGGGGGGGATATGAATTTTTCCTTGGGGTTTCGTGAAACTTGGGGATCTCGGGCGCAAGTTGACTCTATTACACCATTCATGAGGAATTTGCTGGAGCAGCATGACCTTATTGATATACCCATGCAAAATCCCCTACCAACATGGAGGAACAGGCGAGTTGGGGAAGCGTCTTTGGCTCGCAGACTGGATCGATTTCTGATAAAAGGGCAGCTGATTCACCAACTCCACATCTACAAGCAATGGGTAGGATCAGGAGGTATCTCTGATCATTCTCCTATCCTAATGGAAATCAAGGGTCCCCTTCCTAAGCCAAAATCTCCTTATAAGTTCAATCATCTCTGGCTTCAGGACCCTAGCTTCTCTAAACTGGTCTCAGACTTTTGGCACACACACCCAATTGATAGAGAAGCTTCGATGGCTAGGGGATTTGTTAAAAATCTGACTGAGCTCAAGCATATAGTGATTGAGTGGGCCAAGGCAAAAAAGGCCAGAGAAGAGGAGCAACTCATCAAGATTGAAGAAGACCTAAATTCCCTTCTGGATGATCGATGTCTGGGATTCATCTCCGAAGCAAGCAAGACTCGGCTCATTGAATTGGAAAAGGAAAAGCAAAATATCCTAAAACTCCGGGAGGAATCAATCAGACTGAGAAGCAGGGCACTTTGGCTGAAGGCTGGGGATGAGAACTCTAGATTCTTCCACAATTTTGCCAAAGGAAGGAAGGTTTCCAATACCATTTGGGATCTTCCTCTACCTGATGGGGGAGTGGCAGATACCTTCAACAAATTATCCCATCTAGGAACTTCACACTTCAGAGGGATTTTCAAGAGCCCTGCTGGGACCAATCTTGCTGAGATTATCAATGTGGCTTCTCATTTTCCCAGATTTGTTAACATCGAGGATGCTGAAGCCCTTACAGATCCTGTTTCCATGGAAGAGCTCGAAAGCACGATCAAATGGTTTCAGAAGGAAAAGAGCCCGGGACCTGATGGATGGACTATTGAGTTCTACATTGCTTTCTTTGATATTTTAGGGGGTGACATCTTAAAGGTAGTAGAGGAAAGCAGAACTTCGGGACAAATCTACCATGCGATCAACTCCACTTTCATTGCCCTCATCCCCAAGTCCGACTCTCCCTCTTCATTTGATGACTTCCGTCCCATCTCCCTGAGTAATGTCCTATACAAAATCATTTCCAAGATTATTGCCAACAGGATCAGGCCAATCCTGTCCAAGCATATTGCTGCCCAGCAATTTGCTTTCCTAGAGGACAGACAAATTCATGAAGCCATTAGATCTGCACAGGAAGCCATTCATTCTATCTGGACTAAACATCTGAAGAGTATTCTCCTCAAAATCGACCTCTCCAAGGCTTTTGACCGAGTCAGCTGGCTCTATATCAAGATGATCCTCATTCACTTGGGCTTCCCTCAACTCCTCATCAACTGGATTATGGCTTGTATTACATCCCCCACTTATAGTATCCTGATAAATGGTTCAGCTTCCCACTTCTTCCACTCAGAGTGAGGTCTGAGACAAGGCTGTCCTTTATCCCCCCTACTTTTTCTCCTGGTCATGGAAGCCTTGAGTCGATTGATCATCTCGGCAAAAAGGGAAGGAACTATCAGAGGCCTGAAGATATCTGAGGACTGCTTTATTACACATCTGCTGTTCGTAGATGATGTTCTTATTCTACTCGATGGTAGTATACAAGACACCTCGACATTCAACAGGATACTAAAGCTATTTGCACATGCCACTGGAATGGAGGTCAACCGAACCAAATCTTCAATCACTTTGGTAAATACCTCGGTCAATGAATCTTTTACTGCTCGCCAAGCATTCCCCTATACCACACAGCCCCTGGATAGGGGACTAAAATATCTGGGTTACTGGCTAAAGCCCACCACACAGAAGGTGGCGGATTGGACCTGGCTAATTACCAAAGTGGAGAAAAGGATTACTTGCTGGAGATTCAGATATCTATCTAGAGCGGGTAGACTCACCCTGATCAAATCTGTTCTAGAAGCCACTCCAGTTTTTTGGATGGCCCTTGCCTGGATTCCCAGGAACATCCTATCAAAACTCAAACAGCTCTGCTCCAGATACCTCTGGGCTGGTAACAAAGAAAAACGCACATTTTCCTGGATAGGATGGAAAGCGATTGCACTGCCCAAGAAATGGGGAGGCTGGGGTCTGAAGGACCTACCTTCCTTCGCTAGTGCGCTGGCGGCCAAGATGGGATGGGCACTGCTCACCTCGCAAAGCTTATGGACTAACATTTCATATCATAAGTACATTTTGCCTCTCAACATCCTGGATTGGGCGAGGCTCCCAGCTTGGAATAAGACAGGCATTTCCTCAATCTGGAAAGCCCTCCTCCATTCTCTCCCACTGATCAGGAATAACATGGCATGGAGAATTAGGAATGGAAGCAGTGTCCGCATTGGATTAGATCCATGGAGCGGATGTGGTGGGAGACATAGGCTCCCACAAGAACTGGTGCTATATCTATCTGCCCAAGGAACCAAATTCATCTCACAAATCGCGGACCAAGAACAAACGGACCTTTTCCATCAGGCTTGGAAAAATTCCGCACAACTCAACCTCCCATAGAGATGGCACGATGCTTGGAGTGAATTCTGTGAGGCCCTGATGGAATCACATGTCAGAATAACTGAGGGAGCGGACGAAATCATTTGGCACCTGGCAGATAGTGGGAGGTATACACCAAAAGAAGGTTATGTTCACATCATATGGCAGAGAAAAGCCGAAGTTCTTGAACGCTGGTGGCACAACTTATGGAAGCTATCTGCTTCCCCACACTCCAAACCATTCACCTGGTGCATTCTCAGAAACAGAGTACCCACGGGTGAGCACCTCATGCGAAGGGCCCATTTCGGACCATCGAGATGCGTTCTGTGCAAGAATGCCAGTGAATCCACAGAGCATCTATTCCTGAATTGTAATGCGGTCCTTCAATTATGGATCAATTTAAAACAGGTTATGAAATTCGCGGGTGAATGGAGAGGAATCGACCTTGTTAACGCATGGATCGATTGGGGGAACAGTCATAAAGGCACCAAACTTGTTAATCTGCCCATTATCATAAATTGGTCCATTTGGAAAGCTAGAAACCAGCTGATTTTCGAAGAGAAAGCTATTCATTGGCCACTTATTGAAGCCCGGATCATATGGGCATATAATGAATTACCTGATCCTCCTCCTCCAAAATATCGCATACCATCCCATCCCCCCACCATTGACAGGGGGACTCCTTGGGCATACTTCGACGGGGCTGCAAATGCCCAAAGTAGTGGGGGTGGTTTCATACTGCACAAATATGGAAATCACTCCTATCGCATCAAGGCTGGTTTGGGGGTCGGGACCAACAATTTCGCTGAACTAATATCTCTTCGACATCTGCTTCATTTTTCTTTGATCCACCAATGTAACAACATAAACATCTACGGAGATTCACAGATCATTATTAATTGGTTCAACAACATCACTACATGTCACATTCACACACTCAATAACATACTTGATGAAGTGCTACAGTTCAAGACAACTTTTAATCACATCTGCGTTTCTCATATATACAGGGAACACAACCAGGATGCTGATAAACTTTCCAAGGAGGCCACGCTGATGGAGAAAGGACATTGGGAGATAACCGAGATTTTGGAACAATAGGAGCAAAAGTTTTACCACCGCCCATATATAGACCCACAATATCCTACAGTGGGTCTGCATGAGAACTGATATCAAATTAGTAGAAGGACAGCAACAGTACACAGAACTGTGATTTTTGTAATTTTTGTAAACTGATGGATGCCATAAGGCATCAACTCTTTGAACTATACCGACCATACAACAATATTGTGCAACAACAGATATATGTATTTATTTTTGTAAATGTACAGAGATACCAATGACAAATTGGGCATATGCGGCACGCATCTACATATGTAACCTTTCATCTTTAATGAAATGTTTACGGATTTTTCCAGTGGAAAAAAATATTCATGTTTTAATATTCCATAATTTTTATTTTATATTTATTATTATTTTATTTTATTTATTTATTTTTTGAGTTAAATTGTTTATGCATTAAGTTTTATATTGTGTTATATTTAATAAAATAATTATTTATTCCTAATAATTTTGATTTAACTCATTGTATTTTTAAGGTGATTATGTTTATCTTTTTTTTTTTTTTTTTTTGAGTTAAATTGTTTATACATTAAGTTTTATATTGTATTATATTTAATAAAATAATTATTTATTCGCAATAAATAAATAAATAAATAATAAGTAAATAAATAAATAAATAAGTATTATAAAACTAGTTTATTCATATCAAAAATTATAAAAATATTATAAAACTAGTTAATTCAAATTAGTAGGTTGTCGGCTCACATACTTGACAACTGAACCCTATTTATCTATTTTGTCTCTCTCCTTTGTAAATCAAGTCCTGATGATGAGTTTGGGTCTAGACTCGAAACGTCGACAAAGCAAAAATGGAAACTGTGGAATATCCGAGTATAAATTCTAAAAAACCTGACCACAGAAATCTACAATCCATTATTAGATTATTATTATTATGATAAATACACCAAATATGGAAAAATTGTTTTCAAACACAACCATAAAAAAAAGTGTTAGTTTATCAAATACAACTACAAACTTATTAAGCCAGCCTAGATCCATCTTAATCTGGATCTATCAAGCACCGAGAGGGATCCAATCTATCGATCTGCAAACCTATTTTTTGGTGCTTGGTAGATCTAGGTTAAGATGGATCTAGGCTGGTTATATAATACTATATAATATCTATATTTGTATCTATGTGTATCTTTCTTATTCCCTCTCTCTATGTCACCCCCCAAACATACACACTCTCTCTCCTTCCCTCTTCCTCTCCGCCTCTCTCTCTTCCCTTTATCTCTCCTCTCTCCATCGTTCCCTTGTCACTCCCTCTCTCTCTCTACCTTTCGCCCTCTATGTCTTTCTTCTTCCTTCCCTCTCTCTCCCCCTCTAACTTCATCTCTCTCTCCTCTCTCTTAGTCCTCTCTCTCCCTTTCTCTCTCACCTCCCTCAGTTCCCCCCCATCACTCTCTCTCTCTGCCCCCTCCATCTTTATGCCTCCCTCTCCACCTCTTTCCCTTCTCTCCCTATCTTTATCCCCACCTATTCTCTCTCTCGCCTCCTCTCTTCTCTCCCTCTCTCTCTATCCATCTATCCCTTGTCACTCCCTCTCTCTCTCTCTACCTCTATCTCCATATGCCTTAGTTCTTTCCTCCCTCTCTCTCCACACCTATCTCCCTATGCCTTAGTTCTTTCATCCCTCTCTCTCCCCCTCCAACTCCATATCTCTCTCCCCCACTCTCTTCTTCTCTCTCTCCCCTCTCTCTCTTCCTACCTCCTTCTCTCTGTCTCCCCCCATCACTCTCTCACTCTCTCTTTCTCTTTCTCTCTCTCTCCACCCTCCATCTTTGTCACTATCTCCCTCCCCCTCTCTTCCCTTCACTTTTCTTGCTATCATCACTTGGATCCTTAGTTAAGATAGATCTATGTTGGTTCTTACTAATATTTGTATTATATAAATTTCACATCTTTAAATACAAAAGTATTCTCATTTTTAATTTTATTAAAACCTTAATTTAATTTATATGGGAATAATTTTAGTAGTCATGAGGATAGAGGGTTTATATATATCTAAAAACTAATTACAACCCTTTTCCTATTAGCTTCAAATAAAAAATGTTATAAAATTAAATTAAATTAAAATATTTTTATTGTGAAATAAGTTATGGCTTTTGGGCATGTGGTATTGATAAGGCATGATATTGGCCCATGGTATTGTAACAAAGCCTATTTACAAGTTAATAATATCCATGGTAAAGTGGGGGTGAATATCGATGGTTAAGAATCTTGTCATATTGTTATAAAATATTTAGATTGTGAAATAAGATATGATTTTTTGGCATGTGGTATTGATAAGCCATGGTATTATCGTGTGCTATTGTAACAAAGTCTATTCACAAGTTCATAATATCAATGACAAAGTGGGGGTGAATATCCATGATTAATAATCCTGTCATATTCTTATAAAATATTTTGATTTTGAAATAAGTTATGTTTTTTGGGCATGTGATATTGATAAGCCATGGTATTGGCCCATGGTATTGTAACAAGTCCTATTTCCAAGTTAATAATATCCATGGTAAAGTGAGAATGAATATCCATGGTTAAGAATATTTTCATATTGTTATAAAATATTTTGATTGTTAAATAAGTTATGTTTTTAGAGCATGTAGTATTGATAAGCCATAGTATTGGCCCATGGTATTATAACAAAACCAATTTTTTACAAGTTAATAATATCCACTGTAAAGTGGGGGGTGAATATCCATGGTTAAGAATCTTGTCATATTGTTATAAAATATTTTGGTTGTGAAATAAGTTATGGTTTTTGGGCTTGAGGTATTGATAAGCCATGGTATTTGTGAATAGGTTTTGTTAATAACAAAATCAAAATATAACAAATTGAATTTAATTATTTTTATTATTAATTGAGCTAAATTTTAGATTTTTGCACTCATCCCCATACTTTTGACTTTTATTATTATTATTACTATTATTCTTTAACTAAGCCCATATTTAGAATTGTTTACATACTTACATTACACCTACACATCTACTATATACTCTATAAATATTTATTGTTTTTTAGAGAGGGAAATTTTAACCTTTTTGAAAAAATTCAGCCTTAATTTTGATGTAACAAAGCCCTCCTAATTCCAATCTTCATTTACTTTCTAAAACAAGTAGTATATTTTCACTTTTCATAGGGTGGAGGGAAAACTAGTAGATATTTTCACTTTTTATAGGGTGGAAGGGAAAACGAGATTGAAGAGAGTTGTGAAATAAATTTTCACTTTTCATAAGGTGGAGGGAGGGAAAACTAGTGAAAAGAATATTTTCACTTTTCACAGGGCGAAGGGAAAACGAGATTGAAGAGAGTTGTGAATTAAGGTTTTACCAGTAGCAGATTGATATCCAACCCCACCATTAGATCTTCAATCCATTAATGGAGCCCAGGTATGGGAAAATGAGATTAAAGAGAGTTGTGAATTAAGATTTTACCAGTAGCAGATTGATATTGAACCCCACAATTAGATCTTCAATCCATTAATGGCACCCAGGTATGTTTCATTTCTAACCTTGCTGCATTTACACCCCACTTTTAGTTTTCTTCCACACAGGGAGGGGTACACACACCTCAGATATCTGGTTCAAAATTCACTATATTTTTCATCCTTTCTTTTAAGTTTACGAGTAGCATATTTTCACTTTTCACAGGGAGGGAGGGAAAACGAGATTGAAGAGAGTTGTGAATTAAGGTTTTACCAGTATCAGACTAATATCGAAGCTCGCCATTAGATATTCAATCCATTAATGGCGCCTAGGTATGTTTCATTTCTAACCTCACTGCATTTCCACCCCACTTTTAGTCTTCTTCCACACAAGGAGGACTGGTTCAAAATTCACTATTTTTTTCATCCTTTCTTTTAAGTTTAAGAGTAGCATATTTTAACTTTTCACAGGATGGCAGGGAAAACTAGATTGAAGAGTGTTGTGAATTAAGGTTTTAACAGTAGCAGACTGATATCAAACCCCACCATTGGATCTTCAATCCATTAATGGTGCCTAGGTATGTTTCATTTCTAACCTCGCTACATTTCCACCACACTTTTAGTCTTCTTCCACACAGGGAGGAGTACACACACCTCAGATCCTTGACCATTGGATCTTCAATCCATTGATGGCATCCAGGTATGTTTCATTTCTAACCTCACCGCATTTACACCCCACTTTTAGTCTTTTTCCACACAGGGAGGAGTACACACACCTCAGATCTTTGGTTCAAAATTCACTATTTTTTTCATCCTCGCTTTTAAGTTTACGAGTAGCACATTTTCACTTTTCATAGGGTGGGAGGGAAAATGAGATTGAAGAGAGTTGTGAGTTAATGTTTTACCTCTTCAATCCATTAATGGTGCCCAGGTATGTTTCATTTCTAACCTTGCTGCATTTCCACCCCACTTTTAGTCTTCTTCCACACAAGGAGGAGTGGTTCAAAATTCACTATTTTTTTCATCCTTTCTTTTAAGTTTAAGAGTAGCATATTTTAACTTTTCACAGGGTGGGAGGGAAAATGAGGGAACATAGGTAAAAGCATATGTATTTTTCCTTCTTTTATGGTTTGTCTCTATAGAGTTGATTTTACTGCGTGTACATTGTATGCATCTCAAAATTTCTCTTTAGGAAATCCTATTTTTATTCTTTCCAAGAAAAAATCTCTGGGGAATCCCAATGAATGTTTCCCCACATTCATGGATGGCATCCCTAGTAAACCCATTGACATTGACTATTGCACCTCAGGCAAGGGATTTCAAACACGGCACCTGCCAACACAGAACTAGCCAAATACCCAGTAACATTAATGACATTCGATTGGGCTAACCCCTTGGGCTCAATAAATCATAATCAACTACACTATTTTCCATATTAACATATTGATCCTATTTAACATTTTGTTAGAGTAACCATAACAATCCAAGCATGTTCCTATTTTTATTTTGGTTTTTAATTCCTTCTTTGGTGTGGTGAAAACTTTATTTGACTGTATAGATGTTTATTTTTGTCAGACTATATGTTGAAAAGTAGATGCTCTCTTACATTCTACCTTGTCTGTTATGTATTGATGGAGTTCAGTTTCATTAGTTGTGACCAAAGAACTGTGTCAGGCATGTATACAAGGATTCTTGTATCACTATTTATAAACTGAACATTTTCCTTAAACAAGCAAAGTAGATCCTTAATGCTACATTTTTGTATCTCAGGGAACTTCCAATCCTAATAAATGAGGTGAAATTTAAGTGTTTCTAGAATCCAAATCTCAGGTTTTGTGAATTCACTCATATATGGCCTTGGAAGAGCAAAGTGAAATTTAATTATTTCCAAATCTTAAGTTCTGTGAATTCACTCATATTTGGTGCTGGAATCTTTTGAGCAAATGGAAAGAATTTCTTTTAGTTGCATTCAAATTTTCTAAAAATAATACTAAATTTCTCCCTGACTAAAATTCTCCTTGAAATGGCTTTGGGATTGAAAATCTTGTAAATATTTTTAGGGAAACAACCCAAAATAATTTTTCCAGATTAGAGTTTTATAACACTAGGTACTAAAACAATCTTCTATTTTCTGCTGCAAATGTCTGGTAGAGTCTTCCCAAAAACTAATCAGAAAATTACGTAGATGCGCTGGACGAACTAAATAATTTTTAATGAATAATCACTTAACATAAATGATATATTAGGTTGCATAAATATATAACTTAGAACCAAGAAATGAAGAATAAATCTCAACGAGATTGACATATTCTTAATTGAGTTGACTGAGGCCAGGAATTACTTTGACTAGAGGGTGTTGAAAATGGCATAATTTTGTTATGGTTGGATAGATTTAGAACTAAAAATCAGCAGTTTTCTTGCTTACATAACTTGAGAAGATTTTTTTATCTCAAGTCTCAACCTTATTGAATAATATGGTTTATGCCTTGGAATGTTGAGTTATGCTATGATACCACTTGCTAGTAACCTAAACACTTTGGATGAAAATTTAGTTGTGAATTTTACTTGCAAAAGATATAATTGAAAATATAGATTAATTGTCCCTTGTGTAGAATTTCCTTGAAATTCTGCTACTGCTTGAATGAATAAATATGAAACTAATTGTTGCATGAAGACAAAAAATATATCTACCAATTTGTAGTAGAATATAATAGAAATAAAACACAGTCACACTATAGCAAAAAAAATAAAAATTATAGGGAACCCAACTGGGAAAACCCTTTGCTAGCTGTAGAAATTTAAAATAATATCCATATTAGACTTTGAGACACCTTCTTCAAGACCAGGTTCATTGATTCTTATTGCTTTCCATATTCATTTTCATAAGCATTAGGGTTGTTGTTCGTCAAATCAGAGTAGCTAGAAAGTGTCTCTTTGATTTCAAAAAGCAGATCAGGATCAACTTCATCCAAGAATCCCCTAGAAGGCTCATCAGTAGCAAGAAGAAAGGTATTTTTTAATTTTATTTCATCACATGCATCCATCATAATCACTGATTTGTCTTCATTTCTTTCACAGTCATTTTCAATGTTAGATGCAAAAGGTAATTTAGTATGATATAATCCTTAGGTAACCAACCTCAGACATATTGTTGGTTAATTTATGTTGTTTGAAGTTTATTGAGTTTGATTTTTATCATGAAACTACTAGAAGCGTACTAGAATGGGTGAGTTGATTATCTTGATAACAATGTTATGGTTTGATCTAGTCCTTGAAAGGAACTTATAGTTGATGGTCAAAATTTCACATTCCTTTCATTTTTTTATCTTCACATATATCTTTATTTATAGCCTCAAAAGTGTTGCACACCTATAAACTTTACTAGAGTTGTTCTTCAGTCTTCAGAGGTGGTTAGCTTTTCAAAGCACACACGTACAAGAAGAGGAGAAATAATATGCCCGGCTAATTTGAAGTTACCTACCTGTGAATAGGGTGTTCACATTCATAAACCTGACGACTTTCTCTACTTCTTTCTAGTGAACAACTTTGGGACTTGCCATGAATCGTGAGACAATTCCAACCCCATAACTATAAATTTCTTATTTAAATCTATGCCCAATAGATTAGAATCTACACAAGGAGAACTCCATTCTTGTTTCGAAAGAAACTGCAATCGACTTGTACCGTGCTATTTAATATTTTATGTATTTATTCGCATCCTTGGTCTGTGACATAAAGATGCAATAGGCTACCTTGCATTTTCTACACTAACACTCCTAAAAAAATAATAAAGTATGCCCAAATATATTATTTCAAATGATCTATGTAGCTCACCTTATGGTTTTTCAATTAGCGAAGTTGCTACCTATATTGATGAGAACTTCTACAATTGATACCACAATGACAATATATGTTATAGTTTTATCCATGTTTCTTTGAAGGTGTTTCTCCTTCAGTAGAGCAGCAATACATTGTAGTTTCCATTTAGGGGAGAAGTGTACCCAGTAGCAACCTTGGCCTGTGTGCAGATGGGTTGAATGAACATTAGACTCTATCTATTGTTTTGAAGGTGTTTCTCCTTCAACAATACTTCATCTTAGTAGATACTTTCGGTCTGCACTTTTAGTAGATGCACACAGCCTTAGGATACATGTTGTAGATTATAGTTTTCCTATGAGGTTGTAGTAGCGATGAAAGAAGTGCATCGATTTTAGGCATATTTAGTATGCTTTTATAGTTTGACTTAGATGCTCACTTTTCTTAATTTAGGTGTTTTTATTAGTTCTGTTTTATGCACAGATTTATCTTTAAGAAAAGTGCACAGTAGAGAAGGGTTCTATATTTTGAGCAAGGGACACACTTCTAGGTAGGAGGTACTCTATTCTAGGAAGATTTTTCCATGTAGGTTAAGTGCTTTATTCGAGAATCCCAAGATGCGCTATTGTAGAAATAAGAAATTCGTTTATTTTGAGTTATTCATTAGTGCATTGATAGTATAATGTTTATTCCATGCAATACCTCAATATTGTATACAACCATATTTAGTATGCTTTTATAGTTTGACTTAGATTCTCACTTTTCTTAATTTAGGTGTTTTTCAGTTCTGTTTTATGCATAGATTTATCTTTAAGAAAAGTGAACAGTAGAGAAGGGTTCTATATTTTGAGTAGGGGACACACTTATAGGTAGGAGGTACTCTATTCTAGGAAGCTTTTGCCATGCAGGTTAGGTGCTTTATCTGAGAATCCCAAGAGGCACTATTGTAGCAATAAGAAATTTGTTTATTCTGAGTTCTTCATTAATGCATTGATAGTATATTGTTTATTCCATGCAATACCTCAATATTGTATGATGAAATTACAGTTAAGATTGTCATAATATTTTGACTTACCCTCTTTTATAGGGAAACTAGAGTGTGTGTCAAGCTTGCACATCATAATTGTATCATTAGAGTTTACCTAGCATGAATTTTGTGGATCTAAGCAGCTAGATACCTGTTGGAATTCAAGAGGGAACAATACTACAAAGTGGGAAAGAGGTTTCGCAGTTAACCTACCTTTCACATTATGGTTGGAGTCGGTTTGTTGGAAACATGGTGGATACCCCAGCTTCCTTTTTATGATTGAGTGCAAGATTGAGTCCTTGTTGGAATTCAAGAGGGAACAATACTACAAAGTGGGAAAGAGGTTTCGCAGTTAACCTACCTTTCACATTATGGTTGGAGTCGGTTTTTTGGCAAGATGGTGGATACCCCAGCTTCCTTTTTATGACTGAGTGCAAGATTGAATCCTTCGACATACTCCTCGCTCAATTGTCATTAAGTGATGGGTTTTCTCAGAAGTGCTTCACATCTATAAACTTTACTAGACTTGTTATTGAGTCTTTGGATGTGGTTATCTTTTCAAAGCACACACGTACAAGAAGATAAGAAATAATATGCCTGACTAATCTCAAGTTATCTTCCTCCGAATAGGGTGTTCCCTTCCATAAACCTGACGACTCGCTCTACTTCTTTCTAGTGAACAAATTTAGGAATTTTCATGAATTGTGAGACAATTTCAACCCCATAACTATCAGTTTCTTATTTAAAGTTATACCCATTAGATTAGAACCCGCACAAGGAGAATTCCATTCCTGTTTCAAAATAACCTGCAATCGACTTATACCATGCTATTTAATATTTTATGTATTTCTTCGCATCCTTGGCCTGTGACATAAAGACACAACAAGTTACCTTGCATTTTCTATACTAACACTCCTAAAAAATAATAAAGTATGCCCAAATCTGTCATTTCAAATTATCTATGCATCTCACATTTTGGTTTTTCAATTATCAAAGTTGTTACCTATATTGATGAGATCATCGACAACCAAGGCCATAGTGACAATATCTGTTAGAGTTTTATCTGTGTTGCACTAAAGGTGTTTTTCCTTTAGCAACACTACAATACATTGTCATTTCCATTCAATGGAGAAGTGTACCTAATAGAAGCCTTGGTATCGGGTGCAAATGGATTGAATTCACAATAGACTTTATCTATTATTTTGAAGGTGTTTCTCCTTCAATAGTACTTCATCTCAGCAGATCCTTTCAATCTACACCTTCAACAAATGCATACAGCCTTGGGGTACATGCTATAGATTCCAGTTTTGCTGTGAGGGTATAACAACGATGAAAGAATCACATCGATTTTAGGCATCTTATTGTTGTTGTATGAAAGCATGCTTGTCTAGTGTTTCCCAAACTTATATAGAGCCATATTTATTATACTTTTATAGTTTGACTTAGATTCTCACATTCTTAATTTAGGTGTTTTTCTTAGTACTATTTTATGCATAGATTTATCTTTAAGAAAAGTGCACAATAAAGAAGGGTTCTATATTTTGAGCAGGGGACACTCTTGTAGGTAGGAGGTACTCTATTCTAGGGAGCTTCTGTCATTCATTTTAGGTGATTTATCCTAGACAGAGTTCTAAGTCCTTGCCTCCTTGACAAAGTCCCTGCCAGACAAGACACTGGTGGATAGAGTTCCAAGTCCCTAAATTTTCTAGAAACCCACCTGACCCTAGCTATCTAGCCTAAAATCCTTTACATTCCAAACATATCTTGGTTGTTATTTCATAGAGAGAGCCATCTCTAGTTTGGTAGGGCTAGCTACCAAACTAAAATCTTGGTCTGTGGTTACCTTCGTCGATCTCTTCATCAGCCTGGGACATTATGGAGGATAATAGAGGGCATGAAAACTAGGGAGTGCCAAGGTGTTGTAGTGAATGTAAGGTTCCCAAGTCATGGAAAAATGCAATGCTAGTTGTGAGTTCATGACTGCCAAGGTGTGTTAGGGAATGCTATGGCATGCTAAGATGTGCCAGATAGTACGAAGACATGTCAAACAAGCTAATATGTGCCAAGTGCTAAGGCATACCAAGATGTACAAGGGTTCCAAGTCCTTGCCTCCTCTTCTTCCATATGATATCCACTTATGACATTTCCTTTGCAATATTTGGTGCATTTGATAGTTATAGGTCATTTATAGGTTATAAATGTCTTCAGAGTTTCACTTCTAATTAAGTATTCAAATGAACATATTGGTTCTCTTATACATAACTATTTTTCCCTCCACCCAATTTTCATAACTTCAAAAACCATTAGATAGGGACCTACATCTTTGATGTTGCTTTGCTTGTTTAGTAACATATTGCTGAGACTTTAATTTATTGAAAGTTGTAGAATTTAGAATTTATGAAGTCTCAAGGTCTAATTTTAAAAAACATAATTCTTTAAAGGGTGCTAGCTCAATGGAAGAGCACCTGCTTTACAAGAAGGAGGTTGGTGGTTCAATTCCATTGTGCCCTGACATCCATATGGAATGGCGACGATCAATTTTTGGTGATAGAGGCTCTCTTGACAGTCACCAATGAGCTTTGGTGACATTTTTCGACCCTCACAAAAAATATGAAATGGTGACAATCAACGAATGCCACCATATATACGCATCAATAGTGACGACCCTCAAAGTTCCGCAACCATAAATCGTTGTTGTTGATATGAAATGGTGATGGTCATTGTCCGTCATTGTAGTCATTATTCGTGATGGACATTGAATGTCACCACAACACCTATACTTCTAGCAATGCGGCTTTTGGTGACGGTCAATGACTATCACCATATATATGCACCAATAGTGATGGCCATTAAAGATCCATCACAATAAATCATTATTGTTCATATGAAATAGTGACGGTCACTATCCGTCATTATAATCAATATTCATGATGGACCTTCAATGTCACCATAACACCTATACTTTTGGCGACGCCACCTTTGGTGACGTTCCGTTTTTTGTGACCGAGGCTATGGTCTGTCACCATTGCTCATATTCAATGGTGATGGTCGCTATCCATTATTATAAATCATTATTGGTGACGAAATTTGAATGACACTACAACACCTATACTTTTGGTGGCGCCATCTTTGGTTACATTTAGGTTTTGGTGACGGAGGCTATGGTCTATCACCATTGGTCATATGAAATGGTGATGGTCGTTATCCCTCATTATAAATCATTATTGGTGATGGACTTTGTATGTCACTACAACACCTATACTTTTGGCGACGCCACCTTTGGTGACGAATGCTCTTTTGAATGTCACCAATGAGCTTATGGTGACATTTTTCGCCCCTCACCAATGTCCTTTTTTCTTGTAGTGATAATATCAGTGCATAAATGAACATAAAAATACATTAGTTACCTTATCTTGTCATGCCAAGCTTGTTGCCCTTCAACTGGACACATCCACGCCATCTCTCAAGGGACTCCAATTATCTTGATAGATCCACCTATAACTAGAGACTAGCTAATATGCCTGTCAAGTACATGTTCAGGAATCTAGCACATATACACATAATGTCAACAAAATCACGGTTAATAGGACTCCCTTTATTCAGAGAACTCATTTGTTGGAATTAGGGTTTCCAAACCTAGCCAAAACATTCTTGCCCAATTCCTTTCTTTTACCTTTTTCATTGCTACAATTGAGGCTTACTATGCATTGTCACATCACGCAACTGTCAGTTATATAAACACATCAACTATTACCTTGTCACACTAATACCAAGCATGTTTCCTACAACTACTCACACATGTCAACCACATGTTCCACATATCAAGACAATCATATATATCAATTCGAAATCAACCTTTACGAGGACTAACGATCATGTCATAATCCATAGTCAACTCATAGTCATCAGTCATAATACATAATGCTACAAAAATCACCTATGATACTCAAGTACATGTTAGCTATCTCAACTCATATGCATTAGCACAATCATTTTAAAACAAGATCATTTCAACACATATTCATATTATGAAATTCATCAAAAATTCAACCAACTTGCAATGTACCATGTTATATAAATCAACTAGATGACATAATTAAATAGTCAAGCACCAAATATACAACATAAGAAAACTCATACCTTACTATGTCTCAAGGGAGGCTATCTTGTCTGCATAATCAGTCTAGTTAGCACGATATAACTTCACAACATATCAACTCAAACATAAATAAGATCATGATATCTAGAATAGTCACTACCTAACATGTTTACATCATAACTCATTCACAATTATCATTCACACATATGCAAAGTCGATCTAAATTAGTACAACACCATATCACAAATATGTCGGCTTATACCTGAATATGATAACCATAACCATCTGCATAGGCCAATCCTATTCAGCATGATGCATATAACATCAAGGTATAAATGCTATAACCCTAATCAGCAAGCTAACTATCATTCTCGTCAACAACATATAACCTAACCGTCAAGATAACTGTGATATAACAACAACAAGTTAACCTATAACATACTCATCAACAACATATAACACAATCATCAAGTTATCTAATATAAAACAACAATAGCAATGCATACAACTACATGTTACTATCATTCTTGACTATCTGGCACATGTGCATATAACTACACTAATCAACTAACATCTATCATGAATGTAACCATAACATCAAAATACATGTACATAAACCTAATGCATATAACAACCATTGACTTAGATACCTGCATGCAAAACAAAAAATACTTGTATGACGATTTGCTCTACCCCAAAGTCCAATGCTGCAACCTCATTATGTTGATTTGCATCTCCTGCCCTATCTAAGCCAATAAATTAGCATCATAACAGCCAATATCACTCTGATGACCTAAATTGCATATAATGACTTCACAAGGCATGTTTGACGTACTATTCAAACTATAAGCAAGACCATGCATGCATAACAATTATATATATAGACATATAACAAATGAGTACCAAACCATACACACATCATTCTAGCTAGAGTCTAGTCATCAATGTGTGACCATATCAAGTACAAAACCCATGATCTCATGCATGAAAAAAACCATTAATCCATTGTACACATTGCCACTAGCAACCAACAGTATGCATAAGCAATATCGAATCAACTACACCTACGCATAAATGCATGTAGTCGAACATAAGTGATCAAATCTTGTAATCAACCTACAAGACTAATACATGTAATCCAAATATTCAAGAATGTAACCTAACATTCAAGGATGTAAGTAAGCACCATAAAATCAACATGTAAGCAACATATAATCCATACACATTTAGTCACATACTTATGACAATGCATTTCACGAAATTAATATTAAATTCTTCATGATAACCATACTAAAACCATTCTCAAGCATCAAGCAATGTAATAAATACATGGCATGCAAGTATAAAAGGCACACATGCAACTTACATGCATGCATGACCAACACCTTCAACCCATCCAGTCCGAGAGTTGAACCATGCTATGATACCACTATGTAACACCCCCTCTCAGGTCTACCCAAAGTAACCATGCCAACCCAGGTAAACATGAGGAGAGATGCTACTACAGTTAGATTCGAACTCCTATGTCACCTTAAGGAAGTGGAATTGACAGAACATCACTTACAGTCATCCAACATCATCAAAAAACCTCTTAGGAGACAAGTCAGCCACTCAGACAACCTATCCCTGGGTCCCACTTCTATTCTACAACTTTTAGGCCATAGTCGCTCTCATGCTATGGGAATGGGAGTGACCATCAACCTAAAGTCGTTCTCATAAGCTTGCCTGCCAGTGACTATGGTCCAAAATTTCCGGTTCTGTGCTAGTGACCCCAGGATTTGAGCCACTTTTCTAGCCCAGAATCTTGGCCTCTGCCCATAACTTGTTGTAACTTTTGAAAATTATAAAAAACATGATAACCATGCTGATCAATAAAAAATTACCCTCAGGACTAGGCCTGAGCATCCCCAACCGGGATTGACATTCTGTCAAACACTTGGCATCAATGCAACCTACAGGTCTAGGATACAAGACAAAGCATAAATGACTGAAACAACTTATGAAACATAACCAGAAGGATCACCTCCTTCTCCATTGAACTACTAAATCATCAATTAGGTCTTGTATCCATCCATTTAACAATTACAAGTAAATTTATGAAATAACCATGACATGAACCAACCATTCAACTATACTTATAACTAGCATAAAACAATATAAATATCAAAGATATAACAACCATTAAATCCACAAATAAATCAATGCAAAAGTAAGATAATTTATCTTTTATTAATCATAGGAAAATCCAAGCAAGTTTGGGACTTCCACGTACCACCCGACCATAGACATGATTGAACCAAATATCTCTTTCATCCAGTCACCCTCGCACCATATTCCAAGCATGAATGTGGGATCTCATAGAACAACCAATCCAAGAACAACCAAGGGAATCCAGAGGTTAAACCACCTCCAACCTCATCAAACCATGATCACACCAAAACCGGTGCTCTGATCACAACTGAGCAGTACTTGTAATGCCATTCATAATGCATCACTATCCTTGAGGAATTTTCCGTCTCCTTGTCTCTTAGACTTTACCGCATTCCAAACCTAGATCAATATGCCATAAACTGAGACCAGTCTCTTAGGATTTACCACAATCCAAACCCAGATCACTAAGCCCTAAACTGGGACTTGTCCCTCAAGCTTTACTGTGTATCCCACCAAAATAGATCAAGGGATTCCTAAGCCTTTAGGAATGGAACTTGAGACCACCTCTTCCCCAGATTCCGAAATCCATCTGACAATTCCAAATCTCAAAAAATTAAATAAACATCCCAAAATACCATGGCATCCAGAAAAAGGCAAGGCTAGGCTAAAAACCACTATCATAACCCGACAAAACCATGCCACTGAGAGCATGAGAACAATACACTAACATGCAAAGCCATGCATGTCCAAACCAACTAGGAAATCACACATGCAAAAGGTTACCTATAAGTATCGTGCTGAAGCTTATTGATACTGCTTTCCTTTCCTTGATCCTTGCTTGCCTTACTTTCCTTTGCTTGATTTTCCTTTCCTTGCTCCAAACTAGAGTGCACCAAGAAAAATATAAGTGACCAAGAGAGCAAGAGAGAGAATAATGAGAGAGCTCCAAACTTGAATTGACAAAATCTTAACACTGAACAACCTGCCAATTGATCCTCAGAAGCCTTTTTATGCATGAGGCCTCTAATTTCTTCATTTTCCATTATTTTCCTTCAGTTTCCTCCTCACGTGCAACCTATGACCTTTTACCTTCCTTTTCTCCTAATTTCCTTTATTTTCATAAATAAATGTGCCAAAAATGCCTTTTTGCCTTTTAATGCCTTTTCCTTAGCCTTTGCTAATTTCCTTAGCCAAGACACACATCCCGTGATGCCCACTAAGATATATTTTCCCAGCATTCAGCTTGGAATACGTGTCCCTTACCAGTGGTCTTATTTTTCCTTTATTAACTTTCATTACATGAAATTTTCACCTGGGTTGTTATAGTTGATATAGTTGAAAAGAGGAATTCATGTACAAAGTGAGGTTTAATAAATAAATTCTATGACTAATTTTCATATATGAGTAGCTTTCTTATTTTTATGTAAATCATATAAGGTTTGAATTGGATTTGGAATGTATGTGTTGATTTAGTTGAATGAGGAGTGGATTAGACAATGGGACTGTCAAATTATTCATTGTTGTGGGATGAATTAATTGTTGTTGAGTGAAAAAATGAGACAAAATACTTTCCACACATACCAAAAGAAATGTTAGGGTGATTTGAATCAATCGAGGTTCCATGAAAGGTATTAATTTTGGGGTTTATGTTGAGCCAATCTACCTATTAACAAATCTCTTTGTAAAGGTTCCTCATAAAGGTTCCAAAGCATGCATCGATTGATAGGAATGGGAATTTATTTTCCACACATTAGGTATTAAAATAGTTCGATAATCAAGGTATCCGGGTGCGAAAGTATTCGGTGTTGACCTCATCACAGGTGGTAGATAAGATTCTAGATTTTGGAATTCACGAAAATGTTATCCAAATTGAATCAAAGATATCTAGCTCTATTATGTGCAAAGATATATACAGATCTAAATAATTATTCGAATGAAAAGAGGATTCAGATTGATAAAGATATCCATATTCCTAAAGAGGGAGAGTATAGGGATCATCCAGATTCTTAGATTGAGGCATTAGTGCAAATTTATCTAGGTTGAAAAGGTATTCGAGTAAATAGTGATATCAAGTTTAAGAACCATCCAAATTCCCAATTGTGCGAGAGGTTTTCCTTAACACTTTCTAGAAAAGTGCCCAATCATAGAATACGTTTTGTGGATAGTATATATGAAGCCCATTGTGTTCAGGGCTTAGAAATTGGGGATTGTGAAATTGTTTGCAAGGTTAATTGTGATTATATTGGGGGAGTTTAAAAAGTGTTGATGGTTCTGGTTAAATTTTAAACCCCAATCCATATTATTGATTAAAGGGATTTTTAAATGATCCCACACACATGAGATTGAAGCACAGTCAAGGAGGTTTGATCAAATTTAGTTTGGGCCAACATGTATCTGTGGAAAGTTAATGAATTGTCATCAACATTCATGAACCATAATAAACCAATGACATATGAGATATATAAAACTTCATTTTATAATTATTTGTAGGAACCAACCTATTGTTATAAATATTTGTGGGCACTAACCTACTAGAGACGCCAATAATCACTATTGCAAATATTCATAGGCACCAACCTACTAGAGACACTAATCCACATTATTGTAAATATTCATAGACACCAACCTACTAGAGACACCAACCCTAATTGTTGTAAATATTCATACTTACCCACCTACTTCACTAAGTCTACTTGCTGCTTCTGCCTTCACCTTGTTTACGTGCTACTTCTTTCTTCACTAGGTTTACTTCTCCCAAAACTTGTTGTTTTTGGCTACTCCTAAAGAATGAACTTGTACATTATGTCACATCCAATTTTTCAAATATGATTATGAAAGTTTTACTTGAGGAATTTCTATATGTCTCCTTTCATCTATGAAAAAATCTCAATCTTAAAAATCCTAAAAAATAAGTTACATCAAAACTTCCAAGCCGACTTGTTTGAAATTGATTTTAGGATTATTCAAAAACCCTAACTTATACAATGCATATCTTTATATCAAACAAAAGTTTGAAATTTTTACTTTCACTACTGGTTATATGCCTCCATAGGCCTTTGAAAATTTCATTGTCTAAAACATCCCATAAAATACTTTATAGTTAAAATGCTAAATTGACCTATTTGAAGTTGATTTAAGGACTATTCTAAGACCCTAAATTTCACATGACATATATTTGAAACTACAGTGAACCAAAGTTTGAAATTTTACTTGCATTATCGCTATATGCCTCCATAGGTCTTTGAAATTTCATTACCTAAAACATCCCATAAAATAATTTATAGAAAAAATGCCAAATTGACCTGTTTGAATTTGATTTAAGGACTATTCTAAAACCCTAACTTCCACATGGAACATCAAAATAATTGTAGTGAACCAAAGCCCAAAAGTTATAGCTAAAATGTCAAGATGACCTGCTCACTCCACAAATAACATTTTTGCTCCATTTTTAAAACCTTCAAGACGATTCCCTAAATTCTCTTGAACACCTTAGGTCTATTTTCATTTGAATGGTCTTGAAATTCACTCATCTGTTATTTATTTATAGTATTTTTGTGTTCACTTATGGGGCCAACTTGTAAAACTAGCTTGGCCGACCTGTGCTTTTTGACCGGGCTGACCTGATAGAACCTTTCATATCTCTTCATTCCTATGGAGTCAAAGGGAGTTCCATATACCATTAGAAAGGTATTAGAATACAATTTTCAACAATATATCCTATTTTCCCATTTGATATAATTATTTTGAGTAAAAATTCCTTCAAATATAGGGTATCCGAACCGTGCATAAAAAATTGGGCATCTAAACAATATTTCCAACGATATTCTTCTAGAAATATTTATCTTGGACATTCATAGTCTATCCTATCTTTGACATCAATGACAACAATATTTCCAACAAAATATACCAATAAATTATGACATAACAAGAACTCAGACCTTGTGAGGCACACAAAAGTGGACCTCTATCCAAAAAATATTTTATCATTTTGATCACACTAGACTAATACAAAAGTTGTAAAATTTAAACCCAGATAAAAAAAAAATATTTCATTCCTAGTTTTACCAATTTCATCGATTTAATTCGGAAGTCATTTTTTTTTTTTTTATATAACCCTTTTGTTCATGCAAGTGAGTTATATTGGAATCTAGAACATCAATATTATCATGTAAAAATCAATATTCTGGGTTGAATTATTAATGTTATTGGTTCATTCAATATCAATAATATTTACATTTTATTATTTCTATTTTCTAAAAATGAAATTGACCAAGCAATTGCTAGGAATTGTTATAATGGATTGAAGGGTCAATGCTATTGGCTATTTCATGAATATCCATAATATTCCCATTTCCCACTTTAAAGGTGTTGGACACCTAATCCTCTATGGGTTGGTGTAGAATGTGAACAACCATGAGAGTCCAAGAGACCTTGGAATGTGGAACCCAACGGTCACATGAATGTACAATAAATGTATATCATTGTGAAATAATAAATATACTCTCATGCTTATATTTAATATACTATTGCTACCATGTATGTGTTTAACATGGTATCAAAGCGAGCGAATTTTGGTCCTACTCATATTTGAGTCACTGTTTTCTTGTGGCTTTTTGTTTTGTTTCTTTCACCAGAGCTATGCGTTTACCATTAATGTTATGTGGGTCATGAACTCTGGGTGCAGTGATATTCCTGGTTGATTGATTCATGCGTTGGTGTTGAGCTTGAAGTCTGAGCGAAGCTCACGGGAATACAAAACGTTTGAAGGCATATATATCCACGTGTTGGAATGGAAAATCAATTTTCCTTGCGTTATGTCTCTGTACGCAGGTTGAAGGAATTCTAAATGTTTTGAACGTCCCTATGCATGGTGATCTCCATGTGTAATTCCTGATATGAGCGATTGTTTTCTGTGGCCAGTTCTACTGTCAGTCATGTAAAAAAAAAAAAAAAAAACATAGTCGGTTGTTGCAGTTGTATTCTGCGTTGAAGAATGAAACTGGGAGATTGAAGACTATATTCATTAAGTGCAGTTATAACGCTCCCTGCACACTTGAGCTCTAATTTTAGCCATTATCCTGCCATCCCTGACACATTTATGTGTGACAGTTCCTCTACCTTAGTCTAAATGACTATGTTCCTGACCTCTGAAATCCGCAGGTCTCTATTTTTGGCTGTCGTTTCTATATCCTTCGAAATCCACAGGTCACCATTTTTGGTCTCTGATTCGCTATCCATATATTGAACTGCCATACCAGAGTCCGTTGGTTGCTCTGCGTTAACCATACAAATGATGGCCCATACAAATACTGTCTCGGCTCTGCATTAACCATCTTTGCTCCAATAAATATGCTATGCATTAACTCCATATACGCTGCTCCTGCTCCTGATGTGCATACGCTGCTCTGTTGTGCCCATGTATAACGTTGTCTCTGGCTACATTGGTAAGGTTGGTATGAGGCATTTCCACAAGCTAAGGAACCATTATCACTATCCTATCGTTAATATTGACAAGCTATGGTCTCTGGTATAAGACTGTCCTCCACGGAGCTACGCTAACACCTATAGGACAATCCTCATTCATCCAAAATGCTCACGCTACTCCTGGTTACGTCTGTTGCAGTCGAGTGAGTTTCATCAACAGAACCATACCTCCCATCCGAGAATACATAGTCGTGGTATAATGCTTCCTATGTTGCGATATTGTGGCGGTATCATATATCAAGTTTGTTTCCATATAACGCTGTTTAACATTCATATAATATACTTGGAGATGTAGTCTGATGGTGTTTTGAAGGCTCTGTGGTATCACTGCTTCCATACATGGTATTGCTGCTCCCTACCATATATCGCTCTAAGGTTTAAGAGATGAATTCTGAAGCACTGGTTAGCGATTTGAAGTGTGATCCCCAAGATCGAAAGCATCATCATCAAAAGAAGTTTCAATCTGCAAAGAAAAAAAATATTCAGAGGCCGAGTACCTATTTCTTTGCCCAAGAAGGAGCACAATTGTAAGGCCGAGAACCTCTTCTTCTATGGAAAAATTATTAAGACAAATTGAGACAGTGTCTTCTCCAACAAAACCAAGGGTCTGAGTCAAGCTCACAGATACAAGGGAAGGCCGAATTTGATTCCAGTTGTGGCCAAAAATTGTTCTACACCAGAAATCAAGTTTCTGTCACCAAGGCCATGCCATTTAATTATGGGAGCAGACTTTTTTGATGTATTTCAATTGAGTATTGATAGTGGAATATGAAGCAAAAATTCTTATGCCTTGACTATGATTTAAAGGGCCGAGACAATATAGATCTAAGGGTTTCAAGAGTTGAGTTATAATGGGGAGAGAGCCGCATTATTATAGATGCATCAACGATAGTCTCAAGAGCTTAAGTAGATCAAATCATCTGCCATCACTCCATGCCTGTTGAAAGGAGACAATTCATCTAGCCATTGGAGAAGCCATGTTGCAATATTAGGATCAAAGGAATCGAATTGCAGCCACTAATGTTATGTTTTAGATCTGATTTCTACATGCCTGTAGCAGTGAGTTTATGAGAGGCTGAGTTCGTGTACATGTTCCAGATTTCATGTGCTTGTAGTAGCTTGTAATGTGCATGTAGAAGTCTATCAATATCATTGTGATTTATTTTCTTCGTAAAGGAAGGGAAGATCTAGAGAAAGAGAGCACTTTACTGGGTTCACCAGAGAATTGCACTGAAGGTTATTTGAGCTGAAAAATGGCTGTCGCTCATGGAAATATGCATGTCGCTCATGGAAAATATGCATGTCTCTCATGGAAAATATGCATGTCTCTCATGAAAAATGGCTGTCGCTCATGGAAATATTTCTGTAGGACTGGGATGCAGAAATATTTGAAGCAACTTGGTCATCCATAACCTCATCCACATAATATTTTCATAGATTCTTCAATTACTACTATGTTCTACATGGACTGACTTGAGACGGGATTTCAACATCTTCCGAGACCCTGATATGAACTCTGTATGCATCAAACCCACTTTTGAGAGGATAATGACATTACAGTTTTGAAGTAAGGAGGTATTGACTTGTTGATTCTAGAGTTGTTGATTCCTTGTTATATTCACTACTACATAAGTATATATGGTTCATGAAAGTAGTGTTCTTCTAGCATCACAGTGATTGTTGCCGGTTGATTGGAACATTGATTGTTAAAGCCCAGAAATTGGCTCTAATTTATGATGTATTAGATTTATTAAATACTTTGATACAGTCCAATGATGATGGGATGGTAAACATCGACAAGGACAATATTTCCGATATCATAAACTGTCTACAGAATGCACAGGAAAAGATCGATTTTCTGCAACAAGAATATCAATTCCAGTGAGATGAGCTTCAACAGAAGAATAGTAATTTTGAACCTATTCAGAATATTGAGACAGACTCCCATCAGCAAGTCAATATTGTTGAAGTTCATTCACATCTAGTGTCTAATAAAGCAGCAGTTGTACATGCAGATGCAGAAATTCAGTCTGCACTTCCCAAGCCCATCATTAGACCTTGGGAAGAGCTTGTCCACAACAAGCACATAACTTGTCTTGGATATGACAAGGACATGTCCTTTCATATTCCAGACTACTCAAAGCCCATCCAGTTTCAGAGTGTTGGATTCCTTCATGACAGTTCACTTCCAGTTGTTACAGATTCTGTCCCTCTTCCACAACAACATATTGTGAAATGCCAACACTGTGACCGAGTTGACCATCTGAAAGATCATTGTTTTGATCTTCATCCATGTAAGCACTGTCATAAAACCAATCATTCTTCAAACAGGTGCTTCAAAAACAAACCTCTTGCAAGAACAAAGATTCATCTTGGATGGATCGCTTCTTGGCAATGGGCATCAACAACCAAGAAGATATTTCAGTCATACATCCGAACTTGTTCTAGAGTATTGAAAAATCTTGCAGTTTAGATTTCTTCATCTTCTCAGGTTGTATCTAAAAGGGAGGGAAATGATGGTCATCTACAATCTTCAAAGCCACATCAAGTGAGCCTGAGCCACAACCTGCCACACCAGATTCAGAGTTGTAGCCAAAGACAAAGATCCACTTGAGCATGCCTTCAGTCGGTGATACCTCTTCAAAGAATTGGGGACACTTCCTCTAGCAGAAGACTTCAGATTCTTGCCAGTTTTGGAAGAGTTCCAGGAATTGCATTAAGCATTCCAGAGTTGGTGGTAATCCTTAAACCATCACATGTTGAGACCTCCCTTTTCAGGTTGAGGTTCTCCCTTTTATGCGGGGTGAGACCTCCCTTTCATGGTTGAAGGTTTCCCTCTTCAAAACATTAGGAGCACTTCCTCTAGCAGAAGACCTCAGCTTCATGCTAGAATTGGAAGAGTTCCAGGAACTGCACTAAGCATTCCAGTGTTGGTGGTCATCCTTAAACCATCACCCTTTATACCAACATTTCAGAGAGCACATTCAACCTAGTGCTGCCATGTTTTTTGCACATTTTGTATTACAACTCTCTTCTTGGACTCATACATACCCCTTCGGATTAAGGGGGGGAATGTTGGACACCTAATCCTCTATGGGTTGGTGTAGAATGTGAACAACCATGAGAGTCCAAGAGACCTTGGGATGTGGAACCCAACGGTCACACGAATGTACTATAAATGTATATCATTGTCAAATAATAAATATACTCTCATGCTTCTCTTTAATATACTATTGCTACCATGTATGTGTTTAACAAAAGGAAAAAAATTCCCCTGTTTCTAGCATTAGACACAATATATTTAATACTGAAAAGAATAGTAACAACACAAAATACAGTACATTGCTTCTATAAATGTGCAAAAGTTTTTAAACAATCTCTTTTCAGGAGTGTTATTATTTGTACATTTTATTGTAGGGATATTAGGTTGCATTTCTCTTATATATTTGAAGTATTATATATTAACTCAAATAAATTATAAATGTACCGTACACTCACAAGCACTTACATTAGTTTTCTTCCATCAACCACCATTATTTGTTAGACATTTATTTGTCTCAACATTTGCAAAACAAAGTTAAAATATAAATAGATTTGAAAGACAGAAAGAATTCTGAATCTCAGTAAACTAACATAAAAATTGTAGAGTCTACATCCATTCAAACAAACTAGTGGTTTTGCAGTTTCTTTAAATCTTGCATATAAAGCATTTAATACAACAATTCAATCTAGCTTCCATGATAGAGATAAAGATAATTCATCTTACTATGAAATCCATCAATATTAAAAGAGATATGAGTTGATCTAAAAATATATAAAATAGAAATGCATATGAGATAGGAGTTGATATAAAATATATAAAATAGAAATGCATATTTAAATAATAAAAGGGATGAAATAAAAGAGACCTTGATATTACACATTATTAATTCTTAGAGTTAGTGGGATAGTTATATCTCCATGAGTGTCGTCTCTAACCTAACATAAAAAAATTACCTTTATAAGTCTACGTTTTCAGTCATGTTATGATGCATGAGAAGAAAAAATTATTCAGATCGATCATCTAAACATAAAAATATGACTGACCTAAGCTTCCTATTGTGCTTTCGGTACATGATTGTCTACACCGTCTTCTGGATCAACCATGCATTTTATAATCTCATCAACACACAAACCTACCCAAATGTAGACAAATAAGATTGGAATTGTTAGGCAAACCAAACAAATTTGGCAAGTTTCCGAATTTTTAATCCTTAATAAAATTTAAACTCATTTAATGATTTGATGACTTTCTCAAGAAACTCTTTATTATATTTTTTATCCTTCCTAGATCATCTATTGTGGAAGTTTGTACCATTGTCTTACCAAAGCCATGGTCTTCTGCGCCTTTCATAGAAACCCTATGGACACAAAGTTCTGTGAGATTGTCCTTTACAACATCCTTTCCTTCATAGCCTTCACTCAAATCATAGTTTAAGTGTGGAGCATGATACCTTCCATGATTGATGCATTAGATTTGCATGGTCTAGTCAAACTAAAACCTTCAACATAATATTTCATTATATAATGGGGAGTAAATAGAGCGTATCCACCCTATTCTAGTATTTTATCATGACCCTTGAACTCTCTCACAAAATCCATCTGATCATCACATGTAGGTCCACACAAATTGTTGATGTTTGTCCAAAACCAATATTCAATGCATTCATTTGGACGAGGCATGATTTTAATTTAATCAAGTTTAATGGTTATGAATTCATCCTTTTCCAAAGTCTTTTTCAAGTCATCCTCAAAATATTTCTCAATTAATGCAGATGGAATTGATATCTTTTCAAGGTAAATAGTTGTTGTCTTGTCTTCTTCAAGAGAATCCATGGTTATGAGAGGTTCATTACGGTCATCTACAATAAGAACAACATCAACGTCGATGTTCTGTGTAACAAATAAAATGGACCATTAGAAAATAAAAAGATATGAAGTTCATATTAAATATTACTTGCACACTACCCAAACTAACATAAAAGGAATTCATCCCCACACTAGTACAATGTCAATGACATGCATCGTATGCAAGAGACAGGGATAAATGACAAACCCCACAGATTTTTAAAAATACATAAACAATAGATGATTTACCCATATGTAGGTAATGATCATCATAATATTTGTTTAAATACAACCGATACACTTTTTCTTTATGGAATACAACCTCCTTTGGGGGAGTTGTGACACCATAAATAACATATGTCTTCCTCAAGACCTTATCACTGATGTTGCAAGTGTAAAAATGTGACTGCATGCCTTTGTAGATATGTCTTCGGAGAATCCAATGAAAATTTCATTAACTAACTTTCTCTAATCGAGAAAGGAAGACCCATTCACCCACGTAAATCTTTGAATGAGAGAAGTTTGTAGGGCTAGACAAATTAATCATTGATCCAATTATATATACACTCAATTGTGTGTCTTGAATCAATTAAAAGGAAAATAAAAAAAAATATATGTGGCCTTCATCATTGAGGTAGGATCCAATAAGCCAACTCTCTTCGGTATGCGCTGATGGAATGAGAAATCCAAATTTTTTGATAGAACATCGAATACAATGAGACAAAAAATAAGGTTTTTCAAAACAACACGCCAATGTTTACAAACTACTTGAAATCTTGTCAACACTCACAGTAAAACTTAATGAAATATTAACTCACTACTCTCAAATGACAAAAACTTCCAAATAATTTGATCCATAAAAAAAAAAAAGTTCTTAAAACCAAAATAAACATTAAACATTGAACTGACAAAAAACAATTAGACTATATTAAAATATTAGAGTGAAACTATATTAAGTTAATGTGAAAAAATATATTTAAATGTAAACTAGATTAATGTAAGGTCTATTTTAAAGTATAGATTAAACGATTTTATGTTTATGTATTTGAATTACATTTTGTTTTATATAGATTTTTTTTTAAGATATATAGCTTATACGGTTTATCCCTATTTTATATGTATATGTAAAATTAATTTGACACCCTACAAAACAATATATCAAATGTAAAACTATTAGTATATTTGATATTAAAGTATATAACCAAAAATATTTAAACTTTACAGTAAAACTAATGCAATAGAGTGAAGCTTCTATGAAAACTATATAAAAAATTTTAATATAAAATTGAATTAACATTAAAGTTTTCTACATAAATGTAATTTGAAACCATATTAAAAAAATATGTTAATGATAAACTATTATTATACTTCAACTATTTTTTGAATTATATAATGTTTTGGATATTTAATTTTATATGTAAAATTATTAATACGATGCCTATTTTAAATATTATAGGAAAAAGTGAAATTATATTATCTATATATCTTTATATATATGAATGTTAAATTATATTAATGTAATGGTTATAATATAGAATTTATATTAAAATTAATATAGATTCATTTTAATTTTAGAATTGTTAGAGAAATTAAATTTCTCAATAAGTATCAAATTTGAGGAGAGGAAATGTTTAAACTTGGAGAGAATTTATTACCCTCATCACTTGCTAGATCTTTAATTAAGATAAATCTATGTTAGTTCTTAACAATTTATTTATATTATATAAATTTCACTTTTCTATATGTAAAAAAGTTCTCATTTTTAATTTTATTAAAACCTTGATTTAATTTCAATAGAATATCCATCAAATATTTTTAGTGACAATGAGGATAGAGAGTTTAGATATAACTCAAAAGTAATTATAATATTTTTGCTTTTATATTTAATTAAAAAATGTTCTAAAATTAAAATATTTATATTGTGAAATGAGTTATGGTTTTTGGGCATGTGGTATTAATAACCCATTGTATTGTATCAAATCTTATTTACAAGCTAATAATATCTATGGTAAAGTGGGCTTGAATATCCATGGTTAAAAATCTTATTATATTGTAAGTATTGAGTTTTTATGTGCTTATTAATTAAATTTAAATATATGCCCAGGGGGCTTTGGATTGACGGTGAATGGGTGCGCTGTTAAGGCACTCCTTGCGATAGGTCACTGGTTCAATTCCCCGTGGGTACTTAATTTAGTCTTAACCTAGAAAAAAAAATTAAATTTAAATATATTAGGAAAATCAATATTTCAATTTATATGGTAAAATCGATCTTAATTTATAATTTTTTTTTTGTAAAGCTTGGAAGGACCTTCTGTTTTCTATTTATAAAAGACAAGTTTACACCACATAGATGGGATAGGTGGCCTCAACCTTCCCAGTGGGAAACCAATTCTGTCGACCATCTATCCTCGTTATAAGCCATCCAAAAATAATATAATTTCAGGTGATCAACCCAAACTATATATACATATATATCATGATAAGAGTCTAAGTTTATGTATAACATAAGCATACATTAGTAAAAAAGTAAATGCTATCCGATAAAAACCAAAAATCATTCTGGAACCTGACTCTTCCATCTGATCTTCTAAGGTTGAGTCCACCGGAGTCAGGTCTTCAACTAAGTCTCCTGGTGCATCTGCCAACTCGATAATACAATGGATATTCCTTTGAATATGATCTAGGCAGATATCCTACTTGCACAATTGGAACTGAATGGCCTGTAGATCTTTCTTGTAGTTTGGCATGTCTTGGAGGGTCATTGCCATCCCCATTGAAAGTTGCTCCATGGCCTTCCCCAGAAGGCTCTTCATGAGCCAGTACAAGTATAAAGTCTACTTAAATTGCGTGAGTCTGCCCCTAGTATTCCTTGGGTCTGGGATTACCTCTCGCTAGGTCTCCATTTCCTCTTCGGAATCTGCCTCCTCCTTTATTTGTTCCTCCCAATCTTCTAAAATCTTGCAGATGCCTGCATCTGTCCCTACCCTATACGTTGCTGCCGCTTCATTGATGATCCTTTCTATTGGTTTCCTCCCACACCTAGGTTCTGAGGTGCCCGGGTCAGCTACACGAGGCAACTCCTTCCCCCTTCTTCCTTGTCCTCTTCCACGGGCAGGTCTAGCCATCTCTTCTACTGTGCGAGCCCAGTGCCAATGCGAAGATGTCTTTGTTGGTCTCTCCCTTGGTATGTCGCGTCATTTCTCAGCCTCTCCGTAGCAACTCTACTCATCCCACCACCCTTCCTACCTTCATAATCCACTTCCTCCATTCTCTGTTCCATCACCCCTCTTGTCTTGTCCTTCCCACCTCCGCCACTACCCTAGAACTCACTGCCTCTTCTCCATTGTCCTATGTCCATTGTCATGCGGGAGGCCAACGCAATCATCGCCATGAGCATGTGGGATGCGGTGGATAGTACCCGTCCCTTAGTTGGCCTCCCAACCATCTCTGACATACGTCCTTGGGCACACACCTACACTAGCAGCACCCCCACTAGCTTCAGTGTTGAACCGATAATCCTACTGTGGTTGGTAATGATAAGAGTGGTTCAAATCATTTATGTAGCTCCAACTTCTCTGGTCAGCAGAAATGGAGACTTATGTCTTTGAAGGCTCCATTGCTCAGCAAATGAGCGAAAAATGGCCCCAAGAAAAATAGGCAGCAAGAAAAAGTCTTGAGAGGTTGAGAAGATGCATGGACTAAACAGTCGTTTGCTATAAGTGATATGTGTATTAGTGGACATTAATCATCATCATATTATGATTTTCTTTCATTTGTTTTTCTATTATTATTTTTTCTTCATAATTTTATTAATAAAAATGAAAGTACAATATAATATATTTTTTATTTTTTAAACAAATTTTATTATTTGTGTTATTTTTATCTTTTTTATTATTAATTAAGTCAATATTTAAATGTTTACACTTATTTATGGACACTACATCTCCCTTATACTGCGCTCTATATTATTTTTAAATTTTTATTATTTTTAATTAAACTTATATGTAAGCCTTTATAAACAAATATTTACACTACTATAATATCATTCCATACTAAACTATAAAACACTTTTTAATGCAAATATAAATTTTTGAAATATAAAACTATATTAATATAAAATTGTTTTATATAAAAATAATTTAAAATTATATAAAAAAATATTTGATTTCAAAGCAATATACTTGAAGGAACTTAAAATGATATATATATATATTTTAAAATTATATTAAAATTTATACATTTATTTTAAATTTATGTTAAAGCATTTTATGAAAAAAAGGTAAATTACGTTAATATGAAAAATATATTTAAATGTAAAATGATATTAATTTATGTATGCTGTTTATTTTTAAACTACATTTTTTTCACTTACTGGTTCACGGATACCCGGGTCAGTGGGTAGCCGCTACGTCCAGGGTTTTTAAACACTGAGTGGATGCCACCCGAAGGGCATCAACACCCCTCGGCCTATTTACTGACATAACCCCAAGAGCTTTCGGGATTCGACCCTGTGACCTCCCATTGGCGAGGCACTTGATTTGACCGATTGAGCTAACTCTTGGGGCTTTTTTTAAACTACATTATATTAAAAATATTAATATAATATCTATTTCATCCTTTCCCAAAGTCTTTTTCAAGTCATCCTCAAAATATTTCCCAAATAATGCAGATGAAATTGATATCTTGTCAAGGTAAATAGTTGTTGTCTTGTTTTTTCAAGAAAATCCATGGTTATGAGAGGTTCATTACGATCATCTGCAACAAGAACAACATTAACGTTGATGTTTTGTGTAACAAATGAAATAGACCATTAGGAAATAAAGATAGATGAATTTCATATCAAATATTACTTGCACACTACCCAAACTAACATAAGATGAATTCATCCCCACACTAGTACAATGTCAATGACATGCATCTTATGCAAGAGACATGGATATATGAAAACCCTATAGATTTTAAAAAATAAATAAACAATAGATAATTTACCCATATGTAGGGTAATGATCGTCATAATCTTTGTTTAAATACAATCAATTCACTTTTGCTTTGTGGAAGACAACCTCCTTTGGGGGAGTTGTGACACCATAAGGAACATTTGTCTTCCTCACGACCATATCAATGATGTTGCAAGTGTAAAAATGTGATTGCATGTCTTTGTAAATATGTCTTCGGAGAATCCTGATTTTCATTAACTAACTTTCTCTAATAGAGAAAGGAAGACCCATTCACCCATGTAAATCTTTGAATGAGAGAAGTTTGTAGGGCCAGACAAATTAATCATTGATCCAATTATACACTCAATTCAGTGTCTTGACTCAATTAAAAGGAAAATAAAAGAATATATGTGGCCTTCATCATTGAGGTAAGATCCAATAAACTAACTCTCTTCGGTATGGGTAGATGGAATGAGAAATCCAATTTTTTTTTGATAGAACATCCATTACAATGAGACAAAAAATAAGGTTTTTTAAAACAACGCACCAATGTTTACAAACTACTTGAAATCTTCTCAACACTCACAATGAAACTTAATGAAATATTAACTCAATAATCTCGAATGACAGAAACTTCCAAACAGTGTGATCCATGAGGAAGAAAACGAAATCTTGAAACCAAAATAAACCTTTAACATTATATATTGAGGACAAAAAAATAATTAAATTGTATTAAAATATAGATTAAAATGTTAGAATGAAACTATATTAATATGTTAATGTGAAAAAAATATATTTAAATGTAAAACTAGATTAATGTAAGGTCTATTTTAAAATATGGATTAAAATATTTTATTTATGTATTTGAATTACATTTTGTATTATGTAGACTTTTTTTTTTTTTTTGGATATATAGCTTATACGGTTTATCCTACCTATTTTATATTTATATGTAAAAGTATTTTGAAACCCTATAAAACAATATATCAAATGTGAAACCATTAGTATATTTGATATTAAAATATATAACCAAAAATATTTAAACTTTACATTAAAAACTATAAAAAAAGATGCAATAGAGTGAAGCTTCTATTAAAACTATAACTTTTTTAATATAAAATTGAATTAACGTTAAAGTTTTCTATATAAATTTAATTTGAAACCATATTAAAAAAATATCTTAATCATAAACTATTAATATACTTCAACTAATTTTTTAATTATATAGTGGTTTTGGATATTCAATTTTATATGTAAAATTATTAATACGATGCTTATTTTAAAATAATATAGGAAAAAGTGAAATTATATTAATGCTAAATAAATAAATAAATAAATAAATATAAATATATATATATATATATGAATGTTAATGTATACTAATGTAATGGTTATAATATAGAATTTATATTAAAATGAATATAGATTCATTTTAATTTTAGAATTATTAGAGAAATCAAATTTCTCAATATGCACTTCTTTTTTAGTGTTAAATTTGAAGAAAATTTTAAGCTTCGAGAGATTTTATTACTCTTAACAATATTATTATATAAATTTCACTTCCTTATATGTAAAAAATTTCTCATTTTTAATTTTATTAAAACTTTGATTTAATTTCTATAGAATATCCGTCAAATATTTTTAGTAACAATTACTCTTATCATTTAAAAAACCCTAATGGTCAGGCGGCCATGAGTTAGATGGCGCGGGAAACCAAAAACTACAGTAAGCGACAGACACTGAAAACAAGAACCAGCAACAATGATAGAGGAAGGAAGGAGGGGAGAGATCCCCTCCTATCGAGATGCAGCAGCAGGGGAAGGCCAAAACAACAGCAACTAGGCGGAAGAAACAAAAAAACTGGGACTTTTCCTTGGAGCATGATGGCAGGCAGGCAGTAGAGGCAAGTGTTTACCATGTGCAGAGAAGAAACCAAAATTCGTAAGCCCAATGAACAAACTGGAGTGATACAAAAGCTACATGAAATATCATGCGCTAATCTGCAAATTCATCGGAGTTTGGCCGACGGAAAAGGACCTCACTAGATGGATACAACGAAAATGGCAACCCCAAGGCCATATCTAGGTAAAGTTGGGAGAAAAAGGCTTCTTTACGGTAATTTTCTCGAACCTGCAAGATAAAGAAAAAGTGTTTGAAAATGGTCCATACTTCCATTATAATGTGGGACTATTTATGAGATACTGGGAGGAATGTTATAACCCAGACAAGGAGAAATTCTTAGCAGCCCCAGTATGGGTAAGGTTGTTCGGATTACCAATGGACTTCTGGGATCCAGAAATCTTAGAGGGAATAGGAAATACAATAGGCAACTTTGTTAAAATAGCTAAAACTACAAAAAAGGGAAGATACACCTCATATGCTAGAATTTGTGTTTATATGAATATAGCTGACCCTATTCCAGATATAGTGTAGTTATAGTATCATGAGGAAGTATGGCAACAAACCCTTGACTATGAGCACATACCTTTTAGATGCAGAAGATGTCATGAGTATGGACCTCTGTTCAAAGAATGTCCACTCACAATAGAAGAAGAGAAGTGGAGAAACAAACAACAGAGGAAAAATCAAGAAGACCAGGAAGGGTTCCAGGAAGTAAAAAGAAAAAGAAGACATACAAGAGAGAACCCCAGTGAAGGAAAGAAAGAAAAACAAACCCAGCCACGTAATACAAATAGCTTTGAAATCCTACAAGAAGAAGAAGATAATGAGGCCCAAATAATGGATTATCAGGGAGAAAAGGGAAAGAAAAGCAGCACAAGTCAAGGCAAATCACATACTAAGAGAAAGGCACAAAGTGAACCAATAGAAAAGGAGGAAAAGGAAGTGGGGGAGAAAATGGACAACGTAGGAATGGAAATTGACACAAGCAAAGGAGAAGAACTAAGCACGGAAGAAGAAGTATTGCAGAAACTTCTAGATGAATGGAGACACCTGGATGAAAGATTCATTCCAGAAGAGCAAAAAAGGATCTATAGAGAAATGTTCCAACAGTACCAAGCAAAACAGGGACAGGGAAAATTGGAAATGGTAGAACAACTAGGCCTCCAACAGGATAATACTCAAGACCAGCAAAACAAAACAAAAGGCGAGAAAAAAAGAGGCAGGAGGAATATACAGGAATCGATTCAGATCATGGGAGAAATGCTAGTGAACACTAGAAGAGTAGTGCCGCTCTCGATGGTATTCCATCAGTTAAACCAAGTACCCCAATGATAATCACATCCTGGAATATAAGAGGCCTGAATAGTAAAGGCAAACAGAGACACTTAGTGGATAGGCTAAGAAAAGAAAAACCCCAACTAATGTTGGTACAGGAAACAAAAATCTCAGGAAGGAAAATGGAGGAAATCCTAAACAAAATCAAACCAAAATATGAATGTATGACCATAGATGCGAAAGGCAGTGCGGGAGGCATCGCAATACTATGGAACCCTACAAAAATCTTAACAGACTACTAGATAGGTATGAAAAGAATACTCACAGAGAAGTTCAGGTTAATAGGAAATAGAGAATGGTTTCTAGTATCGGCAGTATATGGCCCACATACACCAATAGAAAGATGAAGCTTCCTCATCCAACTATAGCAGTTAGGAAACCTGCATAAAGAAAAGTTGTGGTTGATAGTAGGAGACTTTAACATGACAATGTCAAAAGATGAGAAGAAAGGAGGACTACAAAGAGAAGAGCCAGAAATGGAGAGATTCAGGGACCTTAAGGTAGAACTAAGATGGTCGATATCCCAACCATAAATGGAAAATACACATGGGACAATCGATGAGGAGGGAGTAGAAAAATATCCTCAAGGCTAGACAGATTCCTAGCAACAGAACACTTCATAGGACAAGATATCTTCTACGAAGCATAAATTCTCCCATGTCTAGGGCCGGATTATTGGCCCATCAAATTAGAATTTTCCATGAACCAGCAAAACCAGAATAGACCCTTTAGGTTCAAGGCATTCTGGCTGAGAGATCCCAACTTCATAGAAAAATGAAGAACTAGTGGGAGGAGACTGAGACGGGATGGAAGGAAGAAATAAAATGCACACTCTCCAACTCAGATTAAAAGATCTAAAAGGAAAGATAAAGAAGTGGAACAGAGAATAATTCAGAAATATTCAAAAGGAACAAGAAACGCTCCAAATAACGATGAAAAGAATCCAACAGAAAATCATAAATGAAGGGAGAAGTGAAGAACTAGCAGAAGAAGAAGGACTGGTGCTAAATAAACTGGAGGAAAGAATAAAACAAGAGGAAATATTATGGAAACAAAAATCGAGAATCCAATGGCTAAAAGAAGGAGAGAGAAACACAAAATTCTTCCATAAGGCAATGTTGCAACACCGACAGCAAAACAAAATATTCTCCCTAAAAGACAACCAGGGCAATAGGATAATACAGAAAGCAGAAATGGAGAATTTGATGGTACAACATTTCAAAGAGATCCTAATAGAACCCAATATTAGAAGGGAGGCTGACATTGAAAGACTCAGTCAACATATCCCCAAATTGGTGACTAGAGACCAGAACTTGGCACTCCTAAGGGTCATAACAAAAGCAGAGGTGGAGGAGGTAATAAAGAAGATGGCAAAGAATAAAGCACCTGGGCCAGATGGATTCACCACAAAATTCTATCAAGCCACGTGGAACTTCATGAGTTAGGATATAGTGAATGCAGTAGAAGAGTCCCGATGCACCAAAAGAATGCACCCAGCCTTAAATGCTACCTTCCTAGCCCTGATACCAAAGACAGAGAACTCAGAAGAACCACAAGGGTTTTGGCCGATAGCGCTCTGTAATGTCATATATAAAATCCTAGCCACTATAATGGTGAATAGATTAAAACCAATACTACCAGAACTGATATCCCAGGAACAGACGGGGTTTGTCAAAGTCAAACAAATAATCGATGGCATAGTAGTAGCACAAGAAGTAATCAACTCATTGAAAAATTCAAAAACAAAAGGGATGCTGATAAAACTAGACCTAGCTAAACCGTATGATAGACTTAGTTGGGGATACCTCCAACAAATACTAAAGGCATACACCTTTGAGGACAGGTGGGTAAATTGGGTAATGTCAATGATCAACACACTAGTTATGTCAGTTCTATTAAATGGGTCACCAACAGAAGCCTTCAATCCAACCAGAGGACTCAGGTAGGGAGACCCGTTATCCCCGTTCCTATTCATCCTAGCAGCGGACGGACTAGGAAGACTAATAAAAGCTAAAGTGGATAGAAAACAACTGAAGGGATTACGACTATGGGAAAATGACCTACCTCTAACCCACCAACAATTTGTTGATGATGTTATGTTATATGGACAGGAAACACTCAAAGAAGCAAAACAAATAATGGAAATTCTCACGGAATTCACTGAGGCCTCGGGGACACAAATAAGTAAAGAAAAATCAGAAATTTATTTCTTCAATACCCAAGCTTCCTCCCAAGATTTCCTGGCAAGAACCATGGGTTTCAGAGTTGGGAAATTCCCTACAAAGTACTCAGGCATCTTGCTAAACGACCAACAGAACCGAGTGGCTAATTGGGGAATCCTGATAGGCAAGATGCAAAAGAGAATGCAAAACTGGACATTTAGGGCACTGAACATCCCAAGCCGCATGATCCTGCTCAAATCGGTGCTCCAATCCATACCGATTTATCAACTGACCAGTCAAGCTACACCGAAAACAATCTCCTAGAAAATGGTAGATATGTTTAAAAAATTCCTATGGCAAGGGTCGAGTAAGATAAAAAAATGGGCATTGCTATCCTGGAATTGGCTAAGTAAATCACTAAAAGAAGGAGGACTAGGCCTGAGAGACTCATACATCCTAAACCAGGTAATGGGGGAAAATTTGTCGTGGCGTTGGATACAGGGAGGAGAGGACCTATGGAAAAAATGTGGGAGAGAAAATAAGAGATGCCTAGGTCCCCAGAAGGAAAGTTGAGAAGCCAAACTGAGAGGAAGGGCTCGACAATCTGGAACTTGGCAAGAGCTAATAAGGAATTGATTAGCGAGCATAGCTTCTGGGAAGTAAAAGAAGGGACAAAGTGAAATTTTGGGAAGATGCATGGAAACAGAGAGAAAAACTTAACCAATAGCCCCTACTCCAAGAGATATACCAGTTCACCATCCAAACAGAGGGCGACACAGTACGTAACTACTGGAGCCCAGAGTCAGACAGATATTGGAGGAAGTGGAAACAAAAGGAAAACTGGCAAGAAGCACCTGTAGAAGCTAACTGGGAAATATATGAAAAGGAAATGGAATCAAGGAAAGTAGCGGTTAAAGAAGGGATAGACACACTAAGGTGGGGAAACAGAATCAAAGGTATGTTCACAATAGCAGAGGGATACTATCTAAAAGCAGGATACAACAGACACACAGAAACAAAAAAATGGGAAAGCATATGGAAAACGAAAACATGGCCGAAGGTGACATTCTTTACCTGGATACTGAGCCATGGGAGAGCGCTAACATGGGACCAGTTGAGGAAAAAAGGAATGCAAGGCCCATCGCGATGCGCCCTCTATCAAGAACAGGAAGAAACCATGGAACATCTAACCAACGAATGCATGGTCAACAACGACCTGTGGAGACAACATCAGTAGCTCTTTCAAATCAGTGAGAGAGACGTAAACAACATGAAAATAACGATTGAGAATTGGAGAAACAAACCTTACCAGAATCCATTCTTGAACAAAGCATGGAATCTATTTTAGGATTCGTTTTGTGGAAAATTTGCAAAGAGCGGAACCGCTTGATCTTCATGGAGGATGGCAGAGCAAAGAACGGGATATGGAACCAAATCATCTAGAATATAAGAGAGACCATCCTCACAGAGAGGTGGTGTTAGGCCCCTATACCAATAGGTGTCATATGTCATGATTGACTTGATTAGCGCTATAATATGTTCATACCTTTTCTTGTTGCAAAGGTTTTCCATATTTTCAAAAAGTCAAAAAATTTAAAAAATGTAAAGAGGGTATACCCTAAAAGAAAAATCAAAGGGTAAAAAAAATAAAAATAAAGATGGTCAAAAAATGAGAAAAATGAACCCCAAACAAAAATAGACCAGGAAAGTGTGCAAGTCTAAATTCCACTACTTTTTCATTTTCTGTAATAAACAAATTATGTGCAGCTTGTCATTTATGCCACAATTATGAATAGTCAAACTGTTTAAACTTGGCTAATTCATTTTTCAATTTCATGCTGTAGAAATAGAGAATAAGTATTTGACCAAACAGTGTAATCTTGGCAGATAAGTAGATAGGTAGAGTAAATAAAAAGGATCTCAACAGCTTAATCTGAGCCCTTGGATGTAATAAATGTAGATTTAGATAGAAAACATTATGTAAAAGAAAAGGAAGTTGAAGAGGGTTTGCCAGTTTAAGTTCATCGTAATAAAGGAGAAAAAATGCTAGGGTAAAGTAGGTAGGGTAGGTAGATGATGTTGCAGAATCATGTGTGATGAATAATGTCTATAAATGTGTTAATCTTTCATTTTTCATCATAATGCAAAGGCATACACTACATTGAAGACATCACAAACAAAGCAAAGTCACAATGATTAACTCCCCTTCTCATTTTCCCTAATTATTCACTAATTTCCCCTAAGGACTAAGGTATTTGCTAAATTGGAGGGGCTCAGAGCATTTCTCTGACTTTTGGAGGGACCGGACCCTCGGCCCAATAATTTCAAAAGCCTAAGTACTTAAAACCATCATTCATTCACTTTCATAAGTCTTTTCCTAAGTAAAATCCTATTTTACTTAGGAAAAATACACAATATTACATAAAACCCCTTTTTTCCACTTAAGCCTAAGTTAAATGTACACTCTGATGTTTTACTTAGCGCTTTTTATCACATTGTTTCATATTAATTTCTAACTTATATTATATAACTCCCGAAAAAGTTCACCCTTTCCCGTATTATTAAATATATATCCCCAAAATGTTAAATATCCCGCCCCCGGTTAAATATAACCGTAAACAGTGTTAAAATCGGATTAATGGGTTAATCATTGACTCATTAAGAAACTGATCCCCCGTTGCATTAGCAAGGAATTAATTAACCCTCACGGTTAATTAAGAACCTCCCCGACCTATCACAATCACCCTGATATGATTAATTAACTTTTAATTATATTGGGCCCACCACAGTTAAAGCTCCGCTGTATCACTCACCCGCCGCCCGTCCGATCATGCTCCCCACATCCAATGACCATTATTGATCATCCTGTACTCCCGCCACGCGTCGCAAATCCTGTGGGATCGCTGGCTCCCGACCAAATACTGCTCGTTTCCAAAAGCGGTGCAATTCCAGACCGCTTACCACCCTTCGCATGCGACAAAACATCCTTTCCCACTTACGTCACCCACCCGATAAACGAAAAAATCCCGCCAACCTTGACTTTGTGAATAAAATCGATGAAATGCCATTTTCAATGTTTTATATGGAAAACTGTGCTCCCATGCAAAGCGACGTCCTAGTTAACTGCCAAAGCTTTCCAACCGCAACCTGGTCAGAAAATTTGCAGCAACGCACTCCGGAACCTGTTATTCAACCTGCCATTGTCCTGTTCACTTCCCCATTACAAGTATTTATCCAATTCCCACCAAAACCCTACAAGTTTTGATTTTACATTGAAAATTCCGCAAGAAAGAGCTAAATTCAGTACAAGTCCAAACTTTCTTTCACTACATAGGTTCCCAAAACCTGTTGTTTTGTCTATTCTCCACAGAAAACCCCAATTCCATTTTTGAATCCACAAGAACCAAAAATGGAAACCCCTATAGCCCTAATGGTCGCACCCATGAATGCTCCTCACAAATATTTAGATTATCTGCCTCTGGTCGATAACGATTTTCAGATAAAAGACTTATTCGGTGATAAAAACCACCTTAATGTCTTTTGCCAAGCCAGAGATAGTTATTTGAATGGGTCTGATATCTTAGGACTATGGGAATCTAACCTTCTCATGTATTTCCTCCACTCAGTCCATGTTTTCCCAGACATGATTCATCAATGCTGCGCCAATTATGACCCTAATCGTAGAGCATTTATGTACCCAAGTCAAATAGTTCTCTTCTCCATAACTGCTCAATCCATCAATGAAATGTTGCAATTCCACTCCAGTCAGCCTCTCACTTCTATTTCCATGCGATATTTACTTGAAAAAACATCTCAATTGTCCCAATCAGAACTGAATCGCATCTGTCAAACCTTCATGTTACCAGAACACCAGCCCAAAGGCCCACCTCCTTATCTGCAAACTTTCTTCACAGAAACTGGAAGACTCATTGTTGATATGATATCTTTAATTATGGGATTTAACACTAGTGAGTTTGTTGACAAGGTAACCCTAGTGTTGTTGTCAATTTTTACTCATGGACAGCCTCCTGCTGTCAAATATGACTATGCCTCCTATATTGCCAATAAAATGCATGACCAATTTCTGAGACTGGACAATGAAGGAGTCTTCAAATACACCACTTTCATATATCATCTCATGTTGTATTATCAGTCAGACAACTTCCCTTTCCATGTCAAGAAACTTGACACCAAAGGAAATCCAAGGTCTGTCATCTTTTGGAGTTCTATCTTTCATAATTCCATTGAGTCCCCTTACACCTACAATGAGTTCATTGACCTGTTTGTCCATCCAACAACCACTTTATTGATAGGAGTTTCCCCTCCTAGGATAAATGGTGATATGAAGAAAATCCTCCAGCTCTCCAAGCAGTACAGGATAGGTGACTGGTACCTATATAAGAACCATACAAAAATTAGGATCTATGGGTGTGAATTCTGCCCTTTTAAGCTACCAGAGTATGTTCCAATGAGACTCTTTACATTGGAATATTTCAGGCAAATGATAAATGTAGACCTAGTCCATTTTTGTAATGCCAAGAATAAATCTCAGCTTAGAATCAAGAATCGGTTAGTCCCTTTTGTCTGCAACACTAGGGAATCATGGAGAGAAGCAAAAATAATTTTAGAAGATCATCTTAAGTTACAAAAGAGTTTTGGGTGGAAACCATATGACCCTAACAGATTTATCTATGATAGAAGAATGAAGAACAGATTGTCACCATACATTCACCATAGGATTCCAGAGATTGAACAATTGGAAAATATGGATGAATGGAGGGAAGGGACCCTAGTAGAAAATGATAATGAACAGGTCAATTTTGAGAATGCTATGAGGAATCTTGAGAAAACACTTGACCTAGATTCTTTTGGGCAGGTACAAAGATCAGGAATTGGTGCATCTACTGCTGGAACTTCTCAGCAACCTCCACAGGAAACCAGCACACTAGCTACAGGGTCATCCAAGGGCAAAGAACTAGAAACCAGTATTCAAGTCACAGAACAGTCTACAATGTCTCAGCAGCCTGAAACTTCCAAAGAACAGGTCCAAATGACAACTCCACCAACTCAAACCAATGTAGAAGGACCTCCAAGCTTGCAAACTTCTCTGAATGAGGAAAGGAATAAAAAGAGAGACGGGAAACAACTACCCCTGCCAGTGGACCTTCAGGACAGCCTGGAACAAAAAGGCAAAGGGTAAATTCCCTTTCAGAGTAGGAATTTGTTGAAGAGACTACAGATAGTCAGAGAGAAGAAAGGGTAGTTAGCTAGCAAACTTTTCCATTGGGAGGAACATCCACTAGCTCACAGAGACAAGAGCTAGAAAGGTAGCAAAGTGCAGAGGTATCATCTTTCAGGCCACCAGGGAAAGATGCCTTAGATATCAACATTTACAGAAATAAAAGCCAAGAATGATCCATTGAGGCTTCAAATTTACAATCAATATTTGAAAATGGCCCCCACAAATCAACAAAGATTAATGTCAGCCTATGACATTAAAGAGGGAAAAATGATAATGAGCTACTTCAAGCCTAAAGTGCAACAACCTCAATCAACAGTAGATTATCTCAGAACAAATTTGGAGGTCATGGCAAAGGATATTCATCCTATGGATCAGATTGAATTGCATAAACAAACTGGAGAAATGATTTATTCAACCTTGACTGGTAAGGCAATGATGGCCCATAGGCTACAAAATTCTTTGGATAATACAACTACCCAACTAAACTTGGAGAAAGCCTCCTCCCAGGCTAAAGATAATAGAATAAAGTCCTTAGAAGAAATCATTATTGGATTGGGACATGATCCCAAAGATGTGAAGGGTGTAGAAGCATTAATCAAAAAGAAAGATGAAGATATTGCTGCCTTGAGGAAGCAGCTAAAGCTGCCTCCTTCAAGGCATCCACAGACTGCTGAGATCATAAAACAAAAATCTAAAGAAGAAATGGATTTACTTTTAAAACTCAATGAACGATTAAATGAGACAGAGCAAGCATTAGAAAAGGCATTGAAAGACAAGCAGGGAGAGTCGACTTCCCAGCGTCCCGATGTGATACAAGTAGTCTCAACAACAGTCCCCTCTACTCTTGGGATAGTATTAGCACCAAACATTCCAGCAGCCACAGCAGAGGTGGTCATAGGTACAGTAACAACAAGAACAACAGGGATCACAACAGGACAACAATGCCAATTTGAGCACAGAGGAATTAATAAAGTCAATGGAGAACATGAGACTACAAGTTTCAGAGCTAAAACAGGTAAAAGAGCAGTTTGCTAAGATGGAAAGAAGCTATGATCTCTCAAAGATAAACGTTGTAGAAAAAACAAGAGAGATTAAAGCATTAGAAAATAAAGTGAATTAGAAAAAGATCTCACTTTTGATAAGCCTCAGGCAGAAATCAAGAAAATTCTTTGGGCCAACATCACTCAATCCATAAATGATGTTTGGCCATCCATCCAAGTAATTTTTGAGCAGATTGATCTAGTAGAGACAGCCCATGAATAAATTCAAAAGACAAAAGCACAATTAGGAAAAATGCCTGAGGAAGCCAATAGGGTCATACATTTTTTGAATACGAGGAATAAGGAACAACTGGAAGACTTTGGCATCATAGATAGAACAGAGACCATTTTGGAAATCAAAAGGGTATTAACCAAGAAAACTTTGATGCAGAATTTAGAAAGAAGATGTCATGACATGCAGGCAGAGATTAATGCTTTTATGGATAAATTTACCATTCTGCAGAGTAAAGGGCTACCCAGTCCTTTAGTGATTAATGACAGATTAATGAGGAATAAAGACTATGTGGATAAATTGAATCAATATGCAAGCAATCAAGTAAGTTCATCAACAAGTGTATCAGGAATAAAAGCACTCCCTACAGGCCGAGTTCTCTATGACAGCCTAGAGAACTTATCCTATGTCGAACATGAACTGAAGCACTTGTTCCCAATTCAACCTACATTCTTCAGGTACACAGAAGTAGATGAAACCCTTAGAAAGATTCCGAAAACTAGGATACCACGACCAAAATGGTGGGAAGAAATGCTTGAAATTTTGTAATTTATCCTTGGTAAAAAGTAAATTTTGATTTTTACTACAGTCAATAAGGGTAAAGAGGATGAAAAGAGATCAACAAGTAAAGAGTATCAGATGCAGGTAAAGTGTATCAGTAGGAAGATCAAAACAGAGCATCCAGCACATAATTCAACCAAGGACAGCAAGAGGCTAAATCATAGGGCCTAACTCCAACACATTCTCAAGAATAGGGACAGCAAGCCATTTGGTTGCCTTATCTGTCATCTACAAGGTCTTCTGGCCCTATTTTCTTGAAAGATATGATTAGTCATCCCAGTTTATATCTCACTTTCTTATGAGATATTTTATTTGTAAAATTTTTGTATAAATACACCCCCATTCGGAGTATTGGGTGTGGATCCTTTGACATTGCTGTAAAACTGATTATTTTGGAAAAAAAGTGCTGTTGGACGAATTTTTCACAACTGGCTGGATGAAGGATTGATGTACAGGACTTTTCACAGGATTCATGTGTTGGACATCAAACAAATAAGTATCTTATATCTTAAGTGTTAATGTTTTCTGGTTTATTATATTCATTTTGTTCCATATCTGAATATTAAAATGAAAAAGAATAATTCAGAAAATGCTTAAGTGCAATCTGTCCTCAATCATTTTTGTTCTCAATGTTTTCTTCTAAACTAGCATGAACAGTGAATTCTTAATTGCTCATGTTTTCTAGTTTATTCATTTTAATCGTTTAGTAAAGAATTCTTAATTGCTCTTTATTGATGGTTATTCATATTTTATTCTCATAAAGTTGTTGAAGGATTCTTAATTGCCCTTTAACCCTTTAAGTCCATCCCATCTTTTTAAGTCTCTATTTGCTCCATGTTTAACTATCTTTCCCTGTGAAACCATCCTTTATTGAGAAACCAAATCTAGTTGAGCCATCTTCCCTGACTCCATTAGCCCAATGGACTAAACTATTCAGTTCTGCCCCTCTACTATTGAACTTCACCAACAAATTCAAACAAAACCCCAAGCTCTTATAACTAGCCTAAAACCTTATCAAACAAAGCTAAAATTTAAAGAGAGAGCCCTCTATGGACACATATTGGCTAGATTCTTTGTCTAAAATATTGGTTTGTGGTTACCTCAAACCGATTTGCCCTTCTTACAACTTCTGGCAAAATTTGAGTGATAACAGGTGGTATGAGGAGGATTGGAAAACGAACCAAACAGAGACAAGAATAATGACACAACTGCAACTATAGCCTAGTATGACAAACATGATAGCAAAGAAACACCACAATAATGAGGTGGAAGAGGTCAATCACTACAGAAATCCTCAACAGGGGTTCATCAAGTTGAATTTTGACGGGGCCGCGAAAGGAAACCCAGGAGAAGCAGGGATTGGTGGAGTATTCAGAGACGACAGGGGAACGACGCTCAGGATCTACATGATGGACTACGGCAATGCAACAAATAATGAAGTAGAGCTTCATGCATTGAAAAGAGGGCTAGAAATTTCCATACGGGAGGAATACAACAAGCTTCAGGTAGAAGGAGACGTGAAACTGGTAGTGGACATAGTCAAGCAGCTTCAGCAAGGAACACCAACGGAAAAAATTAGTAGTAGCTGGAGAACCGCCTGGTTGGTGAAGGAGATAAGAAAACTACTAAAATAGATAGCCTACATCCTTCCCACCCATGTGAGAAGAAAGGGAAACAAACCAGTTGACAGTCTGGAAAATTGGGGTTGTAGGAATAGAGGAAGGCCGCTGGATACAAGTGAGGCCGAGCTAATGCAGACGGAGGAGATGGAAAACTTGAAGCAACTTCTCGAAAAAGACAAAGCAGGAGATAAGAATACCATAGAAAATCTAGCGTGACCGGGGAGGAGTGGCCAGGAAAGGGAAGGAAGAGGACAGACGAGGGAAAGGACAAACGCGGGGAATGAAGTGAGTAGACATGAAATCTAGCCGATAACGGAGTAGGGTAGAGAAGGTACACGTATCAAGAGTATGGGGGCGATGATGGATGAGAATGATAGAGAGGAGGGCAGGGCAGAGAGCAGGCGGGCGGGTAGAAGAATGACACCAAGTGGCAGAACAAGGACAGTCGTAACATGGCAAGAGTAGCCGGGAGAAAGTGGGGATTAATGAGAGGCAACGGTAGAAAGGACAGAAGGGTAGCATCCTGAGATGAAATTGAAGGGATCCGTGCTGGTAACAAAGCCAGATAGGTGGCGGTTAAGACAAGGGACATGAGGAAGAGAGGGATAAAAATCAACGAAAATAAGAATACAGTAAATTGCATGCAAATGAAGATGAGGAAAGCTGGCGAGAAGGAAGGTGGTAGAAGAGAGAAGATGCAGGTGGTCAAAGGAAGATGAAACAGATCGACAAGTTGGTATGTTGCCCTCTCGTTCCATACTCCTGCTAAATTCAAAAGTATTCTAAGTAGGAAAATAGGAAGTCTGCGTTGGAAAATGCTTAAGAATGAATCAAAGGGTATCAGAACTTCCCACGACAAGGGAAAAATGATTCCCATAGAACACCTGAATTCCCTGGGTAGGAAAATTGGGAGGAAGGGTCTCGTACCTAGGAAGGAAGAGGTCCACCCAGGGTTAAAAGCCTGTAGCATTCCCAGGAAAAACATGACCCTGGCTACACCTGTAGGAATGACAGGGAGTGATCTAGAAGTTAAATGGGAAGCAACCTGGGAGAGAAAAAACCTAAGGTTTAGAGGGATACAGACAATCTTGCAATCTAGGGGGGAGGGTAGGAGAACCGGATTCAGAAATCCTGTAGACAAGACTAGGAGATCCTGGGGAAGAGGGAAACAAAACCGATCCTCAATTAGGAAGGAACCCTTGTGGTTGCCTAATTTGGAAGGGTAGGGTACAAATAGATGCCAGGTGTGTAGAAAGGGAAGAAAACTATGAAAATTCCGATCCTTGGCTAACAAAAGGACCACCTCTAAAACCCATTAGACCAAAATCCCAATGGTAGTAAATCCAGAAAAGGGAAGGAAATCGAGCAATTGGGAAATTGCGTTGATTCATTATTATAACTCTGATATATGTTTTGATTTTGTGATAGGTATAGTAACATACCTGGAAAAGTATAGTGAATAGAACAGAGAACATCAGGAAAAATATAGCTACATCGAGACAGAGAACAAAATGGCCCCTAGGAAAGGACAGAGAGTAACTAAAATGGAAGAAAGCACAAGTGGAATGATGAAGAAAAGAGGCAGGAAACTAGGTGGAGAAAAAACGAAGAAAATCATCGATGCCTACATGATTGGGATCCCACCATACATTAGAGCCCAGATAGCGAGTTGGGAGAGAGAATTAAATGACAGTATCAAGAACCGGGATATCCCCATGGAAGAATGGGAAAGTATGGTGCCAGACCTAGGGAACACTTGGGGAAGACATTCCCTATTCAGGCAAACTATCCAACAGTACTGGGTAATGAAAAATGTGGTGGCATGGGCTATGACACTGCATCGAGAGCAAATGGCAGATGAAGGAGTAGAGGCATAGGAGAAGAACAAGGAAAAAGACCCAGTCAGGGCAGAACTACTCAGGGAGATAGCGACAATTCAGATACAGACCTACTGAAACAATCTGGCCTTGGGTAGAATTGAATAGACTCTCAAAGACCTGAAGTGGAGAATAGAGCAGAGGACTAAGATGTCAGGATCAAGCGCCAAGGCGCCGACCCCACTAATATCCTCGGATGTGCAGTGAAACAGTGATCCAGTGTGATAGCAAAAACTTTTTTCTTTTGATGAAATGCATTTATATGTTTAAGTTTAAATTACATTCCAGGAACAACAATATAGACAGTAAAAACTGTGATGCTAGATGGATAGCAATAAACCTCTTTAAGTTTTGGACAGGGTTTAATGCTGACAGGTGGTTATGTAGTTTCCTTCGGGCAGGTAAGCCACCTAGAGCAAATGGTTGATAAAAGTTTTTTGAAAAAGGAATATAAATAGAGGATCTGCCAAGTTTACAAAAAAAAACAGTTACTCTTATCATTTGCTAGATCTTTAATTAAGATGAACCTATGCTCGTTCTTAACAATATTATTTATATTATATAAATTTCGCTTCCCCATATGTAAAAAATTTCTGATTTTTAATTTTATTAAAACCTTGATTTAATTTTTATAGAATATCCATCAATTCCTTTTAGTAACAATGATGATAGAGAGTTTAGATATAACTCAAAAGTAATTATAATATTTTTTCTTTTATATTTAAATAAAAAATGTTATAAAATATCATAAAATTAAAATATTTATAAAATATTTTTATTGTGAAATGAGTTATGGTTTTTGGGCATGTGGTATTGATAAGCCATTGTATTGTATCAAATCTTATTTACAAGCTAATAATATCCATGGTAAAGTGGGATTGAATATCCATGGTTAAAATTTTTATTATATTATAAGTATTGAGTTTTTATGTGCTTATTAATTAAATTTAAATATATTAGGAAAACCAATATTTTAATTTATATGGTAAAATGGATCTTAATTTATAATTTGTAGCCACTATTTACATGTTATATATTTTAATGTGATATGTGTATTAATGGACATTAATCATCATCATAATATTATTTTCTTTCATTTCTTTTCTATTATTGTTTTGTTTATAATTTTATTAAAAAAATGAAAGTAAAATATAATATTTTTTTTTAAAACTAATTTTATTATTTGTATCTTTTTTATTATTAATTGAGTCAATATTTAAATGTTTACACTCATTTATGGACACCACATCTCCCTTATATTACCTTCTATATTATTTTTAAATTTTTGTTATTTTTAATTAAACTTATATGTAAGTGTTTATAAACAAATATTTACATGTAAAACACTTTTCAATGCAAATATAATCTTTTTAATATAAAACTATAAAACACTTTTCTATGTAAATATAGTTTTTTAATATAAAACTACATTAATATTAAATTATTTTATATAAACATAATTTAAAATTATATAAAAAAATATTTTATTTCAAAGTAATCTACTTCAAAGAAACTTAAAATGATATAAAAATATATATTTAAAAATCAATATTTTTGCTTGGCTAGTTTTTTATGATAGGAATCTCACCTGGGAGAATCTTCAGAAGCGACAATGGTATGGGCCTGCTATCTGTTCACTCTGTGGATTAAATACTGAAAATAACTTACACATATTCCTTCAATGTCCTCAATCCATAATGATCTGGCAACTCTTATCTACACATTTTGGCTTCGATATAGTCAATGCCTCTTCCATCTGCGATGCCTTTTATTCATGGAGCAGCATGCGCTGCATGTGGAGGCCGCTTCCTTTGATTACAATTTGGACCATCTGGAAATGGCGCAACCACATAATATTTGAATCCAAAAAGGACCCGATTCATACAGTCTACGAATCCATCCTTTCGCTATTTGAAGCTATTGCTCGGCCACATCTACCCACTGTCAAACAACGAAGGAACCTGTTGCCCAATGATTGCTATGATTATCCTTATGCCTTCTTTGATGGCGCTGCCCAACGAAACATATGTGCCTGTGGGATTCACATTTCTCGAGAAGAAGGACAATCTTATGACATCCATTGGAATGGAGGTCCCGGTACAAATAGCAAAGCAGAAATTATGGCCCTGGCTGGTCTCATTTCTTTCTTAGATTTCCTTGGCATCAAAAACCTACACATTTTTGGAGACTCCAAAGTCACCATCGATCATGTTCTGTCCAAAAGTTGAATCAGAAATATTCACCTTACAGGCTGGTTAAATAGGATTGAGGATTGGTGGCGCAGCAGGAAGGACTACACCATCTCCCACATTCCCAGAGGAAAAAATTGAAGAGAAGATTCTATCTAAGCAGGGACTTACATCGCCGCCAGGCATGTGGAGGCTGCAGATTATTGTGGACAACTACGCCTGCTAGATCCAAGATTTCTCTATGATGGGTACACAATTCACTAATTCACTATTTTTTGATGCCAATCAGATAAGATTTCTGTCCCCCTACTAATGTCTCATACATATGTGGTTTTTTATACTATACATAGGCCCATTGAATCTACTTGCAGATAGGTCCGATATTTATATTTCACACTCTAAGTATCAGTTTTTTTGATCTGAATACTCATATCCGTCACCATGAGGTCTTAGATTTTATTTTTCTCCTATGAGAACAGCTGCCATAACTATAATGATGTACATGTTTCTGTTTTTTTTATTAATACAAAATACCTATACAGCTTTTTTTCGTGCTGAAAAATATTTATTTTAAAATTATATTAAAATTTAGACATTTATTTTAAAATTATATTAAAGCATTTTATGAAAAAAATGAAATTACGTTGATATGAAAAAATATATTTAAATTTAAAATGATATTAATTTATGTATGATATCTATTTTTAAACTACATTATATTAAAAATATTAATATAATATCTATTTCGAACTATATTATACAGTTTGACCTATTTGATATTTATGTATTTGAATTACATTTTGAAATATATAATATTTTTAAATTACATTTGTGTTTGAATTCCATTTTAAATTACATAATATTTATACGAAAATAAAGGTGAAAATATAGCATCAAAAATATTTAAACATCAAAAAGAATGTGGAGGAGTGGAGCTTATATTAAAACTATATAATTTTGTTTTAATATAAAATTGGATTGATATTTATTTTTTAACATAACAATAATTTAAAATTGTATTAAGAATATATTTCAATGTGAAACTATTAAAATCTTTGGATGAATAGTTAAAGATCAAAAAGGTGGAGGAGTGGAGCTTATATTAAAACTATACAATTTTGTTTTAATATAAAATTGGATTGATATTTTTTTTTGACATAAGAGTAATTTAAAATTGTATTAGGAATATATTTCAATGTGAAACTATTAAAATATTTGAATGAACTACATAGTACTTTTTGTATATTTAATTCTTTTAATTTAGTATTTTATAATTTCATTTTATTTCATATTTATATATAAAATTAATTTAAATATATATAAAAATTTATATTTAAAAATATTAATATATTTGATCGCATGGCCACCCTAGGTATGCACAAGCATACGAGGAGATATTAACCAAATTTAGCTAAGTGTAAATAACTAAAGTCCCTAACGAACGCAACACAACTTGGTGCTAGAGAGAGCATTGTGAGGCCTGCAAGTAATTGCTTGCCAATGAATCAAGGAAACTATGTTCTGTCATTCTCTGAAGTGACTTTGGGGGGATTTCTATCTGATCAGCTCTGCTATTAAGCTATTTGGGTAAAAGCTCGTTGCTGGAATTGAGGGACACGAGGTTTTGGAAGACTTCAAGGGGATTTGGTTGTTCTTCCACAAAATACTGTGGATTTTGGGTCACTATTAAAGGAATTGTTGCGTTGGTATCCTCTCTAGTAATTCAACCTTGGTCCGTAGTGGCTTTTATGACCTAGTTAACTCTAAACTCCTCTTGTTATTTTTCCAAACTGTATGCATGCATTTTTCCTGGATTCTAGTGTTGTTTTGGAGACATTCTTGTATGGTTCAGTAGTTTCAAGATAATATTGCATCTTTCTCTCAACCATAACAATACTATACCTTCTTCTCTATATACTATACCTAGTGTCCCTTCTCTAGATACTATACCTTCTTCTTCTCTAGATACTATACCTAGTGTCCCTTCGCTAGATACTATACCTTCTTCTCTAGATACTATACCTTGCGTAAACCAATGCCACCTCTTCACTTGTTACTTGATGTACTCATTCTTGAGTTGGACCCTAACCTTCATGTGCTCCCAAACCTCTGTCTTGATGTAGACTCTGGATTTGTTTCACCTCTGTATGCAACCCTCTGTCATGGTTCATACCTTTGTAGACATCTGGTGCATAATCTTGTTGGTTAATATGCAACGCTAAAGGATGTGAATTCAGTGTGGAGGGGGAGGCCGCGGCCCCAGTGTCAAAACCGAGCCTAACAACATGCCTAGAAGGCTACTAAAACTTATCATTTCATTGTCTCCCCGAAAACCCACAATGAAATCCATGAATTGGAAATCTTTACTGGTAGAGATAGATATGCCTTCTTAGACTCTAAAATAATGGAATAAGTTGTTTGTTAGTTTTTTTTTTTTTAAATTTTATGGTGTTTTCAATTAATCCGTGTTAATTTTGTGACCAGATATTTGCGGTGAATTGATTTCTTCCTGGCTATCTAGTAGTTGCACCATTCTCATGGTTTCAGTTAATGCTTGAACCATTTTTGGGGTTTGAGGTATGAGCCACTGTGCATTAATTACATGATCAAATAAATAGAATAAATGTTTAGGATGCATTCCATGTGCATGCAGGCTACAAAGAAGGTTCATTATATTGTTTTCCTTGCATTTATACATGTACAAATGACTTATATCAAACTTATCTTTAGTTTTAAGATTCCATGTGGATAATTTTGATGGTTTCAGATGATAACAATGATAACTGTCATTGAAATATGGCGGTGGTAATGGTGTGATAGATCAGGGGGAGGAGCAAAGGATGGAATCCGTCCAGTGCCAGTTTCAAGGGGAATTGATGTCAACAAGTTGTTTGAATCCTCTTATTATAATGAAGACTACTCTTCTTCAAAATGCATCCATACTTCTACAAGTGTTAATGCTTACCTTCTCTTCACTGTGTATAGACTTTATGTGGTTCATTATTCGCTGCAATATCTGGGTTCCACTACCCTAAAACCTTGGAGAAATGTTCAACAATTAGGGTTTTTTGTACAAGGGTTTTGGCTACTTTACGTTTACGTTGGTGTACATTGTAAAGTTATTTATTTTATGGCTCAAAGTAAGGTTTTCTTGTAAGAGGGTTTTGTTGCCTTATACTTACTCTCTTGTACATTGTAAAGTTATTTACTTTATGACTCCAATAATTATTTATAAAATTGACATTCCTTTTGTGAAAGTTCATCAATTCCACTTAGCTCTATTATCGTGATAATTGGTAATATTTGTGAATTAGAAGTCGTGGCTCTATTTTGATGGGTTTGTAGATATCCATTAATCATGACAAAAATTGTCTTTGCAACATTCATCCTATCATATTTTGTAGTTTCAATAAAGTTTTCGTCTGCGATCTCCTCCATTTCCACCATGAAAGGAGGATCGACCCTATTCAATCTACATGATCAGGGTCCCCTATCTAGAAACTAATCTCCTCCTCAACAAAGTTAATCAACTAGAATATTAGTTGGATGTTTGGAAATGGATACAAAATTCAATACTGGATTGAATCCATTATGAACCGACCCTCTCTCCAAGACTCCGAAGATTTGCGTCCCCTCCAGATATACTTTAACAGTCAAGGAATTAACATGCTAGCCTAGCTCTCTTTGTGGGATGACTCGGGGAAGTGGAAGGGCTAGAAGCTAGATGACATCCCTCTCAATCTTAGACCTCTTGGGGAGCTTTTGAAAGAAGGTCTCAAAGGGTGTGTCCCCTAGAGCCAGCAGAAAAAGGATATATTGGGCTAGAAGGAGCAATTCTATATGGTTAAGGCTAGATATGAAGAGCACTTATTCTCTATGCAGGTGCTACCGAATTCCTCCCTTTGGAAAAATATTTGGCACAATAATTCTATTCCAAAAGTCAATACTTTCTGTTGGATTCTTTCAAATAATAACATTATATCCGATGACAATCTCAAGAGTGGGGAATCTAGGTTCATTCACATTTTCCTCTATGTGAGAAATAGGAACCGATGGTCCTACATCTATTCGTCTCATTCCCTTACACTTACCAAGTCGATTATGATGCTCTTGTCCCCTTGTTCATTCACCTGAAGTGGCCCCTCGACCTTCCAACCATTTTCTCCTGATGGAACAAGCATTATATGGGTTTGTTTTCAGGAAGACCTTGCTTATATTTGCTAGTAGGATTGGCTATCACGAAATAAATTCATATTAAAAAACATTAGCATTCCCTCTTATTTTGTATTGAGTTTAACAAGCCAAAGATCAGGGATCATGACCCCCTCTTAGATCAATGGGAGCAACAATGGATGGACCTCTATTGGATCTGCTAGAAGCCTTCCCCTTCCCTCTCCATTCTCTACTATCAAAGGAAAGGGCTTAGAAGCTCCATCTATCTGATGGGGCATTTGAGGAATGGAAAAAGACTCAGAATGGTTGGATGCTTTTCTTTGATGGTGCTTCAAAAAATATTCCAGGAGTGGAAAGAGGCGGAGGGGTTATCTTAAACCCTGAGGGAAATTTAGCACTTAGGTACTTGTGGGGGTTGGGAAAGAGGGCCAACAACGAGACTGAAATATATAATCTTCTAATAGGGACAAATCTAACAAAATAAATGGATATTTCTAAGCTTCCAATTCTGGGAGACTCTCTTCTAACCATCCAATACCTTCTCAAAGGCTCTTCTCCTAAGGAAAATCAATTAAAGTTGCTACTTCATAGAATTTTGGGAGCCCTTGGCCACTTCCAACTCAAGTCCTTCTTCCATATCTTAAGAACTCAAAATAAGGAAGTAGATGCCTAGGAAAACCATGCTTGTCTTTTGAACTCAAGCCAAACTAACATCAACAACTTATTAGGATGGAGACACATCCCTTAATCTATCCCTTCTCATCGCTCGCCAATCATAATTTAGAACCTCATAGTCATTCCTATGGAGATTATATAAGGACCAAAGCATTCCCTTTTAATATCCCCTCTCCCTCACATGGAGCCCTCCCATATAGCTTGCGACCCATTTTATATACCAATCATCAAAGATGAAGTGGTGGACGCGCTGCAAGCACGCCATGTGGTGACCAATCCCTCTTTGAATTTGCATGTGTATGGTGTTTTGGATAGTTGATGTCATAACCAAATCTTAGATCCTACACCTGAGCCTTTAATGGCTTCAAGGTGGTGGTTTGTGGTGAAATTTAATGCTAAGATTATTTTTGCAACATGTGGGAGCTTCGACAGTGGTGTTAAATTGATGGACATAGATTGGATATCTTGGTTATGGACTCCATGACACTTGCACATGTTATGGCACTATTGGATTAATGGCCTAAGTTGGGAAAACATATCTGATAGGAAAATCTTCATCAACTTTGACTTAGGAACTACTTGGGGTATTTCTTCACTCCAATACTCCAAGGAGAAAACACTATATCAATTTTGGTCGATAGGTGGAGGTTCAAGTTGTTTAGGCAATTTAGAGGAATCGAGGTTCTCTTTGTTGGAACATGAGGTCATAGTCTCTCTCAATTTTTCCCTTCTCCCCATATTTTTTCGGTGAGGTATGCAGTGGGTCGTTTCGGGCCTATGGAAAGATCTAAAATTCCAACTCTCTGGTCAAGAATTCAGCCTCATCTTGGGCTTCTGTGAGAGGTCCCTTGGTCACATTGACTTTCTTCAATTTTTCCTTTTTTTTTTCGATGAGGTAGGAAGTGGGTATGGAAAGATCTAAAATTCCTACTCTCTGTTCTAGAATTCAGCCTCATCTCAGGCTTCCATGAGAGGTCCCTTGGTCTCATTGACTTTCTTCTTGCACTCAAGCACTCTCCTACTCAGTATCCTATGCATCTAGGTATTTTTCCTATATTCTACACTTTGGAGAGAACTCAGTCAATTTGGCATCTTCTTCCTTTGTTACTAGGGTTTTCTTTTCACTTTTGGTCCGATAAGTTTTGCTTTGAACGATTGGACTACCCTCACGTGCAATGGAATTCTCATCATCAAGAAAACACAATTATGTTCCTCATAAAAAAAATTCAATCTCTCCACTCCAAATTCAACCGTCAGGAAGATAAAGTGCATGCTATCTGCAAGCAATTAAATGATCTTCAAATGCAGTTTGAAACAAGCAAAAATCAAAGTTCTGCAACCAATGCTCCCAACCAACCTACATGACATTTGTTGATCTACTTAAGTAGGCCCCTGAAGATGGACACTGTCCCTCTGGTTTATAGATTTCCCATATAAATATGTTTTGTTGTTAGGTTAGTTTTGCAAGCTATATGTGGTGTAGTTGAGGATTTTGTAGTAACAGATTTCTAATGTGAAATTTTGATATATGAAAAATCCATGTAATTATCTCAAGTATTTTTTTGTGACCAAACATAAACTTAATAACACAACTACTCATTTATATATATAAAACAAAAAATATATTACAAAGTGAAGCATCCTGTCTCTACACAAAAAACTAATTTCTTTCAAGATATTAGTCGACTAACATATTACATGTGAGTGATTTCACTTACACGATGAGGGAAGCTCTTCTTGGATGAGAAGGAGATTGAAAAGGTTAGTAACATGAGAAATGAATAATGGAAGGAGTCGAAGAGAAGGAATGCACAACCAAATGGAAATACTTTCGCAAAGAATCATTCTTCCAAACACTAGCTGGTGATCATGCTGTAATTGTTGGAGGAGCTGACACCTTTAAGTGGGACTTCTCTTCTCCTACAGGCGAGGATAAAATGGAAAAACCGATATTGGCAAAAGTTATGTGAGCGGAGCCAGCTATGGAGAGCCGGGAGTGGGAGTGGCTATCGTTATGGCTCAGGTAGAGTTGGTGAGTACTATTCACAAAACATGGTCAGGAAAGATGTCGGAGCTGGATACAAAGAATGTTCTGGAAAGGGCTCTAGTTATGGTGTGGGCTTTGGCTACTGTGGTGAATCTTATGGTTTTCGCTCTGGTTTCATCTCTGTCTCTAAGTCGCATGGTTGAAATGACAACTACAGACAAAAAAGTGGCCTCGGATTATGTCTATGCATATTTATTAGCTTATATATTAATATTTAGGGTTATAAGTTATATATTCCCACCACTAAATAATATACCCACTTAAATCCAACAATAAATATAGGTGTAGTCTTTAGTGAGACTTTTTGGAAGCTTTTCCGGTGGCTTTTTCCGGTCAAATTTCTCTAAAATCCAGCAGCAATTTATGGAAATCACAATCTTCATGGGTAATTCGCACAATCAAAGTGTCTTAGGGGTTTTTTAGTGTGCTGAATCCAAATATGCAGTTAAAAAACGAGTTTAAATAACACAAATCAAGATTTCACCTCAATTTCTTCTGCCGGATTCCGGCACCGGAATCTTCAAAAAGTCGCACTAAAGACAACTCCATAAATATATACAACCCTACACATTAATAACTACACATTGATAAATATTTGTTATCATGTACATTGGGAAAGCTTTGGCACCTACCGTTCAGATTCCTGTGACGGTACTGCCTACAAAGCCGATGCTAGTTTCACGAAATGTATTAGAATCAATATTGGGATAAGTGGAGAGAAGTATTTTTGTTTGACAAAAAATGGAGAAATGTATGGTCCGTGAAGAACCAGTAAAAAGTTGGTAAAATTTAAATTTATTAAATTGGAAAATAAAATGGTATAATTATCAAATTGATAAATTTTAATTTTTGATTATTATTAAAATTATTACATTTATATAAATGAAATGATTGATAAATGTTTATAGAAATTAAAATATTTGTGTTATTTGTAATATCGAGAATTTATAATGCTAGAATAAGGGTGAAGGGAATTGGAAAAATAGTTTGGAAACTTATTATTGGAATTATAGTGAAGTTTAGTACTCCCAAATTTACAACTTAATAAATAAGTTTAGATTAAGATGGATGTAGGCTGGTTTGATTTCCCCTTTTAAATATGCTATATTTCACATGAATACCATGGGTCAATACCACCGGTTCTCAATACCATGGGCCATTTTTATTTTATTTTTAAAGGGTTACTTTTATTTTTATTTACATTACGTTATATTAATGATTTTATTTTTATTTAATTTTAATTTTTAATTTTTATTTAATTTTATTTTTTATGGAATTTGACTTTGTCAAACTGTTAAACATTACATTACAACAAGAGTCTCTCTTGGCGCAATCATCATAATCTTGTATATTTCTTGATAGCGTCTCGCGACACAATCAGAATCATCATAATCTTGTATATTTGTTGCTCATCATAATATTGTATATTTGTTGATTACACTAATAGGCTTGGTCTATATTGAGATTGGGGTTGGAAAATTTTGATTTTTTATTAAATTAATGGTTCAAATTTACTCTCATGTAAATATTGTTTATCGTATACATCATTCAGCGAACAATATAAAAGATTTGCAAATCATTTTTTAGTTTCTTAGTTTAGCTCCTATCTTAATTTTGCAAATTTTGAAATTGACAAATAACACAAGTGCGTATTAACTCTTTAATTTATTAAAAATGATTTATAAAACTTGGTTAGTGTTATAAAACTTGTGCCGCCCCCCCCGTTATTCTCCTCCATTAATGTGGTTGAGGGTTATCAAAATTGTGAAAATTTCGCACTCCTTGGTTACGAAATGTTTTCTGTTCTTGCTTATAAAACATGGCTTAGGGTGAAATGTATGTGGACCTCATAATCTCGGGGTTATGAATGTCTGCAATATTTTTATGTATGCCATTTAATATAAAGTTAAATTAAATCAGTTTTTATCTTCTTGACTGATTGTTTTCAATTTCGTTGTTGATTTCTTATTTAACATTCTGTTGTAGCGGCTACAACCACCCTCCAAAATTTTGGCTCGCATGCAAATTTTGGAGCCTACCGTGGATCCTATGATCGATCATTCCTTGGTCACTTATTGGTAAGATGATGATCTCAAGCTCCCCTCCTTGATCCTAAGAGTTGTTCACGTTCTCATATTTATGTAGTAGGTGTCATCTTTGGGCATGGGGATTATTGTTTGTCATGCAAAGGGAAGTTTGTTCTGCTTCAAGGGGAAATATTTGTGTGTATGAGTTGTTCTCATTACATAGACATGTTTCACACTCACTTCACACACTCTTCTCACGAAGGTTGTTGCATCAAGCAAATTATGTTTTATATGTTCTGGATGGTTTATATTATATCATTAAGTGTTCGAGTGTGTGATCATAGTCAAGTTCTATCACTATTCACATCAGTTTCACTGATCTCACACTTAACAAGTTTCCCGAGAAACCTAGCCTCATCCAGCTTTTCGGAATTGCACACTTCACATCTGCAACACTCAATCTTTTTCCCTTACCTACTAGAACTGTGCCATGTGCAAAGACCCAAACCTCCCTTTGCATCCAAAATTATGTAGTGGTTTCCTCTAGTGTCCTTCCCCCATCCAGAACCCACTGTATTCAGAAACTGCACAGTGTTGTCCTTTAGCTGCTAAATCTGTCTTGCAACCTGAAACCACACAGATGTGTTCTCTTGGGACCCATTCCACAACAGTGTCTTGCATCTCAAAACTATGTAGTGTTGTCCTAGCTACCCAGTATACCTTGCATTCAAAAGCTGCACAGAGGTGTCCTCCCAGGACCTCATCACGACAGCAGTCACTGCTCGATGAAACTGTGCAAATGTATCTCTCAGTGACCATAAGGAAAGATGAAACGCTAAATGACTCTCAAGGAGTTGAGGAGAAATACCAAGGAACTGAGTTATGATAAAAGACCAAGACCACATGCAAACTTTGTCAGATGCATAACCATCTGGAGTGTAAGTATGGTAAGTAAAGTACATCTTTTTGAAGTACATCTCTTAGTGTAGCTTGAAGCACTATTGATCATTATCATATCATTACGTCTTCAATTACCTGCATGTTTTCAAACAATGAAAGTCATTTTGTGTGTTTCTTATACATGTCTTGCTCCCTTTTGCTTATTGGACCAACTGTTGTCTTTGGAATATTGATTGCTTTGTCATGTTTGCGATCTTGTTTTGGAAATTTTGAAGGTTTTTCCTTGTGTGCATGACTTTTCTTCACTCTGTGAACATCGGTTGCACTCACACACAAAGTTGCAAGCATAGTCATGTAAGTGTTGTCACGGTTGTTTGAAGGTCTATCTCAAGTGTCACACTTGTCGCTCTTGGCTTTAAGACAGTCTCACTGTGCACATGTTTTGTCTTGTTGGTTGGTGTTGTCTTGTCATCAAAATATGCTAAGTGTATGATCACATTATCAGTCGGCACAAACTCACTTGCTTTCAACACTTAGCCATTTTCTTGAAAATCTGCTCGACCAGACAACCTCCTTTAGCCAGACCCCAACTGAGCTACACTGTGCAGTCTCAGCCCTCCCTGACCTTACACTACTACCTAGAACTACGTAGTTCTTGAGGCTATCCTCTCGGTCATCTTCACTGTGCAACCCTAGAAGTGAGCAACCTGTCTGCCTTCTAGAACTGCATAGAAGTTGCCTCCAAGCCTGATCCAAACTGCGCTTCTTGTAAGATGAATTATCAAGCCTCCCTCTGGACTCCCGGAAACCTGCATTGCATTAAGACCTAGGGCTACACTTCTCTCCAAAACTATGCAAACATGTCCAACTGATCCCCTTGCTTCCTACCCTGCATTGCCTTTAGAAACTGTATATAAATGACTAGCAAGGCCTTTGCTGCCTTACTCTACACTATCTCCAGAAATTGTGTAGTCCTTTTCGATATGTCCTCTATTGGCTTGCTATGCAATGCCTCAAGAAACTGCCTAGAATTCCCAGTTGGTCTCCCTATGGTTTGTCTTGTCTTCCTCTTGAAAACTTTGCAATAGTTCCCCTTCACTTTGCCTTGTCTTCCTCCCAGGAACTACACAGAACTGACCAATAGTCCCTCTGCAGGTCTATTCTATCTTCCCTTCATAAATTGGGCATAAATGCCCAACAGCCTTTCTCTGTCTCCCCCCTATAAACTGCACAGAACTGCCTAGCAGTCCCTCTATAGCCCTGCTTTGTCCTCCCTTTAGAAACTATGTAGAACCTATCCCTTTCAAGGTCTCATCTTGCAGCTGACACTTGTGATTGTCACTGCCCGCTTTTGTCTCCCAGAGATCACTGCACAATTTTTCCTGGTAGTGCAAGTTGTCGTCCCGGAATGCCTCATTCCAGCCTGAGCTACGCTTTGCGCTGTCTCAGTGAGTTTTCCTCCCTCCTTATCACCCGGAACATGAGAAAAATGCATCATGCTAGACTAGGAGGTTTTGGGTTTGATGTCATCCCATCATGAGTGAATTGTAGGAACAGGTACACTGATGGATCATGGAAATACAATGAACGAGATGAAGAAGGAGCACACATGCTAGAAGACGTGCTTGCAGCTGGATGAACAAATGAAGCACATCAAGTAGCAAGTGAAAGAAACACATGCATGGAGGCATCTTGCGAAGACCAAGAACATTGAAGACCCCACAACACCAAGCTATGCGGAGGTGAAGACAAAGTACATCCAAGGACACATCCATCACTTAACGACACAAAAAATTGACATGGACACCACAGTCAGCCAGTACATGTCAACAATGTCATGTCGAGTTGTGTTATGAGTTGTCTCAGCCACCTCACTACTATGAGCCATATCTATTGTAATCAAATGTAATGTAAAGTGAAATTCCAAGTGTCATTAGTGGAATGCAAACTATCATATGTAATGTAAAGATTTATATGTAATGAAGTTGAAGAGTCATGAGGGCAGTCCAAGAGTCACAAAGGGGAATGTCAAGGGTCACCCCACCCTTTTCTATATATATAACCTCATAACTCATAGAACGAGATTTTGGGGGCCAAGCCTTTGGCTAGGCATTGCTTAGAGAAGGCTTGGAGAGCATTATGGCGAGCCTTGGCTTCTCCACAACATAGAGTGAGTACATTTCTTTGGAGGAGAAGGCGGTGTTGACTACAATGTTCCACTATTGGGGCTAGTGGCTGTCAATGATGTATGTATGGATGGAACTTTCACTTTATATATATAATAGAGCCAACACGTCTTCATGCATAAGTTATTATTGTATTTCGACTATTCTGGTTACTTTAGCAGTGCATGTTGTTTAACTTAAGCATTTATGTATGAACTATTTTGTATACGATTGTATGAATCTTGTTGACACTGTGTTGTTGGTTTAAAACGTCACTTTGGATATTCGACTATTCTGCTTTCTAGCTTGTGATGTCATTCAGCTCGTGTGTTCCTTTCATGCTGCATACTGTTACAGGCTTCTAAGGGACACACTTCCTTTTCCCCCTTCAGGTGTTAGAACCCCCATGCATCTCACTTGACTCGTTGTAAGGTCACACACTTACTTCTGACAAAGATACCACACTTACCTCTGCATGTTATCGCAGTGAAAGGCACAGATTTACTACCCATTGCTGGGAATCCTACTCCAAACGGTCTGAGGTCTAGTTGGGAGTTCTTACTAGCGATATCCCTTGACATGTTAGTGGGTCAAACACCGTCAATACATTCCTTCCGCTGTTGAGTTCTTATTTAATATTTATTCCCTCCATTGCATTTGAATGTTAGGTATTTGACAATGCACAATTAGGTTTTCCAATCACTTGATTTGATCCCACTTATCCTCATTTTCAAGGTTTCATGTATGCAACATTTTATGTATGAAGTGGTGCATTAATTTATGTTTGTTAATTTTATGATGTTTTCAATTAATTTGTGTTAATTTTGCAACCAAATATTTGTGCCCAATTGATTTCTGCCTAATTATCTAGTAGTTATGTCAATGCTAGCGTTTAAGGTATGAGCCACTATGCATTAATTACATGATTAAAGAAATATAATAAGTGTTTAGGCCACATTCGATGTGCATAGTTACAAAGAAGGTTCATTATATTTTTTTCATGGCATTTATACATGTGAAAATGACTTATAACAAGTATCTTTAGTTTTAAGATTCCATGTGGTTAGTTTTGATGGTTTAATATGATAACGATGATAATTTTGATGTACGGATGGTGGTGGTAGTGGTAATGGATTAGAGGGAGGAGCAAACGCTGAAATCTATCAAGTACTAATGTTAAGGGGAATTCATGTCAACAAGTTGTCTACATCCTCTTATTACACAAAAGATTACTATCTTTCAAAATACATACATACTTCTACCAATTTTAATGCTTACCTTCTCTTTGTTGTGTATGTGGTTTATTATTTGCTACCATATCTAGGTTTCACTACCCTAGAACCTTGGAGAAATGTTCAACCATTAGGTTTTTTGGTACAAGGGTTTTGGGTGCCTTATGTTTACTTTGGTGTACATTGTAAAGTAAAGGTTTTGGATGCCTTTCGTTTAGATTGGTCTACATTATAAAGTTATTTACTTTATGATTCAAATTAGGGTTTATTGTAAGAGGGTTTTGTGTTTTTACAATTATTTTGTTTTACATTGTAAAGTTATTTACTTTATCACTCCAATAATTGAGTTGTTGACTTAGTGGGGCATGACCCAGGTTCGGAAGTGATTTAGTCAAGAAAATCTTGGTACTACTGGCCCTTTCAACAAGAGTCCATGGAACGCGGACTGAGGTCCCACCCGAAGTAGTATGGGAGGGTGCTAGAACCAGGTTTTCCCACCCTGGGGACGTCTGATTTGAGGTGAATGGTATGCGGTCCAACCTTCACACCTACTGCGCTACGCGCCCCAGCGGACTCCCCGCACCCTATGATATAGTCTTCGCACAGTTCTAGCCGCAGCGCGACCCATGTTATTTACCCAAGTCTCCTTAATTAGGCTTTGCTTAGCTGATTACTTAGATTCTTTTCATATACAAGCATTCATACAAGTATTCACCAATTGTGTGCAGTAAATAAATAAAGTAAAAGTAATGTATAACATCAAAAGATGGATTCAAGAACAGATGCACAGAATAAACTTCTCTTTATTAACTTTCAATCCCAAGTACAGACGCGACTCTGCCCTGTGCACTTAGTTGTGGACTCTTCTATGCCTCTGCGCACTGAGCTGCAGAGCCTCTTCCTACTACTATGGCACAATACACTTCAGATCCCACTCTAACCTCGAACCATGCCTTCGTTATTCTATCTTTTATTCATTAGCTTGCTTAGCTTTACACTTAGAGCCTCGCTCTATTCATACAATCCCATGGTCGGCAGACCATGGGTAGGCTGATACAATTTTACATTAAATTACAACATTCTAGGGCAGACAACCCTATGACTCATCCTAGACTTCGCGCTTCGTGCCTACAATTCACGGAGTCTTACAATCTTATTGACCAAAACTTGGGCTTTGAGCCCTAAAACATGCTGTGGGGGATCCCATGCCAACCAAGCCCCCAACACAATCATCGTGACTCGTCCCAAGTCACTCTGCTGGTGCAACGATCTTGGCATGGAGCCCCTCCGACTGTGCCTATTCTACGCGAAGGTCTGCAGCACACTGTCTGCCGTCTGTTGGATCTGCTCCATTCCTGCTTCTGAATTATCTGCGTCTAACTCATGTTTCTGCGTTGGTACCAGCTTCTGGTGCTTGTACTTATAGTCCCACGCCCTTGTCTAGCTCCTCAGGTCGCGAAGTCTGTGCTTCAACCGATTAGTCAGAGAGTTGGCCCACTCGTGTAGGGTTTCAAGTGGCTACCATTGACCTTCCCTAGGAAGGGTTCTCCATTGAGTTTGACTAGCTGGACTGCGCCTTCGTCGGTGACCTCTTTTACCACATATGGTCCTAGCTAGTGCATTTTGAATTTTCCTGGAAATTTTTCAAACTTGCTATCATATAGTTGTACTAAGTCGTTTACCTTAAAGGTGCGCAACTTGATATGATGATCGTGCCAGGCCTTTTCATGCTATTTTTGTACCTACTAATGAAATATAGCCAGAAATCATTCTTCCTCAAGCTCTTCTAATTGCGCGAGCCTTTCCTCCAGAGCTTCGCGGTCCGTCATGCCTGTGAGTGCTGCTATTCGTATACTAGGGATGATGTATTCCATCGGCATGACTACTTTCGTACCATAGACCAACCGAAATGGTGTTTGTCACGTAAATTTCTTGCATGTTATCTTGTACGCCCATAACACAGCAGGTATGCGCAAGTCCCAGTCGTCCCACTGCGTGTTACATACTTTGCTCAGTGCAGTCTCTAGTATTTTATTGAATGCTTCTACTGTTCCATTATCCTATTCGTGGTATGGTATACTTTTCTAGTGATAGACCTGGAATTCTTTTGTGAGCACACTAATGGTTTCATTCAAGAAATGTGTCCCACGGTCGCTCATTAAGATTTTTGGACAGAAAAATCGTGTCAACACGTTTTCAAACAAAAACTTGGCAGTCATAGCGGCTGTGCAGTCTTTGACCGGTTGTGCTTCCACCCATCGTGTCAGGCACTTCATTGCGGTAATGATGTATTGCGCACCCATCTTTCCCTGAGGTTTGATTGGGCCCACAAAGTCGATTGCCCACTTCTCAAATGGCTGCAGTGTCATTTGGGGATTTAGTGGCATGTCATCCGTTCGTGACGGTTTCCCTATCCTTTAACATATATCGCAGGCCTTATAGTGCGCTTTTGAATCCTGGTGCAGGGTCGGCCACTATAGCCCTGCGCGAAGAATATTTTGTGCGGTTGTGCGTCCTGCATAGTGTCCTGTTGCAGCACCCCCATGTGCTTCCATGAGAATTTGGACTCGTTCAAATTCAAGTATGTATCTTCATAATATCTCATCGTTGCCCATATTGTAGAGGTGTCCCGCGATGAGAAAAAAATCCACCGTGCGCACCACCAAGTCCTTCTTTTCTTGGATTGAGTACTCCTTCGGTAAAGTTCCTGTTGTTAGAAAATGGATTATATATTCGAAGTGTTTGTCCATGACGTGTACTGCAAAGAATTGTGCATCAGGTAGTCCCTCCTCCAAATTTGTTGGTTCCTCGCCCGTCTCAATTCGTGACAAGTGGTCTAGTCCTACATTCAAGTGTCCTGGCTTGACTATGACCTCAAAATCATATTCTTGAAATAGTAAAAGCCATCTGCATATGCGCCCCCCCAACACAGGCTTACTCACCAAGTATTTCAATGCGGAATGGTCGGTATACATCTTGAAATGTCCTCCCAGTAAATAGTGCCAATATTTTTGGAGTGCGTACACCATTGCCAACCCTTTGCACTTAATAGTAGAGTAGTTCTTTCTTCTTTGGAAAATATTTGACTTGCAAACGCGATCGAGTGATCCACACCCTCCATGCCTTCCTATGTGAGTATGGCTCTCAACGCAATACACGACGCATCAACATGCACATGAAATTCCACGTCCCATTTCAGGAAGACCAAGATTGGCGCGAAGGCTAGTTTCCCCTTTAGGACATCCAAATTCTTCATGCAATCGTCATTCTAGCAATATGTAACATCTTTTTTCAATAGCTTTTCCATCGGCGCTGTTATTTGGGCATAACTTTTGATGAACTTCCTATAGTATCCAGTGTGTCCCAAGGTAGCATGCAGTTGTTTAACACTTCGCAGTGCTTCCAAATTGAGGATAACAACAATCTTCGCAGGGTCCACCATCAATCCTTGTTTGTAGACCACATGTCCTAGCAGGTTTCCAAAGGGAACGAGGAATGTGCACTTCTTCAGGTTCAGCGCAATCTGGTGTTGACGGCAAGTATCCAGCATCAAACATAAGCTTGCTACATGGTGCTTAACTAATCCAAAAATAGTCCAATCATCCAGATAGACCTCCAAAAATTTGTGGATGTATTCTTTGAACGTGGCTACCACGATGCGCGAAAATATAGCTGGCGCATTCTTCAGTCCAAATGGCATTACGATATATTGAAAGCATCCCCATTTTGTTGCAAAGGTCATCTTGCTCCTATCTTCTGGTGCGATCTTGATCTAATGGTATCCCAAGAACCCATCCGTGAACGAGTATGCTTCCTAGCTGCCAACATTTTCTAGTAATTCATCTATGAATGGTGTTGGGAATGGACTGTGTACACAAGCATCGTTCAACTTCCTTAGTTCTACGCATATTCTTATCTCACCCTTCTATTTTTTCTCCTGCACTACCATAGGACTCACCCAATCGGATTCTTCCACTGGTTCAATAATTTTGGCTGCGAGCATTTTGTCTAGTTCATCACAGACCTTTTCTTTATACATTGGGTTCAAGCGGTAAGGTCGCTGCTTAACTAGCTTCGCGTCCAGTTTCAGAGTGATCTTCATCATCCCTAAGTCACTAATGGTCGCTTTTAATTCCGTGATTTTGGTCGGGAACAAGTCTTGGTATTCACGGAGTAACTCAGCGACCTTATCTACCCTAGCATCGTCCCAATAATCCCCAAGCGTCACATACTACAGCTCCGCTTCTATGCCAATGTTTACCTGCTTTGTTTTTAGTGGCGCGGTGATGTCGGGATCCTCACTTGATGGTCCGCGAACCTCACGACAGCCTTCGGTTTCTGGAATATTAATATTTCGGGGGTTGTCCTCATCCTCCTCTACCTGCACGTTATAGCATTCTAGGGCGCTGCTTAACTAGGTTTCCCATACTGGTTGAAGCATTTCCAATGGCTCCTGTGGTATTTTGAATATGGAAGCTTTTACTGCTTGCAGTGCATCGTCAATAGTATCCGACCACCAGTCTTCAAATGTGAATGTTAACAAAAATCCCTTGCGCAAGACATCCAATTCGCCTATACCATGTCAGAGTTCTATCTCAGTATACCAATTCATGGGTATGACATCCAGGGTATGGTAGAATAAGTGTACCCATTCAGGCTGTGGTTCTTCCCTGTAGACCTTGGTCCATTTCGCGAAGTGCATACGTGGGTCATCTCATCCATCGTATTTGTCTTATAACCATAGTTGCGGTTTCCGAAACCGTAGGCGCATCATCCTTCTACATCCACGCCAATCCCCAAAATTTCCTTGATGTGTACCCCACCATCGTGCAGGTGTTGCACACAGTGCCCACTTCAACGCATCGACCTGCTGCTGTTCTAGTACTGCGCTTTGAAATTTTCTCAGGAATTCATCCACCGCCGTCAATCCATCATAGGTCGGTAGCTCCCTTGCCTATGTTGTCATGCAACGCAGTGATATAACCATCATGTTGTAATTCAGCGTCGTTATTTCGTGCAACTGATTCTGCCAACGCTCTTGTCTAAATCTAAAGTGCAGGAGCTTTCGTGCTCCCACGAGATCCTCCCATCTGCAGTCAGATTCACCCAATCCTAGTCGCACACAGTTATCTTGTAAATATAATCAAGATCATCGTCGCTATCATCGTCGTGCACTGGTTCAGTGTAGCGCGCTACTTCGGCTAGGTCGAGTGGGACTACTACGTGTAGTGACTTCTTCTCGAATATCATTTTTTACTTCTTCAGGTTGATGACATCGTTCATATCAGTGGCCTAGTCTATTCCTAATAGCACGAGATAGGGATTGTTGTCAGAGACAATCTCTATTACTTCAAAATCTGCCTGCGCGCTCGCGCCTTCAATATCAACTGTTACCCCTTGAAACCTTCCCATGGGAAAAATATCTTGTTGGTTCGCCATTCATAATTGAATAGGGGACCATTGTAACATAGGCCTGCCCATGCATTCCATGTCTGCTTTGGTAATACATTCACGTCCGAACCCAGATGTAGAATTACCTGATCCATTTCATACTCACCAATCTATGCAGTCAACCTCATTTCCCTTCCAATGCACAATGCATGCTTCCCCAATTTTCAGACTACGCGCAGTTCCCCTGACCTTGTGCACCTGGTGATCAGTTCCTGTAGTCCTTTAACTGCCTTGTTGTCGCGCATCAGTTTCATGCATGTCTCCAGAAAGGTAGTGAGAATTTATGGATCCATTTCTGGCTCTGGCTGATCCTTACTCCCTGAAGTGGAGGCCTCTGCGGAGCTCTTCTTAGCTTCCATGAATGTCTCCTTTGTGTGTTGTAAGTCAAACTTGGGTTCCTTTGTAGGAGTCTTGCAAACCAACGTACTTTCCTCTGGCTGCTTCCCCGTATCCTCTCCTGTAGCAGTACCGCTTCTGAGCATCATGTTTACATTCAGGTCCTCTTCGCGTGGCTCAGATCTCATCATTTGTATACTCTGAGTTTGGGGAGGCTCGAATACCCCTTTTTCGCACATCCTTATGATCAACGTAGGACAGTCTATTGTTTCATGATCAAACTGATCACAATACGAACATGATATCCTCATCTGGTTGGTACAATTGCAGGCATAGTGCCCTGGTCCTTCGTAATTGTAACAAATTAATTGCCTGCGGCCCCTTCTTGGTCCCATTCCACTGCATCCTCGACCTCGTCCTTGAAATCCAGTGCGCGCCATCCCCACATCTAGATCAACAGATCACGTTTTGGTCTGCATCCTATAGGAAGGGGTCCGATCCATCATTAGCTCGTAACTACGGCAATTGCGCTCATCGTGGCCTACCAACCTGCAGAAATTACAAAACAGTTGCTGGGGTGTCTGTGTATACTTCAGCAACAAATGAAAATTATCCATCATGTGTTTCCCTCCTATCTCACAGATCGCGCACCATAAAGCGGGTGCCGCACTTGGCCCCGCCTATGCTTGTGGTCTTAATGGCATTGGCCCTCCTCATGCTAAATAGTTCGCGAACACTGGACAGTGATCCTTATCATGGCCTTGGCCTTTGCATTTTATGCACCATTCTTCCTTGCCCGCCTCTGCCCACGTTGCCCTATCCTGCTTCAAACTTTGCATTTCCAAACACAGATTTTGTAGTTGCACATGGATTCGTTGAACTCCCAACCTAGGGTCTTGTATCAGGGTCTCATGTAATCTCATTGCCATTTCCAATGCTTCAGCTTGGGTGGAAAGTTTCTGTTGTGATAACGCCGTCCTCAAGTGCGGTGTCAGAGATGCCACAAACCATGCGCAATGTTGTCCATATGTCAATGTCATATTGGCATCGCAGATCATACTCTTCAGTTGTTGATCCATATCCCAAGGAGTCTCACCTAGGAACATCGCGATTTTTTTAAACCCAATGATTGATTGTGTTTCTGACTTTGACCTCTTAAATTCCCTGTTCAACATGTTCTGGATCTCTGCTATCCTTGCGTTTGGGTGGTCGTTAGAGTGCTTGATATACCATGTTAATGCACGATCCTGCAGCGTGCTCATCAATGTAGCCTTCTTAATATTGTCGTCTGTGACACCTTGTGCTTCCCATACTTCTCTTACCACGAACCAGAATTGGTCCGGATCTTCATTCCTTACTCCTCTGAATACTGGTAGTTTGATTGTGCTCGCCATATCGCACTGTGGAGGTGGTGGAGGTGGAGTGGGCAAAGATGGAGGTGAAGGAGGTGAAGCTGGTGTTGGTGTGGGTGGAAGTGGTAACTGCAAAATGTACTACCTTATCAAATTGACTGTGCTTCTCAGAGAGACCTTAGTGAGCTATTCCTCGCTCTCTCGTGAGGGTGAAATTAAGGGACCGTTTTCCAATTCTTCGCCACTTTTGTAGATCTTTTCGCTTTGCGTAGTCCCAAACATTAATGTATTCGCATGACCATTTTTTCACACAATAGCATCTTAATCCAAGTATTCAAAGATTTAATATACTTACCTCGTGGTCCTTTAGGAAAGGGTCATTCTGCCTCGCTGTAGCTCACGGTTGTATCTATTGCAAATTCAGTAATAAATCCCCCTATTATCTGGTCGAGCCAATGGTCCACAGCTCGCGCGATCTTATCTTCTGATGCTTCTAGTTTGCGCACTAATTTTAGAGTCCACACTATTGGTTTGTTGAGCCTACACCTTCCCTGGCTGTCGGCTAACTTCACAATCCACTCATATAGCTCAGAAGGAAAGGATGCAAAGAAAATCTCGTGGATTTTCGTATACACGTAGTGCTCCAACCACTTTTCCTTGGATACTTGTGGAGTTTTGTTTTCCTATGTCACGAACTCGTGAATCTTCTTGTCCAACCACTCTTCAATTTACTTCTTTGTTGGGTTCTAGTGGCATGACAATAGACATCCCTTATGTAGATCCCGGTCTTGGCAATGGGACCATTTGTTGGCTTAGTGGGGCCTGACCCAGGTTCAGAAGTGATTTAGCCAAGCAAATCTCGGTACTACTGGTCCTTTCGAAAACAGTCTGTGGAGCACGGACTGAGTTCTCACCCGAAGTAGTATGGGAGGGTGCTAGGACAAGGTTTCCGCACCCTAGGGATGTCTGATTTGAGGTGACTGGTACGTGGTCCAACCTTTGTACTTACTGCGCTACGTGCACCAGTGGGCTCCCCGCGCCCCATGATACAGTCTTTGCACAGTTCTAGCCGCAGCGTGACCCATGTTATTTACCCAAGTCTTCCTTAATTAGGCTCTGTTTAGCTGATTACTTAGATTCTTTTCATATATAAGCATTCATACAAGTATTCACCAAAAAGACGGATTCAAGAACAGATGCACAGAATAAACTTCTCTTTATTAACTTTCAATCCCAAGCACAGACCCGACTCCGCCCTGCGCACTTAGTTGCAGGGGTCCGCGCACATAGATGAAGACTCTTCTAGGCCTCTGCGCACTCAGCTGCAGAGCCTCTTCCTACTACTATGACCCAATACACTTTAGATCCCACTCTAACCTCGAACCATGCCTTCGCTATTCTATCTTTCATTCATTACCTTGCTTAGCTTTACACTTAGAGCCTCGCTCTATTTATACAATTCCATGGTCTGCGGACCATGGGTAGGCCGACATAAATTTACATTAAATTACAACATTCTAGGGCAGACAACCTTATGACTCATCCTAGACTTTACACTCCGTGCCCGCAACTCACGGAGTTTTACAATCTTATTGACCAAAACTTGGGCTTTGAGCCCCAAAACATGTTACGGGGAATCCCATGCCCAACATGAGCCAAGAGGTTCATTCTACAACCCATTATGAGGGGATGTGTCAGTTTGTCCATCCGTCCTTCGAGTTGGCATGTGCCCCTTTAAAATAAAAACAAATTATGCTTTAAATAGAAAAATAATGTTGACTATAATAAAAAATATGAATATGTTGTAAATTAATTAGAAGTAAATAAATGTGTGAGTAAGATGTTTAAACTTTATACTTTTCAAAAATATTTTAACAAGAGATTTAAATAAACTCTTTGATGATCTATGTTAACTAATTTATGTCAATATCAACTTCATATATATCTATATCTAGAAAAATAATTGTTAAAATAAAATATTTTAATGTTGTACATAATTTTTTTTTCAATGTGGGTTATCGGTAAAATATTTTAATACAAATTAATATTGACATATACTTAAAAATATATTAATAATAAAAAAACCATTTTAATTTGAGCTTATAAAATGTCTTGATGTACATGTCATGTAAAATATTTTAATGGCAATTATGTATATAATATATATCATTTAAAAAAATATATATATATATATATATATATATATATATATATAAAAATTATATATATATATATATAGAAAAAAATAAGTTTTTATAGTTAAAATTTTTATTTGGTCTTATATATACTATATGTAATATTCAAAAATACAATTTAAATAATAAAAAAATACACATTATATTTTATACTCTATAAAAATTTACACTTAATACTTACCTCTTATCGCAACAAATATGAATTAGATGTCGTGGTTCTATTTCGATAAGTATAACTATGGTAAAAATTTCCTTTGCAACATCCATGCTATCATATTTCGCAGCGTCAATAAAGTTTTTGTCTGCTACCTCCTCCATTTCCGTCATAAAATATAATGGTCGAAAGACCACTTTGAAGTTCAAAGATCAATTATACTCTACTCTGCTCAGTCGTGGTTGTGCGACGAATTTGTGTTTGGTCAAATTTCTATATATACAAAGTTAATGAAAAGGTTATTCATCTACATAAACTTGTGTTATGTGTATAATGCAGAAAACATTAAAATAAAATAAAAATATAATTTTAATAAGATAATAATATTTAAATAGTTTTAAATATTATAATTATTTTTTATTATACCAACACAATGATATAAATAAAAGTGTCAATTATTAGTTTTGACATATTAACATGTTACTTTAAATAATACACAATTTCAAATAGAAATTATTAAAATAATATTTGTTTGTAGCATTCTAAACTTTATTAAAATTCAGAACATTATAAAATTTAATGATTTCCACCCTAGGATAACTATTTAATTATATTATTATTATTAAATAATTTAACTAGTCAAAACTAGCTGTTTTTTGGGTCCATTATAGCCGTTTGTCCAGTCTAGTCTAATATAGTCATTTTCTAGTCAAAACTAGCCGTTGGAAGATCTGCTATCCCTATTTAACATGTAGCCATGATTTGATTCTTCAATTTGTCCTGACGATGAACCACACTCATTGGTTCGAAACGCATCGACAAATACATTATCATGTGATTTACGCCGATAAATTCTTTCTCATAAAATATTAATAATGTTTTTAATATATTAATATAAATGTATTTAAATATCAATATTGATATTATTAATAAACATGTTTTTAATAATAATAATAATAATATATTTAAAAAAATATATTAATAAACATGTTTATAATAATAATAAGAATATATTTTAAAAAAATATTAATGTTTTTTTAAACAATAATGTTTTTTTTTTTTTTTAATATATATATTTAATGTAGTTTGTTTCAGACGGAGACAAACTACAAGTGAATCTAGAAGAATTAGTTCAATTACAGACAACTCTGATAGGTGCATACATTCCTACTTATTATCTTTTTGTTAAGTTTTTCTTATTTTCATTTATTTTCACTATGAGTACTTCTCCTCATTTTTCTAAACCCCCTTTAACAAAGGGAGGCCAAATAAAATTACCCTAGAGAGTCTTTATGAGTATATTGAATATTTAGAAAGATGAAGAGAAGAAAAATAAAACTATTTTAAACTATAATTAACTACAATGCTTGACAATAACCACAAATCGTTAGAAAATAAAATATTCTCACTCGAGACTGAACTCCAAGGAATGAAAGGTAGAATTCAAGAAAGCGAACATAGCAAACAAACAATGGTTAAAGAAAATGACACTTTCAAAAACGAGACTAAAAATCTAAAAGAACAACAACATAATAACTCAACCCTAAATATCACAGAGAATGAATTAGATATTAAACCCATAAAAGAAGAAATTAATAAACTAATTGTACTCGACCTTGAGCACCATAAAAGAGCCTTAAACCTTATAATTGCTGGTATAGAAGAACAAAACAATGAAGACACATTAGAATTAGTTAGGGAACAATTAAAGATAAAATCTCAAATTCAAACAACTTATCTCACCTAAGCAATAAGCGTAGGAAAGATATAGGAGCATAAACATAGACTAATCCATGTCAAGGTCAATTGTAATGACCATAAATTAGATATACTTAGGAAATCCCCAAGCCTAAAACGAACGAGAATATTTATAAATTACGCTATAAAAGAGCCCTATACTACTAGTGTAACCCCTTATTTATTTTATTAGAAATATTTTTAATGTTAAATTATAGTATTTATAATGCTATTAATATTAATGTTAAAAAATATGGTATTAGGTTTAATTTTAAGGGTTTTATTGATTTGAATAATAATAATATTAATAATGTTTTTAATATATTAATATAAATGTATATAAATATCAATATTGATATTATTAATAAACATGTTTTTAATAATAATAATAATATATTTTAAAAAATATATTAATAAACATGTTTATAATAATAATAAGAATATATTTTTAAAAAATATTAATGTTTTTTTAAACAATAATGTTTATTTTTATATTTAATGTAGTTTGTTTCAGAGGGAGACAAACTACAAGTGAATCCAGAAGAATCAGTTCAATTACAGACAACTCTGATAGGAGCATACATTCCTACTTATTCTCCTTTTGTTAAGTTTTTCTTATTTCCATTTATTTTCACTGTGAGTACTTCTCCTCATTTTTCTAAACTCCCCTTTAACAAAGGGAGGCCAAATAAAATTACCCTAGAGAGTCTTTATGAGTATATTGAATCTTTAGAAAGATGAAGAGAAGAAAGATAAAACCATTTTAAACTAGAATTAACTACAATGCTTGAAAATAACCACAAATCGTTAGAAAATAAAATACTCTCACTTGAGACTAAACTCCAAGGAATGAAAGGTAGAATTCAAGAAAGCGAACATAGCAAACAAAAAATGGTTAAAGAAAATGATACCTTGAAAAACGAGATTAAAAATCTAAAAGAACAACTACATAATAACTGAGCCCTAAATATCACAGAGAATAAATTAGATATTAAACCCATAAAAGAAGAAATTAATAAAATAATTGTACTCGACCATGAGCGCCATAAAAGAGACTTAAACCTTATAATTTCTGGTATATAAGAACAAAACAATGAAGACACATTAGAATTAGTTAGGGAACAATTAAAGATAAAATCTCAAATTCAAACAACTTATCTCACCTAAGAAATAAGCATAGGAAAGATACAAGAGCATAAACATAGACTAATCCGTGTCAAGGTCAGTTGTAATGACCATAAATTAGATATACTTAGGAAATTCCCAAGCCTAAAAGGAACAAGAATAAGGGGTTACGCTAGTAGTATAGCGTCGAGAAAAGAATTATTGGAGTTTGGAAAGCTTATTATGCGCTTGAAAACAATTGTAAGTCAGGCGATCTTTACATTTGGAGTAAAAAAGTTTCCTCTTTGAGACTCTCGTCACCCCTGTTATCTTATATGAATGTGAAGTTTGGGGGTGCAATATATCTAGGAAGCTTTCGAGAAAGATTGAGATGATCCAAAAGCAATTCATAGCCTATAACCTTAAGATCAAGGGAAACACTCCCTATCTTATCATCTTCATCGAAGTTGGCTTGTCCCCCATTGAAAGTGTGACTATGTTTAGATATATGATGTATAAGAAGAAGCTTCATAATATGGAATCCAAGAGTCTCCCAAAAATTGATTCTAACTTTAGTCAAAACCCCCACCTGCGCCTCAAGTGCGGGTGGCATCAGGATGCTCAGTCTTGGCTCAACTTTTGAGGGATTAAGGAGGAGATCATCATGGGAAGCAAGGACAATATCAAAGATACTATTACCTCTAGTTTTAAGGACAATATGTGGGATGCTAAGGAGCTGGAGGGTAAAAGGAAGCTAAGGTACTATAAGGAGGTGATCAACCCCACCCTCGATAACCAAAATTATCTATCTGTGTTGACTATCACTAAAAAGAAAGTGAACATCGCTAGGATTAGAACTAACTCTCACAAGCTTCAGAGTGAGGCCGGGCAGTGGTCTACTCCCAAGACTCCCTGGGATGATAGAATTTATTAGATTTGTGATACTAAGAAGGTGGAATATGAAAATCACTTCCTTTTAGATTGCTTGACTCTTGCCCACATCCGCTCTCAATTCCCTATTATTAGCCACACCTCCAATATTCTTTACTTATTAAGCCAACCCAACTCTAGCGATCTTGGAACACTTCTTTCCCTGCTCTTTGATCACAGAAATAAGATTTTGAAGAATGACAATTAGACTCTCTTTTCTTGAGGTCCGATAGACCACATTGGTCTTAGTGGACATTAATCATCATCATCATTAGTTTTAATGTTTTCAATATAGATCAACATAAATATCAATATTGATATTATTCATGTACATAAGTATGAATATACTATCACAGAAAGTTAATGTATATCAACATATTATTAATGTATATAATATAAATATCGATAACGTTAATACATGTACATAAATATTATATTATTGTTTATTATTTAATGTTTAATGTTATTAATGTTAATAATGTTAATGTTAATGTTTAATGTACATAATATTAGTATTAATATTAATATCATTAGTATTAATGTTTATCATCTTTATTATATTTAAAATGTTTATTGTTTATTATATCAACATAAATATATAAATGTCAAACATAGTCGAACATGTCAACCACATGAATAAATGATTAGAGATCATATAATAAGTTAGTCTTCCAGATTATAAACACTTTACCAAAGAAAACATAAAAATAAATAAGTGTTTAAATGGAAGCAATGGAGTTATGAGATTTCTTAGAAAAATGATGCTAGTAATGTTTTACTCATATTTCCTTCACATCTAAATAGTAAAACAAATAAGACAATAAAAGTAAGCATATTGTTTGTTGAAAGGCTCAAAAGTGGTAAGTCAATATAACTTCCACAATATGTTAGTGGAGGGAAACCTTGATGAGAACTTAGTGGGTAGTAAATTCTCATGAGATATCCTACAATTGACATCTTTAATATTAGGGTTTAATACATAGCGTTTATAATATTGGGTTTAATATTGGGTTTATAATATTGAGTTTTTAATATTAGAGTTTATAATATTGTGGTTTATAATGGTCAACCATTATCAACCATAGTTCGCTCTCTTTAGCATGGTTGACCTTCGTCAACCATGGTCAGTCAAGTTCAACCATGGGTAACCTAGGTCAACCATCATCAACCATGGTAATATATAGGCAACCATAGTCACCATAAACAACCTTTAAAAACCATGGTCAATCCATGCTCAACATGGCCAACCATTATTTATATGGTCAACGTAGGTCACCATGGTAAGACATGGTCAATCATAGCCTTCCATTAGCAGTATACAAAACCACAATCTATCATTGGAAACTATGGTCAACCATGGTCAAATTAGTCAAACCATATTCACCCCTGGTGAACTTGGTGAAGCCATGTGATAAACATCATAACGTGACATACATTTTTGCATTGTAACAAACATTGTTGCAATGTTACATTGTGACAAAAGTTTATTAAACGTCATAATTTGACAAACATTGTTGCATTGTCACAAACATTGTTGCAATGTTACAATATATTGCAAGTTATCCAATGTCTCAATGCAACATTACAAAATTAGTTAATCACATTTACTAATGTGGTTGACTATGTTTGATAATGTTTGACTATCTTTGACACTCAACGCTCTTCAACTTCAGTTAAACATAATCACCTATTAATATTATTGATTAATATTCATAGTCAAACATAGTTAACCACATTAGTCAAAGTCAAACATATTTAACCTTTATAGTGGATGTTTAAATAGTTGACCATCATCAAACTTTGTCAACCCTATGTTTACCATATTTAATAAAAGTAAAAGATCACTCATAGTTGTCCTCTGTCAATGTAACTCGACCATATTATAGTCAACCATGGTTGACCAAAGTCAAACATTGTCAACCTTGCTAATTAAACTCATCCTTGGTCAGTCACAATCAAGTTTCAAAACTGTTTAATAATAAAATTAATATTAATAATGTTGACTAATATTAATATTAATATTAAGGTTGCATATATTATTATTATTATTATTGTATGATTGATTATAATATTATTAGTTGATAATGATGAAATTTGGTCAACGTTGCAATGAAACATTACAAAATTAATCAATCACATTTACTAATGTGGTTGTGATAGGGTTTATAATATTTAGGTTTATAAAATAGGGTGTTTAATATATAAAGTTTATAATATTAGGGTTTATAATAATGAGTTTTATATTAGGGTTTATAATATTAGTTTTACAACATACCATGTTTAATATATAGGGTTTAATAATGATCAACCGTTGTCAACCATAATTGACTCTATTTAGCATGGTTGACCTTCATCAACCAAGGTTAGTTATGTTTAGCTACAGAGAACCTAAGTCAACCATGGTCAGTCATGGTCATATTTGGTCAGCTATAGTAACCTTAATCAGCCTTTAAAACCATGGTTAACACATGCTAAACGTGACTAACCATTGTTAATATGGTCAAATATGGTCAACCTAGGTCACCATCATAAAACATGGTCAACTATAACCTTATATTATCAATATAGACAACCATAATATATCATAGAAAGCTATGGTCAACCATGGTCAAATTAGTCAAACCATGTTCACCCATGGTGAACTTGATGAAGCCATCTGACAAACATCACAAGGTGAAGAACATTCTCACATTGTGACAAACATTGTTACATGCAACAAAAAATATTGAACATAGTAATGTGACAAACATAGTCGCGTTATGCCAAACATTGTTACAATGCTACACTACATTGCAATTTACCCAACATTGCAATGTTCCATTACAAAATTAGTTAACCGCATTTAATAATGTGCTCGAATATGTTTGACAATGTTTGCCAATGTTTGACACCCAACACACTTCAACTTCGGTAAAAAAAAGCCACCTAATAATATTAATAGTCAAACATAGTTAACCTTTATAGTGGATGTTTAAATATTTGACCATGATCAAAATTGGTCAACCCTATGTTTACCATATTTAACAAAAGTCAAAAGTCACTCATAGTTGTCCTTTGTCAATGCAACTCGACCATATTCAATTATAATCAACCATGGTTTACGAGAGTTAAAGCATTGTCAACCTTAGTGAGTCACAATCAAGAATAAAAAATGTTTAATAATAATATTAATAAAGTTGACTAACATTAATATTAATATTAATATTAATATTAAGGTTGAGTATATTATTATCATCATTATTATATGATTGAATCTAGTATTAATACTTGACAGTGATCAAATTTAGTCAACATCGCAATGTAACATTACAAAATTAGTCAACTATATTTACTAATGTGGTTGTGCTTGGGTTTATAACATTTGGGGCTGTAACATTTAAGGTTTATAATATTGGGGTTTTTAATATTTGGGGTTATATTATTTGGGTTTATAATATAGGGTTTTTAATACATAAGGTTTATAATATTAGGATTTATATTAGGGTTTAATATATAAAATTTATAATATAGGGTTTAATATATATGGTTTAAAATATTAGGGTTTATTATATTGGGTTTATAATATAGGATTTTTAATAGTAGGGTTTATAATATTGGGTTTAATGTTAAGGTCTATGATATTAGGTTTATAATATTGGGTTTGATATTTGGTTATAACATTTTGGGTTATACATTTGAGTTTTTTGTCTTTCAAAGGAATGATTAAGATTTTTCTATTAAAAATAAAGACTCGTTTTCGGGTGAGAACCCTTACATATTTCTACCAACTCCATAAGGAGCCTAAGCTTATGGCATTTCTTGCCCACAATTATGAAAAGGCGCCTATTATACTCTCTATAAAATACTCTTAGTAACAAACAAAACCTACATAACATTAGAAAAAAATAAACAAAGGAGGTTCAATAAACAAGTGACTAGCTTGTCGCTCCAGGGTATTTTTCAATCATAGATTCATCAATCAAACGCGTTTCTCTAAACCTTGGACCTTCTCCCATTTTTTCCGTGCTAAACATTCGCTAGCTTCAACCTTTGTTGACATTATTTTCACTCTAGTAGCATGATTCTCTTCCATCTCGACCAGTTTTCAATTCATGATTGCCTGTTTAGTCCTGAATTCACCTTGAAGCCTCTCAATTTTACATTGCATCAACTCCAATTTGGTGTTTATAAGCAACTAAAAAAATTTATGTTCCCTCTCCTCTACCTAATTCTGTTAATTGTACGCGCATAGTATATCATCCATAGCTTCTAAGATCTTGTCCAAAAGAAGATTCATATCAACCTACTCATTGTCATGAGATGAAGAGCCAATATTTTCCATGTTGAGACTTCACAATGATAAGACTTGGTTCTGAAATGGGGGCGTTCTTCTCAACACACAAATGCCGGGTCTTAAAACCAGGACTATGCCTGGTCGACACCCTCCATTTCTTGTCGTCCTTCGTAGGGAAGAATATTGATTACTCAACATTATATAAAACTTAATGAGCATGGTTCCAAACCTGTCATATCCTCCTCAGCCATTGAGCATCCTCCTTGTATCATTTAATTACATGATTCGATTGTCCATTTCTAATTTGCTTCAATTTTCTTGTCGAGAGTGCAAGTTGATACAAAGAGGGGGAGGGATTAATTCCAACCTGAGATGAACTGAATGAGTTCTTATAGCTACTGATCTTGGCCCCTTAAAAGTACATTTACGAATGTTGTTGGGCATGGAATCCCCCCAAGGCATGTTTTGGGGCTTAAAGCCCAAGTTTTGACCGAATCATTTGGTAAAATCTCCACGAATTACGGGCACGGGGCGTGAAAGTATAAAAGTCACAGGGTTGTCCACCCTAGTTTTTGTAATGTAATGTTGGCTAGATAGACCTACCCATGGTCTACGGACCATGGGATTGTATAAATAGAGCGAGGCTCTAAGTGTAAAAGTTAACGAATAATGAATGGAAGAAAAGGATGAGAAGTCTAAGTGATTGAGTCGAAGTGTAAATTGTGGTTGTGGGTCATAGAGTAGGAGAAGGCTCTGCAGCTGAGTGCACAGAGGCCTTGTAGTCCGCAACTGAGTGCGCAGACCCCTGCAGTTAAGTGCGCAGGGCAGGTCGAGTCTATAACCGTTGGGAGAATCATTAAAGAGACGTTTTGCTATAATTATGTGTATATTTTCCTAGTTTAATGCATGATTGCATATAATTTGCAAGTATACTGTTTATTTATTGCGCGAATCTATATGAATGTTTTGTATTGCTAATTATAAATTAATACATTCATGTAGGTGAATGTAATTAATTAACATTGGAAGATAAGTAAGATCCCGGGTATTAGAGCAGAGCGTGGCACAGCCCCTGGTTAGAGCTGGGCGAAGGCAGCATATCAGGCCGTGAGGAATGGGAAGTGCGCGAAGCGACCTGCACGTAGGAACAAAACAGAGGACCAGTCTTACCTCTCAGACATCTCAAGGGTGTGGAAACCTGGTTCTAGCACCCTCCCATACTACTTCGGGTGAGACCTCAGTCCACGCTCTGTGGACCGTTGCCGAAAGGGCCAGTGGTATAGGGATTTGTTTGGCTAATTAACTCGGAACCTGGGTCAGGCCCCAACAAGCCAACAAATGGTTCCATTACCAGGACCGGGATCTTCATAGAGATGTCTGATGTCATACCACTAAAATCTGACAAAGGAAGGAATTGAAGATTAGTTGGATAGAAATATTCACGAGTTCGTGGCATAGGAAAATAGGAATCCACACCTATCAAAGGAAGAGTGGTTAGACTGCTACTTGTATATGGAGGTCCACAAAATTTTCTTTGCATCCTTCACCACTGAGTTGTATGAATGGATCGCGAAGCTAGAAGATAGCCAAGGAAGGTGTAAACTTGGCAAACCTATTGTGTGGACTCTAGAATTGGTGCGCAGACTGGAAGCGTCGGAAGACAAGATCGTGCGCACTGTCGATCACTGGTTTGATTGAATCATAGGAGGATTCATCACCGAATTCATGGTAGATACTTTAGTCAGCTATAGCGAGGCAGAACAACGCTTCCTCAAGGGACCGCAAGGTAATTGCATTAAATCTTTGAACACTTGGATTAAAATGCTACTGTGTGAAAAGTGGGTTGTGCGAATAAATTGATGTTTGGGGCTATGTGGAGTGGGAGAATCTACATAAGTGAAGGTAGCATAGAACTAGAGACTAGCCCCTTGATTTCACCTCCGTGAGGGAGTGAAGAAAAGCTCGTGAAGGTCTCGCCAAGAAGTGCGATCAATCTAATAAAGCAGAGAATTCCGCGCATACCATCCCCACCCAAACCACCACCAGTTTCACTGTCTTCAGCCCTGTCTTCACCCATACCACCTCCACCACCACTGCGAAGCAGTATGGAAAGCGTGATTAAGCTACCAGTGTTCAAGGGAGTAGGGAATGAATATCCGGACAAGTTTTGGTTCGTAATAAAAGCTATATGGGAAGAATAGTGTGTCACAGACGATAATATAAAGAAGGCAACATTGGTCAGTGCTCTGCAAGATCACGCGCTAACCTGGTACATTAAGCATTCCAATGACAATCCAAATGCAGGGATCGCGGATATCCAAGTTGTGCTAAACAAAGAATTTAGCAGGACAAAGTTTGAGGCCCAGTCGATCATTGGATTCAAGGAAATCACAATGCTACCAGGCGAGACCCCGTGGGAGTTGTATCGAAGACTGAAGTGCACAATTCCCAAAGTGAACATGACAATAACAGATGGGCAACATCGTGAATGGTTTGTAACATTGTTAGCGCCACATCTATGGAACACGTTATCACAACAAAGGCTAACCACTCAGGCTGAGGCTTTTGAGGTCGCGATGAGATTGCATGAGACTCCAATACAAGATCCTAACCTGGGAGTTCAGTAGATTCATGCGCAGTTGAAAAATTTGTGCCTAGAAATGTAGAGTTTGAAACAAGATAGGCCAACCTGCCTAGAGATGCTCGATGAGTTATGGTGCGTAAAATGCAAGGGCCAGGGGCACGATAAGGATCACTGCCCAGTGTTCGCGAAATAACTTGCGGGAGGAGGGCCAATGCCCCTAAGACCGGAGGCACAAGCAGGACCAACCACGGCACCTGCACTATGGTGCACAATTTGTCAGATAGGAGGAAAGCATGCTATAGATAACTACCATCTATTACAAAAGTATACGCAAAATTCACATCAGTTGTTCTGTAATTTCTGCAGGTCAGTAGGACATGATGAGTGCACCTATAAAAGTTATGAGCTGATGATGGATCAAACTCCTACCTATAGAGTCCAGGCTAAAACACGGACTCTCGATCAAAACGTAGGGATGGCGCGCACCGGATTTTAGGGGCGCGGACAAGGCTGAGGTGGAGGGGGACCAGGAAGAGGTCGTGGACAACTGATATGTTACAATTATGGAGGGCCAAGGAATTATGCCCGTGATTGTACAAATCCAACGCAACCATCATGTTTATATTGTACGTTGTTTGACCATGAGACAGAGGATTGTCCCACATCGATAGCAAGGTTGCGCGATAAAGGAGCACTCCAACCTCCCTTGACTTAGAACCTGCAAATGATGAGGTTTGAGCCACGCGAGGAAGACCCTAATGTAAATATTGTGCTCCGAAGTGGTATTACGACTAGGGATGACAAAGGCAAGCAACCTGAATAAAGTCACTTGGTTTGCAAGGCTCCAACGAAGGAACTAGAATTTGATTTGGAGTGCACTAAGGAGACCTTCATGGAAGCTAGGAGGAGCTTCGCGGATGCCTCCACCTCAGGATGTAAAGATAGACTGGAGCTGGAAATGGACCCATCGATGCTCATTACGTTCTTGGAGACATGAATGAAGCTGCTGCGTGACAGCAAGGCTGTAAAGGGGCTGCAATAACTCATAACTAGATGCATTGGGACCGTGCCAGGAGAACCACGCGTAGTCCGGAAGCTCGGGAAGCACACGATGCAAACAGGAAGGGAAATGAGACTCACCGTGCAGATCAGGGAATATCAGATGGACCAAGTGATTCTGGATCTAGGATCGGATGCGAACGTCCTACCAATGCAGACATGGGAGTGCATGGGAAGGCCTGCATTGCAATGGTCTCCTATCCAATTGCGAATGGTGAACCAACAAAAGATCCTAGCTATGGGGAGATTACAGGGAATCACAGTAGATATTGAAGGGGAAAGCGCGCTAGCATATTTTGAAGTGATAAAGATGGTTGATGATAGTAATCCCTACCCTGCACTGTTGGGAATAGATTGGGCCACTGACATGAATGGAGTGATAAATCTGAAGAAGCGCAAGATGATCTTTGAGAAAAAGTCTCTGTGCATAGTGCTACCTTTAGACCCTGCAGAGGGATCACACTACACGGAACCAGTGCACGACTACGATAGCGACGATGACTTGAACTGCATCTACAAAATAACCATGTGGGAGCAAGATTGGGTAAATCCAACTGTGGATGGTTGAATCTCTTGGGAGCGCGAAATCTCCTGCACATAAAATTTTGACGAGGAGATATAATGATGGCAGAACTAGTTACATAAAGTAACCACGCTCAATTGTAACATAATGACAAGGTCGCTGCGCTGCATAGCAACAGAGGTAAGAGATCTTCCTACATATGACGGGTTAAGTGAAGTAGATGACTTTCTGAACAAATTTGAATGAGAAATGCCAGAACAGCAATGCTTGGATGCTTTGAAATGGGTACTGCGTGCTACACCCGCGATGTGGTGGGGTACGCACCAAAGAAGTTTTGAGGACTGGAGTGAATGCAGGAGGATGTGTCGCATGCGGTTTGGGAAGCCTTAGATGCAGTTAAAAGATAGGTATTGCAGACAGGATGATCCACGTGCACACCTTGCAAAATGGACAAAGGTCTATGGGGAAGAGCCACAACCTGATTGGGTGCACTTGTTCTGTCATACCCTAGATATTATACCCATGAATTGGTATATAGAAAGAGAGCTCCACCAGACAAATGAATGGGATATCTTGCGCGAAGGATTCCTGTTAACCTTCACGTTTGAGGATCGTTGGTTGGATACTCTTGATGATGCGCTACAAGTAGTAAAAGTAGTTATCTTTAAAATACCCCAGGAGAAAATGGAAGTGCTTCAACCTGAATGGGCGACCGAGCTGAGCTGCACACTGGAGTGTTACAATGTAAACATCGAAGAAAACGACGAAGATCTGCGAAAAGTTAACATCTGAGAAATTGAAGGCTATCGCGAGGTTCAAGGGCCATTGATTGAAGATCCTGACATTACCGCGGCGGTAAAGACAAAGTAGGTAAACATTGGTACGGAGGCCGAGGTGAAGTATGCAACACTCGGCAACTACTGGGATGATGCCACGGTGGATAAGTTCGTTGAGTTACTCCGCAAGTACCAAGACTTATTCCCGACCAAGATCATGGACTTAAAGGGGATCGTTGGCAATTTAGGGATGATGAAGATAACCCTAAAACCCGATGTGAAGCCGGTTAAGAAGAGGCCTTATCGATTGAATCCAAAGTACAAGGAAAAGGTCTGTGTAGAACTAGACAAAATGCTCGTAGCAGGAATCATTGAGCTAGTGGAAGAATCCGACTGGGTAAGCCCTATGGTAGTGCAGGAGAAGAAGCAGAAGGGCAAGATAAGAATATGTGTGGACCTCAGGAAATTGAATGATGCCTGTGTGCATGACCCATTCCTGACTCTGTTCACAGATGAAGTATTGGAAAATGTCGGTGGGCAAGAAGCATATTCTTTTACTGATGGGTTCTCAGGGTACCACTAGATCAAAATTGCGCCGAAAGACAGGAGCAAGACCACCTTCGTGACTGAGTGGGGCTGCTTTCAATACACCGTTATGTCATTTGGGTTAAAGAACAAGCCGACCATCTTTTTGCGCATAGTTGTTGCAACATTCAAAGAATATATCCACAAATTTTTGGAGGTCTACCTAGATGATTGGACTATATTTAGATTGGTTAAGCACCATGTAGTGAGCTTACGCTTGATGCTAGATACTTGTCGACAACACCAAATCGCGCTGAACCTCAAAAAGTGTATGTTCCTCATTCCCTTTGGGAACCTGTTGGGACATGTGGTCTGCAAACAGGGACTAATGGTAGACCCCATGAAGATTGCAGTAATTCTGACTTTGGAAGCACCGCGAAGTGTTAAACAGTTGTGCACCACCCTGGGACATACGAGGTACTATTGGAAGTTCATCAAAAGCTATGCCCAGATCACCTCGCCAATGGAGAAATTGTTGAAAAAGGATGTCATGTTCTGCTGGAAAGATGATTGCATGAAGAGCCTGGATGTACTAAAAGAGAAATTGGCCTTTGCCCCAATATTGGTCTTCCCAAATTGGGATGTGGAGTTCCATGTTGATGTTGACGCATCATGTATAGCGCTGGGAGCAGTGCTAACACAAGAGGGTGGAGAGGGCTTAGATCACCCTATATCATTCACAAGTCACAGGTTGTCTAAAGCAGAAAAGAAATATTCCACAACTAAATGTGAGGGGTTGTCTATGGTGTACGCACTCCAAAAATATCGGCACTATTTTCTAGGGGGACATTTCAAGATGTATACAGATCATTTCGCGCTAAAATACTTGGTCAACAAGCCTATGTGGGGGGGCGCATATGCATGTGGCTCTTATTGTTCCAAGAATATGACTTTGAGGTCGTGGTGAAGCCTAGACGCCTGAATGCAGGACTGGATCACTTGTCGCGTATTGAGACGGGAGATGAACCTACTAGTTTGGAGGAAGGATTACCTGATGCACAACTCTTTTCTGTACTTGTCGCTGATGGGAACTTTGAAGATATAATCCACTTTCTGACAACGGGGACTGCGTTGAAGGAATATTCCGTCCAACAGAAGAAGGAACTGGTGGTCCGCGCGATTGATTTTTCTGTCATCGCAGGGCACTTACACAAAATGGGCAATGATGAGACACTGTGAAGGTACGTACCTGAATTTGAACGAAATCCGATCCTCGCAGAAGCGCATGGGGGTTTTATAGGAGGACACTATGCAGGACGAGCGACCGCGCAAAATATTCTCCGCGCAAGGCTGTGGTGGCCAACCCTTCATCAGGATTCAAAATCACACTGTAAGGCCTATGATATATGTCAAAAGACAGGTAAACCATCACGGAGGGACAACATGCCTTTGAATCCACAAATGAAACTGCAACCCTTCGAAAAATTGGCAATCGACTTTGTAGGACCTATCAAACCTCAGGGAAAAACGAGCGCGGGATACATTATCACCGCGATAGGGTACCTGACTCGTTGGGTAGAAGCGCAGCCGGTCAAAGACTGCACGGCCGCCATGGTTACAAATTTTTTGTTTAAACACGTGTTGACTCAATTTGGCTGTCCGAAAATCTTAATGAGTGATCACGGTACACATTTCCTGAATAAAACCATCAGCGCGCTAATAGAAGAGTTCCAGGTGTATTATTAGAAGATAACATCGTATCACCCACAAGCCAATGGGATAGTAGAAGCATTCAACAAAATACTAGAGACTGCACTAACCAAAGTATGCAATGCGCAGCAGAGCGATTGGGACCTACGCGTACCTGTAGTACTATGGGCTTATAGGACAACGTGCAAGAAACTGACGGGACAGACACCTTTTTGGTTGGTTTATGGCATGGAAGCTGTCATGCCAATGGAGTATATTGTACCTAGTCTACGCATAGCAATGCTCACAGGTATGACGGACCGCGAAGCCCTAGAAGAGAGGCTTGCACAGTTGGAAGAACTTGAGGAGGAACGGTTCCTGGCTGGCTTTCATCAGCAGGTGCAAAAGTAGCGTGAGAAGGCCTGACACGATCACCATATTAAGTTGCGCACCTTCAAGGTAAATGATTTAGTGCTGCTGTATGACAGTAAGTTTGATAAATTCTCGGAAAAGTTCAGAATGCATTGGCTGGGACCATATGTTGTTAAGGAGGTCACGGATGGAGGTGCAGTACAACTAGTCAAACTAAATGGAGAGCCTTTCCCAGGAAAATTGAATGGCAGCCGCTTGAAGCCCTACATGGGTGGCCCAACTATCTAGCTAGGCAACAAAATCACAGTCTTCGCGCTCCAAGGATCCAGACAAAGGTGCAGGACTATAAACAAATGTAGGGGATCTAGGCATAGATACAGAGAAGAAGTTACGACACCGCGGTCTCGGAACAACGCGTACAGCAGTTCCAGCAGACAGCAACTCAGTGCACTACCGACCTTGTAGCAGTTCAAGCAGAGTTGGAGGGACTCCGCACCGATAAAGTGACTCGAGGGCGAGTCACGATGTTTGTGTTAGGGGCCTGTTGGGCATGGAATCTCCCCAAGGCATGTTTTGAGGCTTAAAGCCCAAGTTTTGACCAAATATTTTTGTAAAAGCTCCGCGAATTGCAGTCGCGGGGTGCGAAAGTATAATAGAGTCACAGGGTTGTCCACCCTAGTTTTTGTAATGTAATGTCAACTGGATAGACCTACCCATGGTCCGCAGACCATGGGATTGTGTAAATAGAGAGAGGCTCTAAGTGTAAAAGATAACGAATAACAAATGGAAGAAAAGGATGAGAAGTCTAAGTGATTGAGTCAAAGTGTAAAGTGTGTCTGTAGATCGTAGAGTAGCAGAAGGCTCTGCAGCTGAGTGCACAGAGGCCTAGTAGTCTGCAGCTAAGTGCGTAGACCCCTGCAGCTGACTTTGCAGGGCAGGCCGAGTCTGTAACCATTGGGAGAATCAATAAAGAGAAGTTTTGCTATAATTCTGTGTATATTTTCCTGGTTTAATGCATGATTGGATATAATTTGCAAGTATATTGTTTATTTACTGCATGAACCTGTATGAATGTTTTGTATTGCTAATTATAACTTAAGACATTCAAGTAGGCGAAGGTAATTAATTAACATTGAAAGATAAGTAAGATCCCAGGTATTAGCATAGAGCGAGGCATAGCCCCTAGTTAGGGCTACACAAAGGCAATATATCAGGCCGTGAGGAACGAGAAGTGTGCAAAGCGACCTGCATGCAGGAACAAAACAAAGGACCAGTCTTACCTCTCAGACATCTCAAGGGTGTAGAAACCTAGTTCTAGCATCCTCCGTTACTACTTCGGGTGAGACCTCAGTCCACACTTCATGGACTGTTGCCAAAAGGGCCAGTGTATAGGGATTTGTTTGGCTAATTAACTCCGAAATTGGGTCAGGCCCCAACAAGCCAACAAATGTTGATCAAAAGGGTCTCTAAACACATGTTACCATGTTGAGGAGGAATTGTATGCTATCTATGGGTTCGATTTGGATAGGGGTACAAAAGAGGTGATGTCTAGGAGTGGAGAGTAAATGTCTATTGTTGTTCCTTGAAAGAATTTGTTGAAAGACAAACTGAGGCCTTCACAATCCTTAAATTCAATGCACATCTATTTCTTCATATTCCCATTCACTTGAATGGATTTTAGAGCCACTGATTAATACTTCTTTTCCATATGAGGGGGTGATGGCAATGGGGAGTTTATTAAAGGTCCATTATTAAATTTTAAGGACCGTTGGTCCAATCTTGTCCCTTTGTTAGCTAATGCACCTGTTGTAAGGTTCAGGTTCCTCAAAACATGGAAGAGTTCGATTTGTTCAAATTGCTGAAGTTGAATACAAATCCTTTACAATATAGAAGAGAGACTGTTGTTATGTAATATTTTTTCTTCCCATACTTGTCAAATTACAATTAATGAATCTCCAAAAACCATGATTTTCAGGATTTTTTCTTCAATCCCTAGTTCTAAGCCTTTCTAGAGAGATAGGAATATAGTTTGGTTATTAGTAGCAATGCCCAGACCCCAAGCATATTGAATCTCAATTTTTTTGTTTGGGGAAAATGATCACCCATACCATTCCTGCCAGCCCTTTTTGAGGTTTTTAATATTTGGGTTTAATATTTGAGTTTATAATATTGAGTTTAATATCAAGATATACACTATATGGTGTTTAATATATATGGTTTATAATATTACGGTTTAATATTAGGGATTATAATATTAGGGTTTAATATTAAGGTTTATAATATTAGGGCTTATAATATTAGGGTTTAATATTAAGGTTTATAATATTTGGGTTTTTATTAGAGTTTAATATATATGATTTATAATATAGGGTTTAATATATAAAATTTATAATATTAAGGTTTACTATATTGGGTTTATAATAGAAGGGTTTATAATATGGGTTTAATATTAGGGTTTATAATATATGGTGTATAATACATATGGTTTATAATATTAGGGTTTAATATTAGGATTTATAAAGTAGGGTTTATAATTAAGGTTTATTATATTGTGATTTATAATATAGGGTGTTTAATATTAAGGTTTAATACATAGGGATTTATAATTTTGGGTTTATTATTGAGTTTATAATATATAGGGTGTATAATATATAGTGGAGCGCTCATGGAATTTTAACAATTTTAATAATATTAACATTAACATGCACTCTACGGTTTCAATGTTAATTGAATGTTACTTAGTTGAATACTTATCTTCAACACTCTTCAAATTTGGTAAAACAAAATCACCTATTACTATTATTTATTAATATTAATATTCAAACATAGTCAACCACATTATTTAAACATAGTCAAACAAAGTTAACCTTTATAGTCGATGTTTAAATAGTTGACCATGATCAAACTTGGTCAACCCCATGTTTACCATATTTAATAAAAGTCAAAAGTTACTCATAGTTGTCCTCGTCAATGTAACATGAGCATATTCAATTAAAGTCAACCATGGTTGACCAAAGTCAAACATTGTCAACCTTAGTTGTGTTGATTTTTCCTTGGCAGTTCAAAATTAGGTCTATGTCTAAAACATGATCACAAACACACTAAAATGCCACAACACCAAGCACTTTTTATAATGGATAATGTCCAAAAATGAATCAATGAAGTGTACAAGAAAAATTTCAACCCAAAACTTGCTTGTATTAAAATTTTAATACAAAACACATAGGGCTCCCATACCAAGGATCATGGCCCTTATAATTAGACCTGATAAAATGGAAAACAGGGTTTGATGTAAACAACATTTCACACCTAATATATCCAATAACAAGAACAAACTTGACTTATTTGTTGAAGAAACACTACAGAAGCCCTCTTAGTCCACTTGTCTTGAACACTTGGTAGGTCATTTGCCACCTATACTTGCAGATAATATGCTGCTCCAATACCTCTATCCTATATGCTCATAAGGTCCTCTACTGATTCAAATTTTCTTAGGTATACCAACTCATCAATTTTGCCTTCTTTCAGTGATCTAATATACTCCAAAGACAATAATATTAGACTCCAAAAGTCTACCCTCACACAATAACTCAACTTCTCAAAAGTCATTGTACTTAGGGCACAAAACACCAACACTCTCAAAGTCCCTTTACTCCATCAAAGTGATTGTTCATAGGTTATAAGACACACTATCCAAACCCTATTATTGAACAAACTTCAAAACAACACTTCAACATCTAATCTCGAATGTATAAACCCTTATTTATTTTATTTATGACAACCCTTGTCTCTATGCCAACTTTACACTCTTCCTTCTGCAATATAAGGCAGGTTTCAACCTCATTTAGGATCAGACTACCCACTGAAACTTCTACGCAATACTTCTGAGGCTTAGTGGCCCTATCACAGAGAAAAAATAGAGAAAAAATAATCTTCTTAAGGTCTCAACCCTCCCCTTCATGCAAAGGATACTAGATTGAAATAATCAGACTTTGGGACGAAATTTGGATGGTTGTACATGCATAGAAGAAGCCCTAAATAGGGCAGAAATCATCACATAAAGAAACCTCAATTCTTGCCAATATAGACCTCCATTAAGGGATGAAATTCACACAGAAAACTCATCTTACTCATGGGAAAATTTGACCATCAAATAGACATAAGATAACCATGAAATGCTCCGACTTCTTCCTTTCTTAAGGTATATGACTCTTTGAGGTAATTCATACTTCTTTGGGTAGATATCAATTGAGAGTTGATGCTCAATTGATGACAAATTAACTCACTTTCACTCCTTATAATGTTCTTGGTGGAGTCACTTTTCACCAGGAGTCACATCTTTCATCCCAACTAACCTGAGCCTACATGCTCAAAGACCATCAACTTAAGAAATAAAATTCTTCTCATTTTCTTTTTCCCTCTCCATTGTAGCCTTAGGTGCCCTTTAACCCTTCAAAGGTGCCTCATGCAACAATAGAATAAACAATAATTTCCCCTTAGGTATTTCACACACATCTTTTTGTATAAAGCCCACCACTTGGGTACACTCCCCATAAAACAAAATTTTTGTGGGTTAACTCTTCACAAACCTAGTACTACAAGGGTTGTTGGAGTATCTCCCAAGCTACACATCTCAACGCTCACTCTTAGTGACGAAGGTGCTTCCACTACTTCAAAGTAACTTGTTAGCGACACTAGCCTAATCTCTGGTGTCCAACACTACAACATACTCTATAGAATGAAAAACACTATCCTTGGCAGTGTCCTTGCATCCAAAATCCTCTCGCCTCATCTTCTCATGATAGGCCTTTATTTGATTCCATCATTCCTTCTTGCCAGTTGTAGAAGTCTCCTTACTCCCCATTGACCATGCACTCTTCTTGGGTTGCAGATTATCCCTTTGAACCTGCAAACTCCCTCTCGAACTTCACTCCGTCTGAGTCTCAAGAAATTGCTTCTTCCCTTGATTTATAGGCTTTCTTGTCACCATGCTCCCTAAATCCAATGATATCTTTAGTAGGGTTAGAGCCTCTGTGCTTGAGCAACACTTTCCCATCTTCAAATATCATCTCAAATCGCTTCACTTTGATCATCAAGACAAACAACACACTGCACCTCAGTTTCGATAGCCATAGTACATCTTGAAATTGTAACAACCCACTTGAATCCATCCTGAATGGCACAACACCTAAGCCTCTAACAACTTTCTGACTCTTGTTGCGAACCTCCATGTGCAACTTCAAGTCCCATTTAGTTAGAGTCTAAAAAATTTCATGCGATCGTATCATATGATTCGAAACTCCAGTATCCACATACCATGCATTCTCATCGATGGCACTATTGAAGAAATGAAAGATTACAAAAAATTCCTCCTCCTACCTTCTTGAGAAGTCACCCAACTCACCTAAAGATGTAGTAGCGCCAACTATCTCTTTCCTCTTGTCATTATCTCCTTGCTTCTTTCGCAGACACTTGCTCACATAATGACCATACTTTCCACATGTATAAAACTTCAACTTAATTAAATCCTTCTTCACTTTTCCCTTCATATTTCTTTCAAGAGCCACATTACCTTCATTAGACTTCTTCTTCTTGTGAAGATCCTCATCCCATAGTTCTTCTTGGATGAAGTTGCCATAACCTATTCCCATATGGCAGCTTATCTCGAGCAATGATCCCTTTGATAAACTATGGCTTTTGTTCCTCAAAGAATCCATTCAAAGTAGTCATCCCTAGCTCTGACTTTGGAACAGTATCTCCATTGTCAACAAGCTTATGTCAAACTTGATAAATTATCATCAGATACAAAGCCACACCTTCGCCATCCAACATCTTAGGGCTTTTTAAGTTATCTCTCAATAGCAATAACTGATTCTCATTCTTATTCTTATTCTCACAGTCCCTTTACTCCATCAAAGTGATTGTTCATAGGCTATAAGACATGCTGTCCAAACCCTCTTATTGAAAAAACTTCAACACATCACTTCAAACGTATTAGCCTTTCTTTCTTCACTTTATGACAACCCTTATTTTTGTCCCAACTTTTCACTCTTCTTTATGCAATATGAGGCAAGTTTCAACCTCTTTCAAGATCAAACTCCACACTGAAAATCCCACGCAATACTTCTGAGGCTTAACGACCCTATCATAGAGACAAAACAAAGAAAAATATTATCTTCTTACGATCTCAGCCCTCCCCTTCATGCACATGATACTAGATCGAAATAACTCAACTTTGGGATAAAAATTGGATGGTTGTACGTGCATAGAAAAAATCCTTAACTAGGGCATAAATCATCACAGAAGGTGACCTCAATTCATGCCAGTACAAACCTCCATTAAGGGACTAAATACACAGTAAAAAAATCATATTACTCCTAGGAAAATTTGACCATCAAATAGATGTAAGATAACTACAAAATGCTCCAACTTCTTCCTTTCTTAAGGTCTGCAACTCTCTGAGGTAATTCACACTTCTCTGGGAAAATATCACTTGAGATGTGATGCTCACTTGATGCCAAATGAACTCACTTTCACTCCTTCTTATAGTGTTCTTGGTGGAGTCACTTTTCACTAAGGGTTATGTCTTTAAGCATCATTGGACTTAGCCTACATGTTGAAACACCATCAAATTAAGAAATAAAATTCTTCAAGTTTTCTTTCGTGCTCTCCATTGTAGCCTTATGTGCCCTTTAGCCCATGAAAGGTGCCCCTCATGCATCCAATAGAATAAACAATAATTTTCCCTTGTGTCTTTCACCCACAACTTTGGATATAAAGCCCACCACTTGGGTGCATTCCCACAAAACACATTTTTCGTTGTTCAACTCCTCACAAACCTAGTACCCCAGGGGTTGTGGGAGTACTCCCAAGGTACACATCTCAACAAGTTGGTCAAAATCAAGATTAAAAAATATTTATGTTTGATATTAATATTTATAAAGATGACTAATATTAATATTAATATTAAGGTTGATTATTATTATTATTATTGAATATAATATTACTAGTTGATAATGACCAAAATTTAGTCAATGCTGCAATACTACATTACAAAATTACTAATGTGGTTGTGCTAACGTTTATAACATCATATATCAACCACATTTACTAATATGATTGTGCTAGGGCTTATAACATATGGGTTCTTAACTTTTGAGGTTATAATATTTGGGTTTGTAATATAGGGTGTTTGATATATATGGTTTAATTTATACATATTATAATATTCAGGTTTATTATATAGGATTTATGATATAGGGTTTATAATATTAAGGTTTATGATATAGGGTTTATAATATAGGGTTTATAGTATTGGGTTTAATATTAGGGTTTATAATATACTTTATAACATTTGGGGTTTTTAATATTTGGGTTTATACTTTTGAGTTTAATATTAGGGTTTGTAATAGTAGGTTTAATATTAAAGTTTATAATATTGAGCATATAATAAATATGGTTTATAATATTATGGATTAATATTACGGGTTTAATATTACTACTTATAATATTAAAGCTTTATATTATGTTTTATAATATTAGGGTTTTTAATATATAGAGTTTATAATATATAATGGAGTGTTCATGACATTTTAACGATATTAATAATAATATTAATGATATTTACATTAACATTAACATGCACTCTAGGGTTTCAATGTTAATTGAAAGTTATTCACTTAGTTGAAAACTTATGTTTATTTATATAATTATATAATAATTAATATTAAATCCCTACCATACATATATAATTATTAAACTTAGTTTATATCAATTACATTTAGTAATATGGTCGTACATATGTATTTGATATATGCCTATATCAACTACATTTATTTATATAATTATGCTAATTAATAAAATATTTAACATCTTATAAATAATCTTAAATTTATTAAAATTAAATATTATTAAAAAATTATACTAATTTACTTTAATTGACATTTTCTAAAAACAATTATAAAAAATTAAGATAGATAAAAAAATAAAATAAAAAAACTTTCCAAATTAAAAAATATGAAAAGTATAATAAATTTAAAAAATATTATTATAAATTATTAACAAAATTAAATATTATATATATAGATATATATAATTTTATTTTACTTTAATATCTTTTAATTAAAATACATCAATATAGAGAATATGAAAAATTGTAAATTTAACTAAACAATAACATTTGAAATAATATAGTCCATACCTCACTACTTCTAAAGTACCTCAAATGGGCAACACCAATGGTTAAATATGTATCTCCCCAAAACAATAACAGTAATGTAATTTAAGATTTCTAATTAGTTGAGATAGAAAAAAAATTAATTATTTCCTATTGTTCAAAGATATCGGTTTAAAAGAAAACACTTGACTTATAAATGATGCACGAAGAAAAACGGTTGTTTCCGGTTGGAATATATATATATTCCTTTACACATTTATATTTTTAAATATTTTGAAAATATAAAATTTTAAAATTAAAATAAACTTATATATTTTTTTTGTAAGTTTGGTAAGACTTATTTTTCATTAACATTAAAATAGGGTAAGTTATAGCTATATCTATATGGTTAAGTGGCTTTAACCTACCCATAAGGAAACTAGATTTGTTGGCCACCTATGTGCATGATAAACCATTTAGTAACAAAATGTGATAAGTCTAATCATCCATGGCAAATAAGCCTAATTGTCTTTGTGCAGCCTAGAATCTAAATAACTGTAAACATAAATATAAACATACTAGACATTATATGACTACCGCATATAATAAAAAGAAAGACAAAGGGAGAAACACTAGGCTAATCATGTTCTCGACATTATATGACTATTACATATAATAAAAGAAAGACAAGAGGACAAACACCAAGCTAACCATCTTCGGTAGACTCGACAGGAGAAGGGCCCTTTGTGCTGGAGTTAAGGAGCTTTGTTTGAGGGATGCATGGTATGTGTTGCTCAATATGGTTGAGGCACCCATTCTACTTCTATAACTGAAGCTGAATTTTCTGAAATTCCTTGTTATAATCTGGAAACCCATGAGTGGTCGCGGCCCCACAAGACGGAATTTGATCTAATGCTTTGGCTAGGAGGCTCTTCCTCAACCAATACAATTGAAACGATTTCTTGAAGTGAGTTTCTCTATCTCTGGTATGACCAGGATTACGAACTAATGTTTGCCATTCATCCAAATTGATGTCCATAATCCCTGCTTTCTGATTAAGCTCTTCTTCCCATTCCTCGATCAACTGATGAACCTGGGCTGAGGTGCCCTCATGATACACTATTGTCGCTTCATTGATGATGCTTGAAACCAACTTTCGGCCCCGACCTCTTGCCCCAGAGGAGCTTGGCTGGTTACTCCCATGGGATTCCTTCAAGCTTTTCCTTCGGTTGTGCGAGCTCTGGGCAAATTTTCCCTTTATGGAGGCGGAACGAGCCATGAGAATTTAGTACCTACAATTACTTTGACTAACAAACAAGGACCATCTAAACCACCTGGATGGGAGCTTTAACCCAGAAACGCAAAGCATCCAGGGGCCGCCACAGAGCCGGGGACGTGTGAACCAGAGCTTGAAACAACCGAAAGTGAACCCGTGCCCAGGGAAAATGCATCAGCAAATCCTTCTCCAAGCCACCTTTCGGCGCAGACCAAAGCCAAGCGAAACAAAGTTCACTATCAAGAAACTTACTGAACTTACCACGAAAAACACTGGTTATCCCATCCACACTTATGCCCCTTCCCACATTCGAGGAATGCATTACCTATCAAGAAAATTACTAAACTTACCCCGGAAAACAAGTTATCCCATCCACACTTATGCCCCTACCATATTCGAGGATGGCATTAACTCCTGGCATGCAACACTGGTTATCCCATCCACACTTATGCCCCTACCATATTCGAGGATGGCATTAACTCCTGGCATGCAACACTCGTTATCCCATCCACACTTATGCCCCTGCCACATTCGAGGAAGGCATTAAATCCTATCAAGAAACTTACTAAACTTACCAAACTTACTGCAGAAAACACGTTATCCCATCTACACTTATGCCCCTACCATATTCGAGGATGGCATTAACTCCTAGCATGGTGCCACCGCTCCATGTGCTAAACGCATATGGAGGATGGCAAGAAGGCATCTTGAGATTATCAACCTCATTAGTATGCCACTGCTCCATATGCTTCATGCATATGGAGGGTGGCAAAGAAGCACCTTGAAATTATCAACCTCTTTCGTATACAAGCCTTATTACCACCAGCGCCCACCTGGATGGGGAAAATAAATCTATATAATTAAAATAATTCTATACTATTATTAAAATTTAATATTAACCTTATAAAAATCAAATATCACTACTATTAAACATTTATATTAACCATTTTTAAAATAAATTTTACCCAAATTTAAAAACATAAATATTAAATTTATATCATTGAAGTGATGTTCTGAGATATTTTAACTCATTTATATATTTTTTTGACAGATCTCCTTGTTGTTACACTACTAGCTTTTTCTTTTCATCAATTTTAATGCAATTCAATTTTCTTCCATGTCCACTCTAGTGGTTTAATTCTTACAAAGGAATGACAATCTTACGAGTGCAAGTGATTACATTGGGTTATGGGATGTTTGGTTATGCTTTTCAATTAAAATTGCAATAGTTTACAGTAATAACATGCCCTGGAATGTCAAATGCGGGAATACCGTGCCTTTTCAACAATCCGAAATATGATACCAAAAATATTAACCAAAGACATCACGCTTTCTCGTCATGAAACATATCAATATTGTTTCAACTGTGGTATTTTTATAACTATAATTAAAAATGTTAATATAAGGATTTTTATCAAATTATTTTCGCTTTTTATTTCACAATTTCACCCGTTAAAATTAAATCTGTAATTTATTGCAACAGTTAAATTAAATGTTTAAGTTATTTTACTACAAGGGTCGTAATTATATCCATGATTTTACCATCCATCTCGATGATCAGTATTCTAGCTGGTTACAAGTTTTATTTTGATTTGAAATTTTATTTTGATTTGAAATTTAAAGTTTTTATATATCGTGGGATAAATAAGTTGAATAAGTTTAAAGTTATTATGTTTAATAAAATTTTGAAATAACATAATTTAATTAATAAATAAAATAAATTTTTTAGTATTTTTGTGGTTAATTTTGTTCAAATTTAAATAATAAGAAATTATAATCTTGTTTAAAATAATATCACTTTATTTTTGAGAAAAATACTATTTTATCTATTACTTAGTCTATATCTTTCAAATTTACAATCAACATAAAAATAACACAAATAGATAGATGTGCATGCAAAAGAAAAAAAGAGAGAAAATTCATTTTTATTGGAGCTATGGATTATTTAAATTATATAAATTAGACTCATACGAATAATAACAATTTTTATGTTTGCCGAAGGAAATGCATGTTATGATTCATCTCAATTTTAAAGGCAAGTCATAAAATAGAGTTACTAACATTGATGCTCATACCAAATCTTAATCTTTCTCATCGATTCTTTTTTGGATGTTTGGATGAGCCATGCTATGATTGATCCCAGTTTTAAAGTAAAATCATAATGCAGAGTTATTAACATTGATACTAATAATAAACCTTATTATCTTTATCATTTATTCTTTTTTGGATAACCCAAATGGGTGAAGCATAATCTTGGGTGCATGCAGAAGAAAGAGAAATGGAAATAATTCTGAAATTGGAAATTTTTTTTTCCAATTCTACTCTGGTAAAAATGCCTAGAAAAAAAAACAAAAGCAACAATAAAAAGGAAAAAAAAAAAGAATTTATAAAAATGACTCTACTTTTAATAAAAATTATCCATTTTTCTTTCTATAAAATATTAATTTTTTTATATGTATCGATTTTTCTTTCTATAAAATATCCTATATATGCATCTATGTATTAGGGAAATATTTTACATACAATTTTGAAATTATTTTAAATTTAAATTTAAAAATAACATTTTGAAATTATTTTATATTTAAATTTAAAAATAACATAATTTATGAGTGTAGATTTTTGTTGAGAGAATTTTATAGGAAAAATAAAGCAAAGACAGGAAAAAAAATGTTTACCGTATATTATCCAAAACAATATCTACAAAACTTTTTATATCAAATTCGAATTGGGTAACTATGTAATTAAGAAGCCATTGCTAGATGACTGCGATTTTTATGGCATCAGTGTTACGAGGTAATATGAGCATCACATGCACATAAATTTTCAGAAGAGTACAGTGATACTGAGATTTATAAAGTGATTATGAATCTTAGACAAGAGAGTATCGATTCATTTATTTAATTCATACTACCGTATGGCAAACAACACCAGAGAAACTGGTCGCCAACATATATTCTACTTCTTCCTATCGGTACTGACCGAACATCGGATATATATATATATATATATTTTTATTTATTTATTGATCGGTCACTTGTCGCTGCTACGATTCTTCTGGGCTTCATTCAGCAATTTTACAAGTTCCTGCAGCGATATTCCAGTTGTCCCCATGTCCATGGTAGTCGAAGACTTCATACAAAGGAAAGGCAACCAAAGTCAGTTACAGTGCAGAAAAATAAATTGGCGATGATTTTCAATTTAAATCACAAGACTATAGTAATAACAAACATCAGTTAGTAAATTAATAACGGGTTAAAGTGATTTTTAATAGATAATTGTGTTTAGAAGTATATTTTACAGTCTTGTATAACGGGTTAAAGTGATTTTTAATAGATAATTGTGTTTAGAAGTATATTTTACAGTCTTGTATGTAGATGATGTGTAAATATGTTGCATTTCCAATAAAATAATATTAAAAATAACAAAATTTAATGTTTATCTAAAACAAAAATGAAAATAATCATATAAATAAAAAAAATACAATAAAATTTAACACAAAAAGTCTAAAATTTTGCTCTAAAATCTTTTAATATTTTTTTTAATTAAATATTTGTAAAATGAATCTTTAAAAGGAAAAACCATATAATATAGATATATAAAAATATTTAATAACATAAATATTTCCACGTCAAAGTTGTAATATTTGAAAATATTAATTTTGTTATCATGCTATGTAAAAAACATCTAATATTAATATTAAAAAATTAATATCAATACAAGGTTATGTCTATAATTTTGTTATCATGCTATGTAAAAAACATCTAATATTAATATTAAAAAATTAATATTAATATAAGCTTATATCCATCTTAACTAGGATCTATGAAGAGGGATCAAATACCTTGAAATACAAATCTCTTTTACTTGAGATACAAATCTCATTTATTATAAAAAGGGATTCAATCCCTCTTAAAACTTGATAGATCAAAAACATCTAATATTAATATTAATACAAGCTTATACCCATCTTAACTAGGATCTATGGAAAGGGATCAAATACCTTGAAATACAAATCTCTTTTACTTGAGATACAAATCTCATTTATTATAAAAAGAGATTTGATCCCTCTTAAAACTTGATAGATCAAAAACATCTAATATTAATATTAAAAAATTAATATTAATACAAGCTTATATCCATCTTAACGAGGATCTATGAAGAGGGATCAAATACCTTGAAATACAAATTTCTTTTACTTGAAATACAAATCTCATTTATTATAAAAAATGATTTGATCCCTCTTAAAACTTGATAGATCTAAGGTTAAAATAAATTTATATTAGTAAGTAAGATGGAAAATTAGTAAATTAATTATTAAATTTAGCTGACCGTAAATAATTAATAATTAATTATAAAATTAAATAAAAAATTTAATTTATTGCATAATGCTTAATATTTAACGGGATATATACTTACTTTACCCTCTGCTTTGAAGACAGCATTTAGAGCTGTGTTGTGAACCGTGGCAGCTTTTAGCAGGCCTGTCACCTGTACCCAAATGTTAACACAAAAATAGTTATTTGTTTTAAGGTACCTAATACCAATCTGTGAGTGCCATGAGTGATATAAGTGAGTGCCATGAGTGATATAACAAAATTGAATACCTCGTTGGGGCCAACTGTGACATGCTGCTCTTCCAGTTCCGTCGGCTCCTTCACATCGAGTTTACTCCACAACTGAACTATTGTGGCAGTGGAACCAGATGGAATTACACTTAAGTCGTCGGTGATGAAAAAGTTGACAGTCTTCTTCACATATCCCGTAGGACGTACTGAATCTTTGGTGGCTGCAAGGGGGTTGTCCTCCAACTTCACTTCACGGTTTATCCTATTGCGGCAGGTGGAACAGGTTACAGTCCCACTTTGGGTGTTGAGACCGTGTGTACCGCCGTAACTCCCTATATAGGGGCACACATAATACTTGGCAGCTGGAGAGTAGAAGATTTAATGTTCAATGTGTCACTGTGTAGGTTGCGGAGAAAACCTTTGGGTCTAACAAAACCGCTTTGTCAGCTTTCATGAGCGATGCAGACAGACTCTCCACGCTCTTATAAAGATTTGTGATGCAGCAAACTTTTGTGTCATCCTTCTCCTTATTATCCTTGGACACCAGCGCCTGCTTGGCAATGGCCCCAGCTGGCAGTACGAGAAAAGTGAATAGCAGATCAACAAAATCCTTCCCTGCTTCTGCGTAGATTATCTTGCCACTTCTCTTACTGACCATCAGTTTTATGGTGATGGAGTTAGAAGCCTTAGGCTTGGCCGTAGTTTCAGACTGGTCAGCTGCCATGGCAATTCTCTGCTGCTTCTATGCTTGTGTCTGATGATATCTGTGACGATGTTAAAACTGCAATTAGTCATGAATTTAAAGAAGAAGCCCACCAAAAGCAGAATAAAGTTTCCAATCGGCACGTCAAATTATTACAGTTATTCGTTACCCATAATGATCGGCATATAAATCGAACAATCGAACGTGCCTTCACGGAAATTTATATCGCATCGACTTAGCAGCCTTACGACCCGCCATGACAAGAATATTGTTTCTGATCAGCGAATCAGTTTATCAAGTTGTTTGTGATTTATCAGGTTTGAGAGGGCACATTTAATTTCTTGAAATCACTATTTGGGATTACACTTGGCCTTAACTGAATATTTTAATATGTCTTTTCTCTTTAGCACAGGGCATAATCACTACGGTTTGATCTAGGTTGCTTGGCTAAGTACGCGATTGTAATAGTGAGACTTACACCAAATTATAAAGGTTATTTGATAGGCATATAGTGTTTTTTTCCCTTAATATATTTAATATCAAATTTACTTGAAATTAAATAGGAAAATAGGAATTTATTGAAAGTGTATTTTATATCAAATCTATTTGAAATTAAATAGGAAAATAGGAATTTATTGAAAGTATATTTTTTTTTCAGTGGAAAAACTACTATAATTTAGTTGTCAAAGCACTGAGGATAACTATTAAGTAGTTTTTTTTTTGAGTTTCCAACTGATTTCTAGTTAGAATTCGGCTAAATTTTTTATGGCCAAATGTTAATTTGTGTTGTTTAAACTGGGGTTTTGACTGCATATATAGATTCAACACCCTCAAAAATCCCCGGGGCACTTCGATTGTGTCAAACTTGTGATTTCAATGAATCCTTGCCACATTCTAGGAAATAAATCGTAACTTTCCAAAAAGTTATTACTAGTTATTCACAACTATTACTAGTTATTGGCTAATATAACATGACTAATCACTGTTATTTAAGAAAAATCATGCCACCTGAAATGACCCTTAAGATATATGTTTGAATTATATGATTTCAATTTTTTTTAAAAAATCAGCATTTGTTAGATAGTGGGAAACCTATCATAACTTAGTTGGTTTGTGGGCACAACGATCACTCGCTGATATCCACGAATGCAAGCTTACTCATCACTCTTATTCAAGAAAAACCATGTCACATGGAATACCTGCTAGTGGTCCGGATCTTAGACCATTAACATGTTTCCTCATATTTAAAAAACACAAATTCCTAATTAAAAAAAAATAGTTTTAGAACCTACTCCATGCATTTTTTTCTAAATTTTTTTTAATAAATATTTATTTATATATTCAAAATTTAATTTAAATAATAAGAAGTGAAATTTCATTAATAACTCTTGAAAACAATTAAAGTGGGCAGAGAGACATATCAAGTGGACAATCCTGATAGGAATTTATCCATGGTTACTTCTGAATTAAGTTTCGAACCTGGTTCTGTCCGTTTGATTGTTCTATTTTCCTACTGCCGAATGGCCACGGCACACCCTAAGGTGCTTCGGGGATACACGAGAAGTCTGCCGAGCACGCAATCTATGTGTGGTAGGTACCATATATTCTGCCATTTTAAGTGCTAATGAATGAGGTTTGGAAGAGGCTGGCATTTTTGAAGATATTTAAATTTTAAATTTTACGAATAAAAATTAAAAGAATAATATCTAAATAAATGTTATTCAGATTAATTATACTATTAAAATTTAATTATTATTTTGAATTAATTAATTTAATTATTATTTTGAATTAATTAATGTGGTTTATTTTTACTTTGAAAAAATCAATTAACTATTTAGAATAAATAATATAAATGTATTATTGTTCAAAATTAAAAATTGAAATTTTCAGTTATGATTAGTTAAAAGTAATATCTATAAAATAATAAAAATAGAAAAAATTAATAATATTAATAATATTATTAATTTATTAATTTAAATATTATAATATATTAATATGGCCGTTGTTAGCATGATCTGACACATATATGTATAAAAAGAGAGTCCATATTGCTTCTAAAAAGGAACTAATATCTCTCATTTAAATATATATATATATAAATTTTTTAGAATATTAATAAAAAAATAAAATAAAAAATATTTTATTAATATTTTATTTAATATTTTGGTTGAATTAAAAGTATGTTAAAAAATTGATATTAAATTTTTTGTTAATCCATATGTACGGTCAATATTATCAACCTTTTATATTATTTGGCTGAATTAAAGTTAGGCACAAAGATTCTATTCCTTCTTCTTAGTCATTTGGAATAACTTTAATTGACAACCTAAATATTATAATATATAGTTTTTTATTTTTTAAATATTAATAAATGACATAGGCATCTCATATATTATTTTTCAATTAAAAGTGTATTTTTAATAAAACTTAGTTTATTCTGCTTTTTTGTGTTGTTTATCTTATTAGTGTTAATTGACAACCTAAATATTATAATATATAGTTTTTTATCTTTTATATATTAATAAATGATGGGCATCTCATTTATTATTTTTCAATTAAAAATGTATTTCATAAAAAAATGTATTAAAAAGTTTATTCTGCTTTTTGGGTTGTTTATCTTATTAGAATAAGTATCACACATTTTGAAAAAATTATTTGTTTTAAATGCTCATGAATGATGTTAAGAATATATGGACATCTTATTTATTGTTTTAGTTAAATTAAAAAAAATGTTTATTAATGAAAGAGATTTTAAAGAGGTTGATGATTTTTGCTAGTTTATCTTATAGTATTATGATTTATTGGAGATTTCTTTTTGAGATTAACACATCTTTTAATTAATCATTTTTCCATATTAAAGAATATTAATATTATAAAAATAATTTTAAAATATATAAAATTTAGAGTTATTTAATTTAGTAACGGGCATTTAATAATGAGTATTTTAAAAAATATTTAAAAGGGATATTATAAAGTATTATTAGTAAAAGAAAGAAAATAAAATATAGAATATATATATATATTTTAAATTTTATATATGAATGAAAGAGACTAGTTCTATTTTTTATTTTTTAATTATAAAATTTATTATACTTAAAGATTTTATATTTTTGTGTTAGAAATGAATCTCACCGAACTGAAAGCCTTGGGTTCAAATTTTATGCTATCTTTGGATGGAGATGAAAAGTTAAAAATGATGAAGATGTAGTCCTACCAAACTTATAATAAAAAAATTCTATATTTTATATAATTATAATTTTATATAAATTTTAATAATTAATTAACTTTTTTATAACTACTAAAAAAATCAAGTTTGTTTTAATAATTACAAGTAGTTTGACAATTTAATGCTTTCATCAAAAAAACTATTTCATACATTAAAAAAAATGAATTTTGATTAATAAAATTTATCTATTAAAGAACTTTATCATATATTAACAAAATTTAATTCCAATCTATTTACTGAAAAATCAATTAATAAAATAAATCGATATGAAAAAAAAAAAAAAAACCTATTATTCATATAATCTCAATTTTTCACTTGAATAACTAAAGCAATTTTATCGGTTAAAGGTTTTTAAGAATGATGAATTATGATAGCAACACATTCCTCACACTTATCATTATATTCATTGAAGTTAGTAATGGTAATTGTGAGGAATTTAAAATCAAACTCATGGAAGAATCTATTTGGAAAAGGGGATATTATTAAAGGTTTTTGGATTCTATTTTTGATAGTCAGCTAAAATAGAAGTAAGAAGTAAAAACTGTAATTTTTTTGATTTTGAAATTTGATTTGTGTAATGCAATTGTGTTTATATGTCATTACATGAATCTTTGGAGATTTTGTTTTTTTTATTTTATTACAATGGATGTTTTGATGGGTGCATAGGGGACATATTGTGTTTGGGTTGGAGTATGTTGGAGTTTTTTATTAGGTATTTTATTTTTTTGACAGATAAACTAATAATGAATTAGTTAGTTTTGAAGTGGGAAATATTTTATTTGGTTTATTCTTCTCTTTTTCAAATTTCATTTTCCCATTTGTGGAGTAAGAACTAGATTAGTGAATGGAATACATCAAATATTATTGAAGCCTAGGAGTTAGCAAGGAGGCTTAATATGGTCATTCCTTCTTGTCCACAATGTAGAAATTTCTCTATAGATCAGCTAGCTCCGATACCATGTAGAAACTCTCACTGTAGATTAAATTGATTATGCAATGTACTAAAGAAAAATACTTAATCTACTTCAACAATCAAACCTGCAAAAGTTTAATCGATTTTGAGCAAGATCAAATAGAACACATATAACAGAGAAGAAGATTCAATCACACATGAAACATAGAAGAATACTCTAGGGAAAGCCTTAGCTAAAAACACTGCTATCTGTATTATCATACAAGTGGAAATATCTCAGGATTACACAAAGCTTTAGCTCACAAGCTATCCAGCTCTCAGTACAATCCCTCACTGTTGCTCATAGGTAGAATAGACAACACATATGCCTTCCTTCAGTCCTCCAAGTGTCATGTTTCCTTGCGCAGTTTCTCCTGGGTCCTCCAGCTACCACCTATGTGATTCTCACCTCACACATTGATCTGACCTCTATAGTAACTGCGCAATCCTGAAGGAATGAATTCCTTCTGCATGTAAGATATTTTCTCATAGGAAAGTTCTTGCAATTGATAGTACATTGTCCCTGCCTTTAATCTCAACTGGGTCTTTGTATGAACTGACATGCATGAGTTATTTATGAGAGAATATTCAATTATTTGGAGAACACTAGTTGCATGTGTGCATGCATTAACTGACTGAACTCACAATTAGTTCCTCCAACTGTTTAGAATTAATTTAACTGGACTTAACTCAGTTAAGTGAGCTAATTAATTACAACTCAAATACAACTCATCCTTATCTCCTTAATTAAGGATAACTTCCGCAATCAAAGGGATAACTATTGCATGTCTTCACAAAGACTTCATGTTTGATTTTCACTAACTAATTAACTCAAGATGAATTAATTAATTATTTTTCAAACATCTAGTAAGACTAAATTCGAATTTTAATTCTCAATTTTGATTCAAGGACAAATCAAAATTGGAATATATCTCGAAATGCTATCTATAGCAATGTTATTTTTAGCATTTCTTGTTGCTATTTTCAACACACAACCTAAATATGATATCTTCTTTATCACAAGGATACAACCTAGCGCTCTTCACTTGTTACAAGGATGAAAACTGAGTGTTTATTGAAATTATTGAATACAAAGTGTTTGATGTAATGTCTGACATCAAGATAACTACTAGGGTGGCCTTTATCCAAGAGGGTTTTAATAATAGAGGTGTTAATGATCTTGTGGAGGCCTTTAAATTACTCGTTGGGTCATATGAAAGTAAGACTATCCTGTTATAGATATAATTGTAAGAAGATGTTGCATCCATTGAGCTGAAACTACAAAAAAGAGGGGGCTCTCGATGGCCTGACAACACCTTCTATATGTTGGTAGGTAGTGGTATGATCATTTTTTCTTTCAGATTATGAAATTGGTATGGATTCAATGTTACTATTGGTTCTTCATCTTCATGGATATATGACAACTCATTAGGGTGTCATTTTAACCTTCCTTCTTTTTATAATTGCACACAATAATGTAACCAAATCTAAAACCATCATAGTATGTATAAATAAATCCACCAAGAATAAAATATAAGAGAACATGCCATGAATCCATAAATCATACACAATTACACCATGAAATCAAGATAATCATCAATGCATAAATAAAACATACAAGAAAAATACTTGTAACTTTAAGCTCGTTAGATTCCAAGAGCTAATCCAATAGTGCTCCAACTCCCACTAACCAATCCTCTACGGATGATGGGAGGATGTTGGGGGTGGAGGGATCACACCACGGGAGTTTCACTAGGGGAGAAATGTTATACCACGTGCATTCATATTGGGGGGTATATAATGATGAAAAAATGACATAATATATTGAGAATATAATACGGGGTAAATGGTTTATATATTGGCAGGTATAAAAAATGGAGCTCAAAGTTATTGAAAAAATTTGAAGGGATATAAAAATTGTTTATGAAAAAATCAATACCTATAGTATCTAGTGAAAGTAAGGGTTTTTAAAATTGGGAAGGAGTATTAGGTTTCATATTGGTAGGGGGTTAAATAATTTTACTTTTAGAGGTATTTTCCAATATGTAGTCAAATTAAAGGTATTGTTTAGTATGCCATAAACTCAAGTGATATGTTAGAGGTTCATTGAGTGAAGCCCTAGTAGATCACACTAAGGGTCGATTTCCTTACAACCCATGCACATACCTTCACAATTGTTACCCCTTGAGTAGAGATCTTAGCTGAATGAGGTAAGGGAGGTAAGAGCATATAATAAATCTCTATAAATAGCTTATTCACATACTAATTGATTATGGGTGCAAGGATCTTACTACCATTCAAGCATTGGATGCATACTCTTGGTTGGTCATGTAACATACTTAGTAGTGGCACCCTAAAGAAATAACCTACACAATTTCCAAGAAATATTACATATTAGATTATTAGCTAATTACTTTTAGTGTGGTGAAGAGGATCCTCAACTTGTAGCACTCCCAAACCCCATGAGGTTATAGTGTGTAGGGCTCTTACTATTACTCTCAACCCCTAGTGATTGAACCACACTTGAAAATGGCATCTAGTAATCGGCCCAAAAGAATGGTACAATGAGCTAGGAATAATATGAGCATAAGTAATTGTACTTGGTCAAGTATAATCCTAACCCTTATTCCACAAAAACTAGACTAGAATAACCAACAATATGCTCTACCGAGTACAAAATTTCAAATCACACTTCCTCATATAACAATGAGACATTACCATAACATTTTTTCAAGATTCATGCAACCACTTATGCAAGGAAAGAAACTCCATATATATTCCTTCCCAATGTAACATATTCTCAAGTTTTGGCTCTTATCCTTTCCCCTTCTCATGCAAGGGTGAAATTGGACCTACAGGAAAATTTACATATGTCAAGAATGAGATACAAGAAAGTTAGAACACTTGCCCTTTTGCATTTTTACTTCAGTGAACTTTGAGTTTAGTTTTAGAATTTTTTTCCTTTTCCCAAAGCTTCCTAAGATCTAGGATGCAAAAAACCTCCTCATTGAGTTATGAACCTTTCTCTTGAGTGCATTTCTCTATACTATCAACCAATGTATAAACATGGAATATATTAGTCCTTCCATGATACCAATGCATAAATGCATACATACATACATACACACATAAATATATACATACATAAATACATACAAAAACACACATATATGAATTGGTATCATGGAAGGTAACAATAGATTTTAATTTCCTTTTCAATTGTTTGGAGAGACAACCAAAAGACTGTTCATTTAATTGTGAACGGAGGGTTCATCGGGGAACTTGAAAATCATTGTGCTTTGTATATGCTAGTACAATCATGTATGTTTCTTGAAGTTGTAGTAAGTAAATGATTATCATAGTTCAAGATATACTGATTCTTTTACAATTCTCCAAGTAATCTAAGCCACACCTTCAATTCAATCCACACTTGTAGGAATGTAAAGCACACTATCTAATCTATGTTGCAAGAAATTAAATTGTAAGAAAGTAAATCACTCTTGCAGGAAAAGTAAATCACACCAGCATTTAAAGGTTACTTGCACAAGTGATGAACATAATATTGGTTTTTGTAATTAATATGTAATTTCATGTGTAAGAGAAATGCATTCAATTACAAACCACTAACTCACAATTCTTATAAATAAATTGAAATTGTAATCCAAATGCATAAAATAACTAATCCAAAATGTTCATGAAAACATATATGTTAATATTATGGAATAAAATTAATGTTAACACTAAAACAAATTTAGAACAACAAAATATAACTGCTAAGATTCTAGAAATATAGTAACTTTAACACCACAACAAAGTTACTACTACAGGAGTTGCAACGAAAACCCTAACTCATGCAATGCTACAAATCCTTCAAGAAATCAACTAGTGAGTGAATAAAGATAACATTAATCCCTAAGTTATAGTAGCACACCTATATTTTGGAGTTACAACAATGAAATCTATCGAAGTTGCAAAAACTAGTAATTTATCAAAGCTGCAACAATTAACAATTTAGAGTTGCAACAATATGAAAAATAGAGTACATACAAAAATGAATATTGAATAGACATTGGAACTACAACTATGTTATGGATATAGATTGTAACTGACTAAGTATTGGCCATACCTCCTTAGAAGAGGGATTGTTAGAAAATAAATAAAATGTGATTTCTCAACACACCATTACTCAAACTAGAGAAATTGAATTGTAGAAACAAAATGTTTAATTCTGATTACAAGCTACTAGTTTCAAGCTTACAGGTTCTCTATAAGTCAATGATAATAGGGGGTTTTTTATACTAAATAGATTATATCTAAAATAAACCAAACAGGTGGATGAACATCCACGAAAACTAGGTTGTTCATCTTATTACATTGGTTTCTTTAGAAAATGGTAAAAACATGCATCTACTAACTCGATTTAGCTGTGCGATAGGTGGTGTTGAATTATATAATTTTCTTGGTCATCCACTTGTTCTTATCATTTTCCTACATTAGAAAATATTTTTTAACGCATCTAATTGGTCCACAATTGATAGTTCAATAGTTGACTATCACATTAGCATAATAGACGTAGATTTATAACACTATTACCAAGGCTGCAACAATGAGAAAAGCAAAGAGTTTCAACAATCACACCATAGGGGTAGCACAAGTTACAACAATGATGTCAAGAATAGCATGAGTCACAATAGTGAAAAATGCACCCTAGAGTTGCTACAGCAGTGAGGAGTTGCATAACAGTGAAGAGTTGTAACAACATTGAGGAGTTGCAACAACAGTGAGTAGTTGCAACAATAGTGGATTGTTGCAACAAATTTAAAGACTTGGAGAAATAATGGAGAATTGAAAAAATTGTGGTCACATCTTGGAGTTTCAACCATTGAACCTTGCTTAAGAAGAGAGAGTTGCAACACCTACAAGGAAATGTGACACTTATGCAGAGTTGCAGCTAATATCAAAATACTACGTTGAGCAGTACGTGTGTTGTCATTGAATCTTGTATGCCACTATTAATATAGAAAGACAACAATTCTCGAAAAATGTGCCCTACGGTGTGTGATGGTTACCTGTCTATTCTTAGCTTTAAAATCTACATATTGGGTAGAGCAAACCCAATGCTTATGAATGTTAATGATCTGTAAAGGTATGTGCTATTTCCCTCTAACCCAAAAATTACTAGCATAATTAAGTTGTGTAATTATATGGGTTTCTATCCAAGAAACATAGCTATTAATGTAATACGTAAATTCTCTCAACTATACATCCCCCACAAAGCGATTGGGGTTCCCAACAAAATCATGAAATAACAAGACACTATGTTGATAGATCTCACATAAGAGGTTCTTCTTCTCATTGGTACAAGCATAGAAAGCCTCCAGAAAAGTGGTTGGGATTGTGATTTCAAATGGCTTACTAGTCAAGATGGATTTTATATGTAACATTATGAATTTATCTGTCAAAAAACATGTTGTAACGTGGATAAGGGACCTTGCAACTAATGGAAAATTTTACTAGTAGGCTAGGTTGTATTTTCTCTATTTCCAATCTATTAACATTCTTATCCAACTAAAACAAATTCATCTTCTCTTCTTTTTATTCATCCCATATATTCATGTGGGATTCATAGAATATGGCCCTCTTTCCTCTCATACTTTTGACAATTTGGTGATGATCCTTAAAGGGCATAACTCCCTCCTCATATGAAGCCAACAATTGGTTTCATTTTATTTCCTTTGCCTTCACCAATGCATACATACATAAATACATATATACATTGGTATCATGGAAGGTAACAATGGATTTTAATTACCTTTTCATTTCCTTGGAAATACAACCAAAAGAATGTTCATTTAATTGTCAACCTGGGATTCGTAGGAGAACTTGCGAACTGTTGTGAATTGTATATGCTAGTATAATCATGTATGTGTCTTGAAGTTGTAGTAAGTAAATTATTGTCATAGTTCAATATATAATGATGCGTTTTTCCAAGTGATATAAACCACACCTTCAAACCAATCCACACTTGTAGGAATGTAAAGCACATTGTCTAATGTATGTTGTGGGAAAGTAAATCACTCTTGTACAAAAAGTAAATCACACCAAAATCTAAAGTTAACTTGCACAAGTGACAAGAATAATCTTGATTTTTTGTAATTAATCTAATGTAATTTTATGTGCAAGGGAAATTCGTTCAATTACAAATCATTAACTCACAATTTGTTATAAAGAAATTGAAATCGTAATCCAAATGTATAGAATAACTAATCCAAATTGTTCAGGAAAACATATATGTTAGTATTATGGAAACAAAGTAATGTTAACACTACAACAAAGTTACAAGAAAAAAATAGAATTGTTAACATTATAAAATATAGTGATGTTAACAATACAACAAATTTAAACAACAAGAGTTGCAACAACAACCCTGACTTATAAGATGTTATAATTCCTTCAATAAATTAATTAGTGAGTGAATAAAGATAGCATTAACATCTAAGTTGTAGTAGAACACCTATAGGTTATCGTTACAACAATGTAATCTATTTAAGTTGCAACAATTAGTAATTTATCAAAGCTGTAACAATTAACAATTCAAAGTTGCAGCAATATGAAAAATAGGGTACATACAAAAATGAATAGAAATAGAAATTAGAACTACACCTACATTATGGGTGTAGACAATACTTGACTAGGGATGGGGCCCTAACTCCTTATAAGAGGCAATGGTTAGAAAAGAAATAAGATGTGATTTCTCAACACACCATTACTCAAATTAGAGAAATTGAATTATAGAAAAAAAATCGTTAGTTTTGATTAGAAGCTACTAGTTTCAAGCTTGAAGGTTCTGATGTTGGGAAAATGAATTTTCTTAATAAAACAATTCAATTAGATCAAACAAAAATTATCAACTAGGGTAAGTCTTTTTATTTCAATATTATCATGCAAAGTATATCTGGGTATCAATTACTAGTTGGCATTGGCTAATTCCTAATGCTATGCTTTATTCCACATGAACTGACACACAATCAAATCAAAGTTGTCACTCTTCACACTTGTAGGAATGAAAATTAATCTCATTGTCAAACCCTCATTTGCATAAAAAATTATTTTTCACACAATGTTGGAAATGAAATCACACTTGCAGAATAAAATAACACTCATTCATCAATACCACCCAACCAGTAACAACAATTGAGCAATGATAAAAACACTCAGTTAGTAGGATCACTCTGGGAGTAAATATGTTGAAAAACAAGAAATCTACATTAATATTCTGCAAGTTAAATTAACTAACAATAACAATAATGTATTAACAAGAATATGTAACATTGATAATTGAAATTATAATAAGAACTGAATTAACATAACCTGCAAATAAATTAATATGAAACAAATATCTACCTATACTAAAATGACAACCCTGTTGATGGTGCTGGACCCACCAACATGTCAAGGGGATCTCCCCAGTAAGAAGTCCCAATTAGATCTCAAACCATTTGGTGTAGGAGTCCCAGCAGTGGGTCGTAAAGAAATGCCTTGACCGTGATGTTGCATAGAGGCAAGTAAGATAACTATGTTAGCAACAAGGGTGTGACCTCTGCAGTGAGTCAAGAAAGGTGAATGAGAGGTTCTAACACATTGGGGATGAGATGGGTGCACCCCTTGGCAACCTATAGCAGTACTCAACTGAGAAGGGAACACACGAGCGAAGATGCATCACAAGCTGGAAAGTAGGTCAGCTGGAAATCCAAAGTGATGGTTAAACCAACAACACATCTATAACAAGATTCATATAATTGTATACAAATTAGTTCATACACAACTATGTAAGTTAAACAACATACATTGCTAAGAAACCGGAACAATCCAACTACAATAACAACATATGCATGAAAATGTGTTGGCCCTTATTATATAAAGAAGTTTAAGTCCTAATCATACAATACATCCATGTAAACTTGCTAGCCCCAACAGTGGAACGTTACATCCATATCTACCTGCTCCTCCAAAGAGATGAACTAGCTCCATGCAGTGGAGAAGCCAAGGTGCGTTACAATACTGTCCAAGCTCTTTCCAAGATAGTCTTATCAGAAGCTTGGATGACCAAAATCCTATACAATGAGTTATGAGGGACTATTTATAGCAAAGGGTGGGGTGACCCTTGACATTCCCCTTTGTGATAGTTCATCTACCCTCATGACTCTTCATCTACTCTCTGATTGTTACATCCAACTATTGACACTTGAATTACACTTGACATGACTCAACATTACAATGCACATGTACTCAAGTGAGACAACGTGGCTTGAGAAAGCCATGCAAGACATCACTGAGACTTGGTCCACTATGATGAGGCCAACTCTTTGACATGCTTGTGATGGTGAAGGTGGTGAGCTGATGCTAAGCTTGGTCATCCGTGATGGTGTGCATGCACCTCATGGTGACATCTTGTTGAGGCGAACTCTTGCCTCCATTGCAACCTCTGCATTGGTTTGGCTCCTTCATCCAACTCGTCTACTAACATGTGAATGGTATTCTTGGGTGTGGCTGAACCGACAACACACTGATGCATAGTGTCTGTGTTAATATTCAAGTGTGTGCTGGTGGTCATGCACATAAACTTACCGAAGTACATGTTTAGCTCCAGTTGGACTTGATTCTTGTCTTCACCTTGGTGAGTGTGTTGAATGCATTGGATTGCATGCGTGCGCACAATGTCATGCATGCTGCTGAATCTCTTGCATGTGATCAACAACACTACTCACCATGTCTGCTCCGTGTTAGTTGCTGGGATGGATTTTAACTTGTATGGGCATAGTTTTATCCATGAGTGCATGTTGCGCCCACTGTTGTTCCTGTTCCTGCTGCAACTCATTTGTCTGTCTGTGCAGCTTCATGTTCTTCCTGATTTGCTACTTCAGCACATGCAACTCTTTATTTGTTCCATTCTCTGTCTTTGCACGATCTTCATGTTGCACCATCACCTCATAGCTCGAGTCTCCAAAGTTTCTTTCATTATAATTAGATCTGCTTGATCTTACAACTTTGTTCCAGCTCTATGTTGTCAAAAACCTTCCTCTTGCATTCGTTGCACTTGCTACATTTTCTGTATTCACTGGATTCACTGCACTTGCTGCATTCATTGTATTCACTGCATTCGTTGTGTTCATTGCATTCACTATGTTTGGTATGCTGCCTTCATTTGTTGTTCACGGTGTTTCTTGCTATGATATCTTGACTTTTTTTGTCTACGAACAACTTGATATCTTCATGAGGAGGCAAGCTCATAGACATTTGATAGACTACATCTCCTGATGTGCTCTGAACGGTGTATTTGACTCTGCCCTCTTGGAAACCATTGTACCTACACTGCTGAGAGGCAGATGAACCCCTACAATACTTGGAGACATGGCAACACTCATGGAAACTAATCTGTCAGTCGAAAACCAAACTGAACTTGAGAAATGACTTCCAATGTACCTATGTGACTTATCATGAAGGTTGCGCAATTTCGGCCGAGAGGTCAGGAGACTGACTGCCAAGACTACATAAGGCACAATCTGGGCTGTTGGGATATTGACTAACTATTAGAAATGTGCAACGCATAGTCTAGTCTAGACGTTGACTGCTGGAATTGTGCAATCTTAGCTGGTAATGGTTGCAGGCTCAGTGATTGTGTTGCACAATTTTCTTGGCCTGCAGTCATTTTCCCTCAGGATTGTGAAAACAAGGCCTTTGGAACAACTGTTGGGTAGAAATGCACGTTTATGGGGAGGAATGCAAAGCCTTCCCTCTGAGGATTGCGCAATGCTATCTATTGGGGCAGAGTCTAGCACAAGGTTGGCCAGACTCGCCGACGGGCAACTAAACATGAATCTGAATGTGAATGCATGCTGATACTGAGTGTAAGCATAAATGAATGATCATGCATGCAAATGTTGAATGACAGATTCAGAAAATGGAACAACATGCATGTGGGCGAGGCAAGTCACAGAATCAGCGACCGTTCATAAAAAAATGTTTCATGCATGTGACATCAGTGAGATGTTAATGAAAACTAAAATGGTGATAGAAAAAGCTAACATACATGTAAACGAAAAAAAGTGTTCAAATAAATCAAGAAAAGAATACTCATACCAAAGAAAACATAAAAAGCGACATAAATGCAACATAAGGCATGGGAAGAGGGCTTACCCCAAAAAAGCTGAGCTGAATGTGCCAACTGCTCCTAGATGTGATGTGGGATGTCAGATATGCAAGCTTGATGTGAGTAATGAGCTCTACAGCATCCGATTGATGAGTTTCAATAACATCAAGGTTGTGATGCGCATGCCACAAATCTAGGGAAAGAGACACTTGGTGGGAGGTTTCTGAAATGATCCTTGCATGTAACCTCCACTTGCTAAACATAAACCTGGAATAAGGGATGCCTTTGCATGCTACCTTGGGAGAAGCAGCCCATGCATGCAAGTCTGTTTTGCTCGGTCTCGAAGGGAACCAGTCAACTCAGTTGCACATGCAAGAGGTTGTTCGACTACTTGAAGGAAATGTGCATTTCTCGCTGGGAGCTGGGCTGACTACCCAAGAGATTTGTGAAATTTCTAGGCAGAGCAGATGACTGTTGCCCAGATTTGTGCAAATTTTGGGCTGAGCAGCCCTGCTGGGGAAAATTACACAATTCTTGTTGGGAGTGTTGATTGGCAGAATTGTGCAATTTTGGAGCCCAGCCGGCTACTAGTCAGGATTGTGCAATTTCTAGAGGGAAGGCTAGTTTCCCTCGAGATTGTGCAATTTCTTGGGGGAGTTGCTCAGCCTATAGCTAGACCAAGTCTGGGTGATCAACCTATGAGGAAAATGCATCGCACTGTAATCGACAAGATGCCTTTGTTCAATAAAAACACTGAATCTTGTGTACTTGATGAAGCAAGAAAATATGTTGTGCAAGATTGGTAGGGAGGCTCCAAAACAGGCCAAGGAAAAATTTTGGAGGGTGGTTATAGCTGCTACAAAACTTGGTGACACACTTGTAGAACTCCAAGTCTCTGAATGGACCTTGTTCGTGAAAAGCAAGTCTAACACCTTCGAAAGTATTGTTCAGTTCTCAGCTCATCTTGGCTTCACACTATATTGATTGTAAGATGTAGCATTTGCCAAGCCATTCATTGATTGACAAACATTCCAAGCCAAAGAAACACAATTGTTTCGATTAGGGTTGCGGGGTATATAGGTGCACAAGCAGTATAGTTGTCAAAGTCTTAGTTTCATCTCTGGTGTTGCTCCACTCCCAGCAGGCATGGAAAATACCCTAGTGGAGTCACATAGGAACACAAGCATGGATCCGCTAAGAGCGAGCCTGGTCAGTACCCGGATGGAGTTACTGGCATCGCCTCCCTGTGCAGGAAGCCTTTCTCTTCTTTTGCCTTATTCATTTTTCATTTTGAATTTTTTGACCTTTCATTTTTTCATTTTTCACTGTGCATAGAACTTATTCATTTTGGAGGCGGAAGAGGGATCCTGAATTATTGAGATAAGAAGAGGTTGTTCCAGCAGAGAAGTAGTTTATTGTATCTCTGACGTGCACATTAATATTTCCCCCCTCACCTTACTCTACTTGACTGAGTTGACAAGGGTTAACCCAAAAACAACCGACTAGAGAAGGTGACACTAGTTAGTGCACAAGAATTGTGTTTTCACCAAGGTTCACTTCGAACGGTACGTATTTTCCTTTGACGTATCATGGAATAAAGGTAACAAGATCTTCATATAGAGGCAAGATGACAGATAACCAAGTAGTGATAACTATACAAGCCCTCTTGTACTTTACCCAGCTCGCTTCAAGAGTCATACATGGTTTCATGCGAAACTAACCTATGAATGAAACAAGAGAACTAGCAAACAACGAAGAAAAGCAAGAGCAGAAGCGAAAGTGAAAGAAAAGCAAGTAAGCAAAAAAAGCAAGCAAAAAAACCAGCAAACAAAGCATGTAAATAAAGAAGCATGCAAGAAAACAACTGAAAGCAAACACTACTCCTACTCCTACACTAACGGTAAGTGGGCCTGATCACGTGAAGTGATATTTCCAATGCAGCCATCGACGCATTAGTTGACCCATGTTGGTGAAGGTTTGGTCCATGAGCAACCCTTTTGTGCAAACCAGCAAGCAAGAAAGATACAATAATGAAGACAACCACACTTCGTGTTTCAAAGTTCCCACGGGACATAAGTGAGTACCAATACATGACAAGCAGTCCGTGGACTTATCATAGTGTTGTGGGTCACTGAGTGAAACTTTGAAGCATAAGCACACTCTTGACTGTGACATGCAAGCAAACGAAAGAAAAAAAGATAACTTGTGTCGTAAATGAGTGCTTGCAATGTAAGATTCCTTTAATGAATGAGCTATGGGATCGTGCAGTTCAAGTGGAGGAAGTGTGATCTATGTGTGAGATGGATCTTCAATGCATACAAATGAGTGATGAGGAGCCTTGGTGATTGAACAGTTTCATGATCGGAAGTGAGTCTAACCCCAAGAGAGTGAGGACCTGACATAACCATCAGCTCAGGCTGAAGTGCCTCGATAGTCTTGCGTGTTTCAACTTCATCATCAGGAAGATCATCATAAACCTGTGGCTTCGAAAGATCAACTATGATAGAGTCATGATGGTGATGAAATATGGAAACAAATGGATCACGACCGCCATGATCAGAAAAATCAATAATTTCATTGGCATACTCATAATCAGATGAGTCAAATAGAGGGGTAGATGAAAAGAGATCAAACTCATCCTCTGTGTTTCCGGAAAAGACAAATGAAAGATCAAGTGGATTTTCAATGAATAGCTTATCATCTCCATTGTCAAATGACAGACCAACATCCGATGAGTCCTGCGAGTGATCAAAAATGGGTGCATCAGTGGATGAAGATACACATGCAAAATATTGAATGGTAGGTTCACCAAAGATGGTAGGAAGGAACAGAGGGGGCTTGGATGGAAGGGAGTCCTCCTTTGCCAAGTGCTGATACTCAAGGTCCCACTCATACTCTTCATGAATGATAGCGCATGTTGGTTGTGTAACACCAACTACATCAATGGGCTATTCCTCGTTCACAACAAGTGAAGAGTCTAGAATGGATGAACATAAGATAGCATCATCTGGAGTAACACTCGAGTGCGAAGACGAAGGTCATAGAACATAATGCATATGAGAAATCGAAGGACTCACAACCAAATCTGCGCAAAAATTGAGTGAAGTGATGTTGGGAGAATGTGAAAGATGAACAAGTGTGTGAGCATGATCTTCAACATCACTAGGCAGTGGTGGAGCTATTGAATGAGAGGAAGGCAGACAATCAATCGAGATAGTGACTGCATCCACATGAGATTGCACAACTCCATCAATGAAGAATTTTGAGCAAGGATTGATCTCAAGCTTCTTTTTGGGATGGGCAGATTTCTTAAGGATATATTCGAACCGGTCCCAAAGATAACAAAATTTCATCTAACTCCTCGGAGCTTGAAACTACAAGTCACAGAAGCGCTGCAAAAAATCAATAAACGATTCATGCGGAGCCTTTCGTTGCTATAACAATTTTCAGTCAAGATGGTCTGGATCAAAATGATAGAAAGTGTCTTCAATGAGATAGCAGAAGTTCTCAAGTGAGTGCACATTGTCAGCCGATAGGTTGAGCAACCATTGACATGGAGATTCACGAAGTGTGTGTTCAAGCAGCAAGCTGGCCTGTTCATCAGAACACCCATCTTCCTCATGAAGCATGGAAAGAAATCCATGTAAGTACTCAGGCCTGGCCACTTTTCCTTCACCATTATACATATAAATGGACAAGATATCGAAAATATCCCCCGTGATGGCGACATATTCACGATTCGAAAAACATCATAGGGGGAGAAGAGTGCAAGAATCCATGAAAGGTATGTAGAGGTTCAAAACTGGATGAGAGGGCACAACTTGTCATCTGGCCCTCCTTCTAGTGCCAGAAATGTTGATGGTGCTAGACCTGCCAACATGTCAAGGGGATCTCCCTAGTAAGAAGTCCCAATTAGACTTTAGACCATTTGGTGTAGGAGTTCGAACAGTGGGTCGTAAAGCAATGCCTTGACCGTGATGTCGCACAGAGGACAGTAAGATAACTCTGTCAATAGAAAGGGTGTGACTGCTGCAGTGAGTCAAGGAAGGTGAATGAGAGGTTCTAACACATGGGTGTTTTGGGAATAAGTACCCTAGGGCTTTGGGTTAGAATCCTAACAGAGCAGAAGCAAACTACAACAAGAAACACTCATACAGCTCAGGCAAAATGCTTATATAATCAAACTACATAAGAGTGAGCATACCCGAATTTCCTTCGTTCGAGTAGGTCCCGCAAGGTTTAGACCCTCTGCAGCTCCCAATGTTCTTCAAACCTGAAAATCATTCAATTTGAACATACATAGTAGTATATAAGTAAAGCATATTCACTAAATTGACTTTATATCATATAAACAAATGATTGATCATACATCAAAACAACATTCATATATGAATTACAACATAATCTGATGCATAAAAATAGTTAATTTCGGAAACAAGACAACATTTCTTTTATTGCAGTAAGCTATTAATAACATGGAGAGAATTCACCTGAGTCTTCTTCTTCTGGCTCCAAGCGGAACCGTCCTCCAGATTCGTCCTATCCCAACCTTCAACAACCTTCTTCCATAACCAACACCATGATATCTCAAGTAAGAGGGAGAATATCTATAATCAAGGAAACAAGGGTTTCCTTAAGCTTGGGGAAGTGCATGAGGCATAGGGATTCATCAGACTCAGTCAGGGATAACCTCAGTATAATAACTCTATCTCTTCACTCCCTTTAGGCCTTCCCATATAAGTCTATTTATAATTCTCCCAATTAGTTTTATAGTTGGTAAACAGTTGGGCCACGAGAAATAGGAGGTAATCAATAGGTAAAACCCGTGAAATCCACCCATAATTAAGGAAATATAATTTTTTTAAGTCTTTCAACACATATACGCGGGTTGGGTATTAACTGACCCACATCTACATTCTTTTATCTCAGGGCAAAGTAGCGTACAGGGAATAAAACACTGTTTTTTATATACATTGGACGAAGTCTGGAAGGAGGGGTTTCCCTAGGCCATAAACCAAGCATCACAAATACCAAGGGTGGTAAATGGTGCTATTACGATGGGGGGTGAGATGAGTGTGCCCCTTGGCAACCTGTAGCAGTACTTAGCTGAGAAGGGAACACACAGGTGAAGATGCATCACAAGCTAGAATGTAGGTTAGTCGACAATCCAAAGTGATGATTAAACCAACAACACATTCGCAATAAGATTCATATAATTGCATACAAAGCAATTCATACACAACTACATAAGTTAAACAACATACATTGCTAAGCCACCAGAACAGTCCAACTACAATAACAATATATGCATGAAAATGTGTTGGCTCTTATTATATAAAGAAGTGTAAGTTCCAATCATACAATACATCGATGTAAACCTAGTAGCCCCAATAGTGGAATGTTACAGCCACATCCGCCTGCTCATCCAAAGAGATGAACTAGATTTGTGCAGTGGAGAAGCGAAGGAGCATTACAATACTATCGAAGCTCTTTCCAAGATAGTCTTATCAGAAGCTTGGTTGACCAAAAGCCTATACAATGAGTTATGAGGGACTATTTACAACAAAGGGTGGGGTGACCCTTGACATTCCCCTTTGTGACAGTTCATCTACCATCATGACTCTTCATCTACTCTATGATTGTTACATCCAACTATTGACACTTGACTTACACTTGACATGACCCAACATTACAATGCACATGTACTCATGTGAGACAACATGGCTTGAGCAAGCCATGCAAGACATCACTGAAACTCAATCCATTGTGATAAGACCAACTCTTTGACATGCTTGTGATGGTGAAGGTGGTGAGTTGATGCCAAGCTTGGTTGTCCGTGATGGTGTTCATGCACCTCATGGTGACATCTTGTTGAAGTAAACTCTTGCCTTCGTTGCAGCTAGTGCATTGGTTCAGCTCCTTCATCCAACTTGTCTACTAACATGTGCATGGTCTTCTTGGGTGCAGCTGAACTAGCAACACACTGATGCATAGTGTTTGTGTTGATCTTCAAGTGTGTGTTGGAGGTCATGCGCATCAACTTTTCGAAGTACATGTTTAGCTCCAGTTGGACTTTCTTCTTGTCTTCGCCTTGGTGAGTGCCTTGAATGCATTAGATTGCATGTGTTTGCACAATGACATGCATGCTGCTGAATCTCTTGCATGCGATCAACAACACTGCTCACCATGTCTACTCTGTGTCAGCTACTGGGATGGATATTTAACTTGTACAGGCGTAGTTTCATCCGTGAGTGCATGTTGTGCCCACTGTTGTTCCTGTTCCTACTGCAACTCATTCGTCTGTCTGTGAAACTTCATGTTCTTCCTGAGTTGTTGCTTCAACACATGCAACTCCTTCTTTGTTCCATTCTTTGTCTTTGCGCAATCTTCATGTCGCGCCATCACCTCATAGCCTGAGTCTCCAAAGTTTCTTTCATTATCAGTGGATCTGCTTGATCTTGCAACTTTGTTCCACCTCTATGTTGTCAACAACCTTCCTCTTGCATTCTTTTCATTCGCTACATTTGCTGTGTTCGCTGCATTCGTTGCGTTTGTTGCATTCCCCGCATTTGTTGTATTCACTGCATTCACTTCATTTGTTGCATTTGCTACGTTCGGTATGCTACCTTCAGTTGCTATTCATGATGCTGCTTGCTATGATATATTGATGTTCTTGTATATGAACAACTTGATATCTTCGTGAGTAGGCAAGCTCAATGACATTTTATCGACTGCATCTCCCGGCGTGCTTTGAACAATGTCTTTGAATTTTCCCTCTTGGAAACCATTGTACATGCACTGCTGAGAGGTAAATGAACACCTACAATACCTGGAGACATGGAAACACTCATGGCAAGCAATTTGGCAGTCAAAAACCAAACTGAACTTGAGAACTGACTTGCAACATACCTGTGTGACTGATCATGAAGGTTGTGAAATTTCGGCTAGGAGTTCTGGAGACTGACTACCAAGACTGCAAGAGGCATAGTCAAGCCTACTGGGAGACTGACTAACTGCTGGAACTGCGGAATGCATAGTCTAGTCATGTTGTCGACTACTAGAATTGAGCAATGCGCAATCCCAACTGGCAATGGCTGTAGGCTCAGTGACTGCATTATGCAATTTTCTTGGCCAGTAGTCACTATCCCTCAGGATTATGCAAAGAAGGCCTGGGGAACAACTGTTGTGTAGAAATGCACATTTCTGGGGAGGAAGACAGAGCCTTCCCTCTCAGGATTGCGCAATGTTGTTTAGTGAGGGAGAATCTGGGCCAAGGTTCGCCAGACTTGCTGATGGGCAACTGAACACGAATGTGAATGCAATTGCATGCTGATACTGAGTGTAAGCATAAGTGAATGATAATGCATGCAAATGGTGAATGACAGATTCAAAAAATGGAACAACATGCATGTGAGTGAGGTGATTTTCCAAATTGGTGATCGTTCATGAAAAACTGTTTCATGCATGCGACAGTAGTGAGATGTTGACGAAAATTGAAATGGTGGTAGAAGAAACTAATATACATGTAAACAACAACAAGCATTCAAAGAAATCAACAAAAAAGTACTCATATGAGCGAAAACAAAAAAAGTGATAGAAATGCAACACAAGGCATGGGAAGCGGGCTTACCCCAAAAAAACTGAGCTGAATTTGCCAACTGCTCCTAGATGTGATGTGGGATGTCAGAGCTACAAGGTTGATGTGAGGAATGAGCTCTGCAGCACTTAGTTGATGAGTTTCGATAACATCAAGGTTGTGACGCGCATGCTGCAAATCTAGGGAAAGCGACACTTGGTGGGAGGTTTTTGAAATGATCTTTGCATGTAACCTCCACTTTCTAAACATAGATCTTAAAACAAGGGATGCCTTTGCATGCTACCTCGGGAGAAGCAGTCCATGCATGCAAGTCTGTTTTACTCAGTCCCAAAGGGTACCGATCAACTCAGCTGCACATGCAAGAGGCAGGGAGCTGGGCTGACTGCCCATGAGATTTACACAAGTTCGAGGCAGAGCAGTTGATTTCTACCTAGATTTTCACAAATTATGGGCTAAGTACCCTTGCTAGGGAAAATTTCACAATTCCTGCTGGGAGTGTTTATTTGTAGAATTGCGCAATTCTAGAGCCGAGCAGGCTACCAGTCAGGATTGCGCAATTTTTGGAGAGAAGGTTGGTTTCCCTCCATACTTGCACAATTTCCTAGGGGAGCTGCTCAGCCTATAGCTAGACCAAGTCTAGGTGATCATCCTATGAGGGGAATGCATTGAGCTGTGATCGACAGGCTGCCTTTGTGCAAGAAAAACACTGAAGCTTGTGTACTTGACGAAGCAAGACAAGATGCTGTGCAAGGTTGGTAGGGAGGCTCCAAAAGGGGCTAAGGAAAAATTTTGGAGGGAGGTTGTAGCCCCTACAACAAACCCCTACTAAAGAGGAGGGTCATTCCTCCCTAGCAGTGGGATGGTTATTCAAATCTCACAAACTAGCAATTCAAAGATAAGCCACAAACTTGCAGAGATTGCATTAATTTTGAAAATGAAGTTACAAGATGCACAATCTGAGAATGATGATGCATCCCCATTCTAGCCTAACTTATAACACTAGATTAATTTCTAACCTTCTCTTTTTCCATACATTTATACAAGAGAAGTGTGGGGAGGAGATTAGAACTAATTCCCCAAAATCTCGATTGTAGCAACTATGAATAGATTAAAAAATATTGAATGTGTTTGTTTTTGGCAGAGCTTGGTTGTATAAAAACTCAAGATCAAATTAAATTGGATTACAATATCATAAAATCATCTTAGAATAGACTGGAGCTATTTTAGTTGATAACTAGTTGCTCCATTTGGGATGTAGTCTATCAATGACCACAACAAGAAACATGTTCTTGAAATAATCACCCATTGCGCCGAATCTACAAACATTTTTGAGAAACCTCATGTAATTAACCTTATTGAGGATGTTATGAGAAAATACCCATGTTGCATATTTCTAGGATTCATCGTAGTTTGCCCATAAATAGTGTCCGACTTTGGTTATAGATTATGCCTAATATGATCTCTTTGGACTGTAGATCATGAGTTGGAGCCTAATGGAGTTTAGTTGAGTATGATTTAGTTAACAAAAATCCATGTCAACATCGCTAGGAATAAATCCATGTTCTACAATTCCTCATGGAGGATAGTTACACTACAATAAAATAGGTGATTCATGCTACAAATAGTGTTGGAATCTAGTGTTTCTGAGTAGATGAATTGGATTCAAGCGACATTGCAAAATACGACGGAAGATGGAATGTTCACATGGGAACCTTAATTTGTGCTGGGAATAACAACTGGCATGTCACCGAGAATAATGACAAGAATAGTGCCAAAAACTATTTCTTCCATTCTTGCTTCCACTATTGTGTCCATTTGTACTTCTATGTTTTCTCCTAGTTGTGTTTTCTATTTTGCTTCTGGTATTGCATTGAAAATAAATTCTTTTTTGGATTCCTAATTAATGACAAGTTACGCTTCCATCATAATGTCAAGTTTCACTTCCAATATGGTTCCACTTATTGCATCTAACTTTGCTTCCATTATGGAATCTTCTTTAGTTTCTAATATGGATTCCATTATAGTGTCTTTTGTTGCTTATAATATTGCTTCCATTATTTCATGTTGGTTTTCTACCTAAATGGCTTCTTTATTTTCTTCTTTGGGAACGCCAAGTTTGTCTTCTACTATTACTTCCATTTATTACTTCTTTGTTTGCTACCTAAATTGCTTCTATTTTTGCTTCTCAGGTAACGACAAGTTTGGCTACCAGTATTGCTTTCATTATTACTTCTTGGTTTTCTTCCTAAATTGCTTCTTTTTTCTCTTCTTAGGTAACACAAGGTTTTGCTTCCAAGATTCCTTTTGGTGTTCTTCTAGTTTGGATTCCATTGTTTCTTCCTATTTTGATTCCAAAATTACTTCCCTGTTAGCCTTATGGTTTTCGTCTTTTTAGTTGGAAGGCTTGATGCCTATTTAGCGCCTGGGCTTGCTTCCTTTCTAAGTACAGGGTTTTCTTCCTTTAAGTCTTGGGATTTTATTTTGAATTAGCCTCCAATTTTTCTTCCTGTTAAGTAACCAATTTAACTTCCTATTTAGAGCCAATAATAGCTCCAAGTATGGCTTCCAATTTAATATCAAATTTTACTTCCATTTTAGAGCCACATTTTGCTTGCATTTTAACAACTCATGATGTTTCCTTTATAGCTTCCATTTAATTAAATTAGTTAAGTATATCATACCTCTTAAATAAATTATATGATTATAGAGTAAGTCATATTGAATTTGAAATATTTTATAGCATACCATTTATAAACAATTTCTTGGGAAATGGACATTCATACAAACTAACAGTGTTTTTTTTTAACTATAGTTGGTATTTTTATCTTACTAATAAACAAAATTGTTGGTCGTGACTAGCTACATATAATGTAGGCCCAGATTCACATCATAGATATTTCCATAGAAGAGCTCTTTAGATTTATTATAGTTACAGGCCAAACCACAACATTGGAATAAAATAACAAGATAATTTTTTTTAACTATAACTTGTATTTTTATAATATTAATAGATAAAGTCGCTAGTCGGTGATCGACTACACATAATGCATACCCAAATAATACATGTGAAAATGATATAAGTCAAAATGATACAACTCAACATGGTACTGCAGATGAAAATGATACATATGATAATAAGCATGAAAATAGGCATCATAATGATTTATCAACAATGAACCATGACGAAGTCCATATGATTAATGTCAATGGCTACTACCAACAGATTTCTCATCATCATCATCATGTATATCATGATCATCAACATCATGATAATCATCATTGTCATCATCATCGTCGTTTGCCTCGGTGTCCTCTCCATCTACCTCATTGTCATTGTCTCAAATGTTTGAACCAGACCCAACATAATCTGGATTGATTTCAGGATCAACTGGATCTTCTGGAAGACCCGTGTTCTACAAAAAAAAAAAAAACATTCAAAATGAAAATTTATTATTTATTTCATGCAATATTTAATATTTTTGTTATATTTCTAATATTACAACATATGAAACAAAACCATAATCATATTACATCATATCAAAGTGCACATATATACCATAATACAATTTCAATTAAGTTACAACTAAGATGTCATTCCAATGATGTAAAACATGCAACAATTCTAATAAATGTTAGTAAATCATGGAATGACACCATACCTTTTTTTTTACTAACTTATGTGATGTGTAGTGTACTAGCATTTGTTAGGAAGGAAGGACCCTCCTTAGTAGGGATCACTGGTTAGGATGGTATTGTAGATGTTTGATTTATTTCCTCTCAGTTATATATAATTTGTGATTGCTACTACTATTATTATTAGTCTTGTTGATGATTTAATGGTTGCATAATCCTAACCTCTATATTGTGTAACAACATAGGTCTTGGACCGATCCCTATGTTAGTGTGATAGTTATTTAATTCCTGTTACAATTTGATGGTGTGTTCATTTCATTTGAATGTGTGTTTCAACATTTGTTGTGATAGTGGTTTCCATGAGTGCTCTTCCTTTCTAAATAAGAGTGATAGTGTGGTTTTATTTTGCATTGTCTGTTTATTTGTTGAGAGTGTGAACAAGGTTTGAGAGTGTAACATCCAGAGTGTTGAATTGTTGAGAGTGCGATTACAACGATTGAACTTGAGATTCATTAGCACTAGTCATCATTTTCCCTTGCATATATTTTATGTAATAGCCTTGCAATAACAAAACCTTTCCAGATTGATAATTAATGTGAAGAGTTGGAACTATTGCTCTGAATTAAAAGGAAAATTGTTTTTCCCAATAGTAGCTTGAAGAAAAACCTATGCACAAATTTCACATAATGCAAGTTGAAGCAAAAGTTGCAATGTTGTATGAAATCTGAAGCAAAATTATTTAAGAGTCAAAGGAGAATATAATAATTCAAAAGTGTGTAAAATAATTAAATAATCAGTCGACAATTTGAAACAATCAGATTGGCCAATAAATGAAAGTTGGTCATGCATTTTAGTGAAGCAAGGAAATTTTGGCTTGTTTGAAAAAAATACATGCCCAACCTTCATTTCAAGGCCAAATTGAATGATTCAACTTTGAGAGTATATTTTTACTCATCATTTAAATTTTCACATAGAGATTTCTGTTGTGCAAGAATATACCGAATTGGATCGATTCGGTAGGGTTAAAGTCAAGATTTATGTGCCTCAAATAAATGAACATGATAACCTATAATTAAATTCCTGGACGATAATGATCATTCCAATCTAAGTATAAAACCATTTTATGAAACATAGCATAGTCGTTTTCATAAAGGAAATTTTATACATTGAAATCCAAGCCTGCCAAAATAGTAATTGATCAAATCTGCCAATGATTACAGTCAGAACAAATATGCACTCCCAGGCAAATCCAATTACACTATTGGTAATGAAATTTTAATGGGACATGATTGGGCAATTCCTAGCCTTAGGATATAACCTTGCATCATGTTTGACAAATATCCTACATAACTATGTTTCCCACTTATACAAAACTTTCAAATAAGGCAAGTCGAAGAAAAACTTAGAATGTTGTATGAAATATGAGGTATAAATATTTAAGCTGAAAGTAAATATATAACAATGAAAATGTGTGTAAAATAATAAAATAAACAATCTACATTTAGAATCAATTAGATTTTCCAATAAATGAAGTTTGGGCATGCATTTTAGTGAAGAAAGGCAATTTTGGCCTGCTTCACAAAAATGCACGCCCATCCTTCCTTTCAAGGCCAATATTTTTTCCCATGAGGATATTTTCTCTTGCATTTATAAGGAAAAGTCTTCGTGTTGAACAAGTACATTTCTTTCCTACACAAAAAGGGTATATTTTGAAGGTAGAGAGGACTGTAGGGCCATTTATTGTAAACAACAGGCAAGCCCTTAGACAGGTGGAAGTGATGATGGAGTTTGGTTTTGAGAAAAGAGAAGAGTGGCAATATGACCCTCATGATATAATTTCTAATAAAAGGGTGGAAATTATTTATGTACCTTATATTCACGAAAGCAGGCCAAAAATTGAGAAAATGGAAAATCAAGAAACTTGACTATCTGACAGGGTGGAACAAAGAATGGATGTTGAAACCCCTATGTTAAAAGAGAAGAGTTTGAAGAGGACTACTCTTGAAAATTTTTATGTTGAGATGGAGGATTCCCAGTCACTGAAGAAGACAAAAATTCAAATAGAGGATGAAGAAGATATACAAATCAAACTAACATAAGTACCTTCAAATGAGCCTAGTTTGCAAATGCAATTGGGAAATATAAGGCACACTAAGTCCTCTTCTATCTCCACTAATTTGGCAACGTCCAAGACAAAAGAGACTCATTCATTTGAAACATTTCCGAAGAATTATCAACAAATTAAAGAAAGGAGTTATAAAATGAGAATTAGTATGGAAACACAACATCAAAACCTTGTTGCAGAACACAAAATATGAGGTTTTATCATTAAGGAAGAAGTTAAAAATTCCTAGGACTGAGCACGCTCAAACAACTAAGTTGGCTCAAGTTGAAAAAGAAAAAGAGCTATTAATAGGAGAATTAGTTGACATAAATAAAGAGACTGCTATTTTGCAGGAACACATGCAGAGTCTACAACAATAAATTAAAAATGATTTTTGCACCCTTGAAATTCCATCTAAATCAGATGACCCTTAAGAGAAATTGACAAAGGTCATGGAAGAGTTCAAAATTTCAGAAGTTGAACTAAATAAAATCCAATATGATTTTGCCATAGTAAGGGAGCAGTTGAATGTAAAGGAGATGAAGCTGAAAAAAGAAAATGAAAATAATAATAAACTTACCAGTAATTATAAGGAAACTCAAGATGAAATTGAATAGTTGAAAACCAAGATGAAAGGTAATATTTCTTTAATTGACCCTAGACAAATTGCTCGGGATGACATTATTAAAGAATTTCATTCTATATGGGAATATATTCATATAATTGCACAACAAAAGATTATGATAAGGGCATCATAAATGAGCATTGGTCTATGTAAGAAACAAGTATGAAAAGAAGCTCTCAAGACCAAGAAGACAATTAAGTATTTGAATGAAAAATCTTCAACAAAATTAAGGGCCGAAGTCACAATCTTTTGGACTAGGTGCACCAGTGATGACATACTTTAACACATGAAGGCTCAAAAACATAGGTGAAGGTTAGTACCGCATGATGAGAGCTCAACCAAAGTATGCATTCCTTGCATCGTAATCTTTGTTGAAGTGAAAGAAAGTGGCTGGGTAGATTGTTGAATCAAATTTTTATTATAGGAGAGAGCGTGCGAGTTGTCAAATTAAACCATGGAATTTTGAGGCGGTGAACACTAAGGAGGGTAACACTGAGGTAAAAAAAGATAAAATAAGAATAGATTGGATGGGGCGAGATAGGAAGCATGCATGAATCATCGTATCGAGTTGATCTGAAGGAATATTATAAACCAGGTTTGTGTAAACTCATAATTATTTAGATTAGAAAACAATATTGGTGGAGTCAAGGTCACAAGTAGCCATGATGAAGGAGAGGAAAGTGTGAAAAGTTAGAAAATATTATGCAAGAGAATATTGAGGAACAAAATAATTGGGGAAAGGAATTCTTTGAGTAATAGAGGATTAGAGGAGGCAAGGGCAGTTTATGTTGGAACCAGGAGAAGGAGCTCAAGAGTGGCGCCAAAACAAAGGAGTATGCGGAAGCTCATAGAGGGAGCTAAAGGAGAATTTGAAGAGATGGAGGAAATGATGAGAGAGGGGTTTTGGCCATGGTAAGGTGACACAATTATGGAAGAAGAAACTGCATCAAAAGATATGAAAGAGACATATAGAAAAAAGGATATTTTGTCCATGGGAGGTGGTTAAGTTATGATGGGTGGACAGGGCCAAGGAGGACCCCCTCTTCTCACAGAGATGTTTCTCACATCATGCTACAATTTCACTAGTAATTTTAGCCTGACACCCCTTGAAGGAAGGCTTTGCAAGTTCATATGGAGGAATGGTGTTAGGAAATTTCCCACTCTGGGAGCTGTAGAAATATGATGGGATTATGCTGCCTTACTTAATGTGGTAGGACATGGGGACCTTACCCTTAATTGTTACTTGAAAGTAGGTATAATTCATATTTTAGTGGGTAGAAGGAGCTGGAATCACTTTGAGGAAACAGGATGGATGGTTGAAAAAGTTTGAGTGACCCCGCCTTAGTAACCCTCAGAGCATCTTGAAGAAGGAGGGAAGACCAAATATTTTCCACTACCCACCAAAGGAAGGAGTATATATAGTATGGAGAAGAGAGCAATGGTCAGGGATAAGCATGGCACCCAAACCTAGAGAAATAATGGTGGTCATGTTTCTCTTTTTTGGAGCACAACTATGGGGAGGGGGGATGTGGCTAAAAGCTCATAGCCTATTTGAAGAGCTCTAGGGAAATCAGGTTCCCTATTTAGCCTTGCACATGTTTTAATAGGAACAAGAAGACAAATTCAATAAGGAAAAAGGTTCTAGATCCATGGGGATAATCGAAGGACTGAGTGCCTTGAGGATGGGACACATATTTGTGTTATGGTGTAACAACACAATGATCTTTTTTGATGTTTTGTCTTCTCTTCAAGGTTTTTCTATTGGTGGCTCAGTCCCACATTAGAACGAGGGTTCTGAATTTTGTAATTTTTAGATAAAACACCATTTTGTTGATGTATTGCACAATACTTGATTTGCAAATTTTGAAAAGGTTCTATGGTTTCTCTCCAAGGGCAGAGAACCTTGATGGGTGATGGGTGAAGACCCCCCAATATTTTTTGCATGTACTCTATGTATGCTTCTATTTTAATATGTGAATATTTTCCCAAAAAAGAAAAACACTCTAATGGGCCTCAGTTATTAGGTCTGACAAGGGCCTCTTTGTGCCTTATTATCTATGGTATGAGAACAAATTATGTCAAAGATATGAAGGAGATATGTTGAACCCTATGACATAAATATCATGATAAAACTATGAAAAAGATATTGTGAAAAACCTATGATTGTTTCACTGCATTGTTATTGCTAATGTTCTCTGTACATAATTTCTTATGATAATATTGGGTGAATGCAATGTGAAAATATTGAAAATGTTTTAAAATGTAATATCTACAATAGACAATTCTAGCCCTAAGAAAATTAAAATTGTTACTACTCTATTGGTTAGTAAAGATATAACAATGTAAAAGTGTGAAATAATAAAACAAACAATCTACAATTTGAATCAATAAGATTGGCCAAGGAATGAAGCCTAGGTGTGCATTTCAGTGAAGCAAGGAAATTTTGGCTTGCTTCACAAAAATGCAGCCCAACCTTCATTTCAAGGCAAAATTGAATGATTCAACTTGGAGAGTATTTATTTAATCATAATTAACATTAATAAAATCAAATATTTTTAATTTCTCACTTATATATTTTTATTGCTCAAGAATACTCCAAATTGCATGGATTTCATAGGTTAAAAGGATGGGTTTGTGTGCCTCAAATAAATGCACATCACGACCTGTAATTAATTGTCAGTGATATAATGATCATTCCATCCTATGGGTCTGTGTAATTGTACCTTAGTCTTGTGGTGTAACAATGCCCTAATGGGCCTCAACCTTGTGGTGTAACAATTCCCTAATGGGCACCAGTTCTTGGGTATGGAAGTGGCCTCTTTGGGCCTTCTTATCGGCGATATGAGAAAAGATTATGATAGAGATATGAAGGAGATATGTTGAGCCCTATGATATAGATATCTTGAAATATATATGACAAAGTTATCATGATAGACCTATGATTGTTCCATTGCATTTTTATTGCTAATTTTCTCTGTACATAATTGCTTATGATGATATAGGGTGAATGCAATGTGAAAATGTTGAAAGTGTTTTAAAATGCAATTATCTACAACATAGATGTCCAGCCCTAAGAAAATTAACATTGTTACTACTTTACTGGTCAGTAAAGATATAACAATGCAAAAGTGTGTAAAATAGTAAAATACACAATCCACAATTTTAATCAATCAAATTAGCCAATAAATGAAGCATGGGTGTGCATTTCAGTGAAGCAAGACAATTTTGGCCCGCTTCACAAAAATACACGGCCAACCTTCATTTAAAGGCCAAATCGAATGATTCAACTTGGAGAGTATTTCTCTAGTCATAAGTAATATTAATACAATTAAATATTTTTAATGTTTCACATATATATTTATGTTGTTCAATAATAGTCCAAATTGCATGGATTTCATAAGGTAAAATATAGGGTTTGTGAGCCTCAAATAAATGCACACCAAGACCTATAATTAATTAGCAAGAGATAGTGATCACTCAATCCTATGGGTTTGTGAAATTGTACCTCAGTCTTGTGGTGTAACAACTCCCTAATGGGCCTCATTATTGTGGTGTAACAATGCCCTAATGGGCCTCAGTGCTTGGATATGACAAAGAATTCTTTGGGTCTTCTTATCTGTGATATGAGAAAAGATTATGAAAAAGATATGAAGGAGATATGTTGATCTCTACGACAAAGATATCATGATAGACCTATGATAGATATATATCATGACAAACCATGACAAAGATATCATGAGAAACCTATGATTGTTATGTTGCATTTTTATTACTAATGTTCATTGTACATAATTTCTTATGATGATATAGGGTGAATATAATCTGAAAACGTTTGAAAATGAAATTATCTGCCATAAAGGCTTCTAGCCCTAAGAAAATTAAAATTGTTACTACTCTACTGGTTAGTAAATATATAATAATGTAACAATGTGTAAAATAGTAAAATAAATGATCTACACTTTGAATCAATGAGATTGACCAAGAAATGAAGCCTGGGCGTGCATTTTAGTGAAGCAAGGCAATTTTGGGCCGCTTCACAAAAATGTACACACAACCTTCATTTCAAGGCCAAATTGAATGATTCAACATGGAGATTATTTCTTTACTCATAAGTAACATTAATACAATTATATATATATATATATATATATATATATATATATATATATATATATATATATATATATATATATATATATATATATATATATATATTTGACATATATATTTATGTCGTTCAAGAATACTCCAATTTGCATGGATTTCATAGGGTAAAAGACAGGGTTTATGTACCTCAAATAAATGCACATTAGTACCTATAATTAATTGAAAATGATATAATGATCATTCCATCCTACGGGTTTATGAAAATTTATCTCAGTTTTGTGGTGTAACAACACCCTAATGGGCCTCAGTCTTGTGGTGTAACAATGCCCTAATGGGCCTCAGTTCTTGGGTATGACAATGACCTCTTTGGGCCTTCTTATATGTGATATGAGAAAATATTATGACAAATATATGAAAGAGATATGTTGAGCCCTATGATAGAGATATCATGACAAACCTATGACATAGATATGATGACAATCCTATGATTGTTCCACTGCATTGTTATTGCTAATGTTCTTTGTACATAATTTCTTATGATGATATGGGGTGAATGCAATGTGAAAATGTTTTAAAATGCAATTATCTACAACAAAGACTTCTAGCCCTAAGAAAATTAACATTGTTACTACTCTATTGGTTAGTAAAGATATAACAATGTAAAAGTGTGTAAAATAGTAAAATAAACAATCTACAATTTGAATCAATTAGATTGGCCAAGAAATGAAGCCCGGGCATGCATTTTAGTGAATCAAGGTAATCTTGGCCTGATTCACGAAAATGCATGCCCAACCTTCATTTCAAGGTCAAATTGAATGATTCAATTTGGAGAGTATTTTTTTTACACAGAAGTAACATTAATACAACTAAATATTTTTTATTTTTGACATATATAGTTTTGTTGTTCAACAATACTCCAAATGGCATGGATTTCATAGGTTAAAGGACAAGGTTTGTTTGCCTCAAATAAATGCACACTAGGACCTATAATTAATTGGGCGTGATATAATGATCATTCCAGTCTATGGGTATATGAAATTGTACCTCAGCCTTGTGGTGTAACAACACCTTAATGGGCAAAGTTCTTGGGTATGACAATGACCTCCTCAGGCCTTCTTATTTGTGATCACACCAAAACACCCTATTGGGACTCAATATTGTGGTGTTATAGTGCCCTAACGATCCTTATTCTTGTGGTGTAACAATGCCATGAATGGGCCTTATTTCCTGGGTATGACAATGTCCTCCTTGGGCCTTCTTCTTTTCGATATGAGAAACAATTATGACAAAGATATAAAGGAGATGTGCTAAGCCCTATGATAGAGATATCATGAAAGGCCTATTGTTGTTCCACTGCATTTTAATTTCTAATTTTATCTCTACATAATTTATTATGATGATATTTGGTGAATGCAATTTGAAAATGTTGAAATTGTTATAAAATGCAATTATCTACAATAGAGACTTCTAGCCTTAATAAAATTAATACTGTTACTACTCTATTGGTTAATGGTTAATGGCTAATTATAGGTCACATATGGATGGTAATGAACCTATTTTTCCTGTTGAAGGTATGGATAGGTTTGTAATTTTAGCTTTTTGTTTCTATTTGTATTTTAATGTGGTTGTTGAGTTGATTGGTTTAGTCAAATACTAAAGAAGGCTTTGTCCCTCCAATCCTCTTGTTGTTTTCTTTTTCCTATGTGGTGGTAGTCTTAATTCTGGAAATACTTGGAGTCTTGGATTTTGGAAATTCCTAGATACAATCATGCCATGGCTAGCTATCCTCCTCCTAGAGGGTGTTAATGTGACAAGATGCATGAGATAAGGAAGGAGATGAGACACCTAGCTAGTCAATTGGAAGGTTTACATAAGGCCATGATCTACATTATTACCCAGATGGAATCCCAAATGAAGAAGAATGAAGAGTTGGAAGGGTAAAGAATTCAAGGACCCTAGTTATTTAATGCAAGGTGTTGTAGTCAAAGGTTAATTTTTAATTTTCCTACAAAAAAATCCAGATATATATATATATATATATATATATATATATATATATATATATAAGACATTTGATGTAGGGACTAGGAATTTTTTATATAACAACCCCTTTCAAAAGTTATATATATATATATATATATATATATATATATATATATATATATATATATATATATATATATATAGATATATAGATATATATATATATATTGTATACAAGCCTAGCCTTTCAGGCTTAAAAGTACAACCTTAAACTATATAAAAGTGGGTATGGAAATTTTATAAATTGGAAATTAAACTAGACGCAAGTTTGGCGTCTGATGGTCACTCATTGGAATCAACCCTAGGAATCAAAGGCTTTCTGATACGTTAAAGAAATTGTAAGTTACATGATGAGGACCTGTTGGAAAGAAGGATGGCTAAACAACCCATCTCCAAATCAATGGCCATGATTCATTCCGATAGGTCCCCTATGATTTTCACAAACCACTATGGGGACCCCTTGGAAGCGGTTAATGGTTTTTATAAAAACCATTGGTGAAAACTCTTCCTTTGTCCCATACAGTCATTTTTTATGTCTTCTTCAGGGGAGAATATTTTTGAGGTCACTTTATAGCTAATGCACAAAATTTTTAATTTTCCTGTAGTTGAGAATCCCATGATATTTTAAGATGAGTTCTTACACCTCACTTATAGACTTCATTCTAAAGACAGCAAGGAAGGTTTGTTTAGACTCATTCTATCAGCAAATTCTGATCCTCCTCTTGTACAAAATTATCCAACGACCTTATTTTATGAAGCTACACAACATGTGTTAGTTATAATTTTATCTCTTTTGGGAGAAGATGATACTGGGATAGTAAGTGAACAAGCCCTAGGGCTTTTGAGTTTGATGTTGAAACCAAATATTGTTTTGGATATCCCTCCTTAGCTAGCTAATTCTATAAATTTTCAACTTTATAACTATCATATTTTTGGTCTTTTTAGGTATCCCTTTGTCATGGTCTATATATTCTTATATGTACATGTTGATAAGTTTAGCCATATAGGTTTGAATATGTTGGATTCAAAGAATCAAATGAAATTTGTGATTGAATGGAATAGTGTTGTTAGGAATAAGGAAAATATTGAGGGATTTTCTCATTACGTGTCATCATCCATGGCCACTATATATACTATTTTGAACAATAAACACCCTCTAAGTATTTTTCCTAAAGTAAAAGAATTGTTCCAACACAACAAGGACACTAGAGTGGGGGACTATTATAATTTTGAAGATTACAATGAGATACGACAGTATGGGGTTGAATTACCACCATATCATTTGCCATTATTTTTTCCAACAAGGATATTTACTCTTGAATTTATAAGGCAAAGTCTAAATTGTAACAACCCCAAGTTAAAAGTTCATGTAATAAATGATAATAAAGGCAAAATAAGACCAAGGTCATGGGACACGTATTCCAAGATGAATGTTGGCAAAAACATCCTAGTGGTTTTCACTTTCAGTTTATCATGGCTAAGGAAATTGGAAAAGGAAAATAGGCATTAATTGGCATTTATTTATGAAAATAAAGGAAAATAGGAGAAAAGGTAGATGAAGGGTTAGATATTTTCATGAGAGGGAAATTGAAGGAAAATAGAGGGAAATGAAGAAAATAGAAGCCTCGGTGATAAAAAGGCTTATGAGGATCAGTTCAAAGCCTTTTGTCGGTTTGGCTTTGGAATTAGTTTAAGAGGGTGAAGATACCCAAGAGGAGAAAGCAAGAAAACAAGGAAGGACACGTAAAGAAAATGAAATTAAAGGAAAATGAAGGAAGGTTGGATCAAGAAACTTCAACAAGAGGATTTGTAGGTAACATGTTGCATGTGTGATTTCCTAGCTGATTTGTGAATGCTCGGTACATGCATTATGTATTTGGTTCATTTTCTTCTAGTGGCATGGGTTTTGTCTGGTTTTACAGTGGTTTTAGCCTTGCCTTTCCATTTCTGGATATCCATGGTGTGATGGGATTCCTTTTTGGTTGAGCTTTGAACTATCAAAAGGTTTTGGAATTGGGTGAGGTGTATCTAGAAAATTCCCAAAGGTTGGGGGTGGAGGTGGTTTAATCTCTAGGAAGCCCTTGACAGGTGGGTGGAGACAAGAAAATTCCTTAAGGTAATGGTGAAGAATTTTCTAGGCATCCCAGCTTTTTTGGGGTTAGTGATCTCTTGCCCGGTTTTGGTGGGATCGTGGTAGCCTGAAGGTGGGGGTGGTTCAATCTCAAGGAAGCCATGATTGTTTATGTCTTGAGATACAACATTCATGTTTGGAATATGGAATGAGGATGATTGGTTGAAAGAAAGATTTGGTTCGGCCCAATCTATGGTTGGGTGGTACGTGGAAGTCCATGAGTTGGTTGGATTTTGCATCAATTAATAAAATACATTTTCATTGTAAATTATGAGCACTTGTACTTGTTATAATGATGATTTGATGGTTGTTCTTTCATGGTTATTAATCTTGTTATATGCTGGTTATAAGCATGTATTTTTAATGTACTCTAGTGATGACTTGTTCAGGATTTGGTAAGTATTTGATGGTTAATGAATTCATGGGATAACAAGTGTTATTGTAGCTATTATGAGAGGGAATTATACCTTCTTGGTGATTCTCATATAAGTTTCAAAATCCTATAATCAGATATGCATTCATTGCCTGTAGATTACATGTGCAACATATGTTTGATGAATGAATGTCATGGTTAGGCCTGCTTAGGTCAAGTTCTTGTTCAAGTTTTGTATAATTAGCATTCTCATAAAGTTACTTATCATTCTGGAAAGTATCAGGAAGTTCTAGGCAGTGGTATGTAGGTTGGCCTAGAATTGTGGCTTAGATCTAGGGACTACACCCTCTGAATTGGAGAAGTTGGGATGAAACCACATGGATGCAGTGTTGTGCATGCATTTGGAGGGTCACAACTACACTCATGCTATCATATGCATGTGGTTGGGGTGTTAGGTTAGTGAAAGGAATCCCAACTAAGGGTTTGGTCACTTGAGGTGGTTCTTTGGCCCCTGAGTGTCCTATAAGCCCTATAGGATTTCAATTTGTGGTCAATAAGTTTTAGTTGTCAGCCCCACTTGCATAACTAAAGATTGGAGGTCATGTCATGTCATAGTAAGTATTCGACTCATGTTTACCCTGGAAGGGCAGTTAAAGTGGGTAAATCTGGGAGGAGAGGTTACAGATTGGCATAAGATCTTCCAAGTTCAATTACTTCGACTCGATGGGATATATGCATGCTGTTATGCATGCATTTTCATGGTTATGGGTATTGTGCATGATGTCATTGTATGCAATTTTGTCATCGTGATGTTGTTGGTATGTTATGATGATGATATGTTGGTTGAGATGGAGCAATAGATGCATATCATTAGAGCAAGGTTGCAACACTGGACCTTGGGGTAAGAGAAAATCATCATACATGTTCATATGTTGGGAATGTAGGTATGTTGGTTAATGGTCATTATAAGAATTATAGTTATGTACATGCCTGCCATTCTATTGATGTTGTGATTACATGCACAATAAATCCTAATTGATCCACGATCATATACACATGTGTTAGATGGCCATGAATGGTAGTAACTTGTTGTTATATGCATTGTGGTAATATGCATGATGATTATGGTCATTGCATCTAATAACTTGATTTTATATGTTTTGTGCTAATCTAGATTGGCCTATACAGATGGTTAGGGTTATGACATTCATGTATGAGTCAATATACTTGTGATGTTGTGTCATACTAGTCTAGACTAACTTGTGGAGATGTGATAGCCTCCCTTGAGATACATTGAGGTATGAGTTTGATGTAGCTAGCATTATATGTTTGTAAGTTATCTGAATGTTTGATAAATTCCATGATATGAGTATGTGTATATAAGATCGCATGAAGGAATGATCTTGTTTCAAGATGATTGTACTAACACAATATGTGGTGAAACAACTGATATACACTTGAGTGCAAGTAGGTGCTAGTTGTAGTATTATGACTAATGAATTTTAGTTGATTATGACATGGATGTTAGTCTTGGTAAAAGAAGATTTCAAATTAATATACATGATGTCTTTATCTTTGGAATATGTGGCTAACATGTGTGGAGAGTTGCAACGTAATATGCTTGGCATGAGTGTGACAAGGTAACAATTAAGTTGTTTATATAACTAACAACTAGGTGACATGATACCACATAATAAGACTCAATTGCAGCAAGGGAAAAGGTAAAATAAAGGAATTGGGTGAGAATTCCTTTGGTAATGTTTGTAAACCATGATTCCAACTGAATGAGTGTTTTGCATACAAGAAGTCTTCTTAATCTTGATTATGTCTGACATGATGTGCATATGTGCTATATCCATGAACATGTGTTTGACATGTATAATAGATGGTTTATATTTATAGCTGGATTTGTCAAGAGAATTGGAGTCTCTTAAGAGATGATATGTGTATGTTTTTAGTTACAGGTTAGCGTGCTAGGTACAACAAGGTAAGAAAAACAATATATTGTGTTGGCTTTGTGGGGACTGACCTAGGTTCAGCATTAGTTAGCCAAATAAATCCCTACACTACGAGCTCTTTCGGCATCAGCCCGTAGAGAGCAGACCGAAGTCTCACCTGAAGAAGTATGGGGGGATGCTGGAACCAAGTTTCCACACCCTGAGATGGTCATGATGTCGGTTTATACCCTCTGTCCCTACTTTCACGCAGGTTGTTTAGCCTTAGGGCTCTCTCACTCTATCCTTTATTCCACCCTTTAGTACCTCTATGAAGGTGTACGATTGACCTTCGCGCAGCCCTAACCCGTGGTCCAGGTACTTTCGCGCAGCTATGACAATGTATTGTATAGGTTTCCAAGTTATCTCAAGTGTTTTACTTATCTTACTAATCTATCATAGTTAGCACCGCATAAATTGATATCCTTTTTTGCATTCAATTAACCAATATAATCATATATATTCACGCATGAAATAAACATTATAAATTAACCCCAAAACGTAATATAATCAGATGCATTAAAAGGAACTAAATACACAATAATTGCAAAATACTTCTCTTTATTGATATCTTCCAATTTAATATAGACTCTATTTGCTCTACGCACATAGCTGCAAAGGTCTGCGCACTCAGCTACGGATTTCCACCCTAGGCCTCTACGCACTCAGCTACAGAGCCTCTACCTATGCGAAGACCCGAAACACTTAGACTTCTCTACCAAAACTCCAATGCTTCACTCTTCACTACCTAGAGCTTACTTACTTAGCTCCTTTTTTATATAATCCCATGGTCCACAGACCATGGGCTGATATTTATAGCCGACTTGACACTTTACAAAATAAGGGTGGACAACCCTTTATGACTCTTGACACATTTGCACTCTGCAACCACAAAATGCAGAAACTTTACAACTTTATTACAAAATTGTCTGAAAACATGGGCTTTTAGCCCCAAAATTGTTCTTGGGGGAACCCGTTCCCAACAAGCCCCCAACACAAACACGGTGACTTGCCCTCGAGTCACTTTGTGGGTGTGGAGATCTTGGCGTGAAGACCTCCTAGCTCGACCTGTATGATTGCAACCTCGGCGGTGCATTGTGCGGCCGCCTGCTTCACTTCATCAACCAACTGCTCCGTCACTGGTCCTGAAATGTTAGCCTGAAGCTTTTGCTAAGTTTCTTGCATATTAGTAAGCTTGCCTTCAATGGAGGCCGTGACCGAATAAGCTTCGTCCAACCAGGGCTTCAAGTGTACCTTCAGCACTACCTCTTTGTGTTGCGCTGCATCGACCTGTTCCTTCAATGTTTTGGCTTCTTGCAGCTTCGCCAGTCTCTGCGTGAGAGCGACGGTGCACGCTATACCTTTTACTTCGTCATAGTGCTAATGCAGTTCTCGCGCCTCTATCTCCAGCCATTGTACATTAGGATCCTCCTCTAGTATCGTCAGGACCTCAAACAACTCTTCAAAAAGATGTGTGCAGTATTATACTACACTGTCTACCACCGCTATCGCCTCTGTGACAGCGTTTGCACGCTGCTCCTTTACCTCTGGCAGAGGTGAAGGCTAGGCCTTCAACTACAAATCTGCATTTTGTAGGTTCAGCTCCAGCTGAACCTTAGCCGACTCTCTGTGAGCATTACGCACCCCTATAGCAAGATTGTAGACCTGTTCATCTGCCTTTGCATCCTCAGGAATGGCCAATTTGGGGACCATTCAATAGACTTCCCTCACGGCCTTAATCATGCACATATTTTTGTTAGTAATTTCCACCATGGAAGTGAGGGTGGTGTCTCACTGTAGGGTCATCTGTTCATTATTAATCTTTTGCTCACTGATTACCTACAAAGCACGGTGTTTGCGGGCCCTCATCTCCGCAATCAGTCCATCCTGTAGTAGGTGGAGTGCCTCGCCATAAAGCACTTCCAAGTTCAACCCAAATCCCTTGAGGGCACTGACAGTAGGCCTGTCAGCTTCATTTTATGTGGTCAGTGCTCCATCCGATAGCACTATCTGTTATGAAGAATTTGGTATCTACGAATAAATACTAATTCCCTAGATAAGTAGCTATATCTAGAAAAACAGTTTAAAGCACTTTAACCTTTTTCTATAAACAATAGATAAGACAAAGAGAATGAGCGGACCTACTTGTACTTTCGCTTTCCTCTTGTCTCATTTGTATCAATCCTATCACTCCTTCCCATACTTAACATGCTTGAGAAGTACCTTTAAACATCAACAGAAGACAAAGAACCAATCAAAGAAAAATATATATTGATTACAAGTAAATGGAGTTAGATACATTCACACATATAAGCATCATATATCAAGATAAGCATATGGAAAAAGGTTTAAATACTTTATTGAATAGCAAGAAGAATTACAACCATGAAGCCTGATTCGAAGTCACTCCTCTAGCTTTGGTTCCATCCACATCACATCATAAGCATGACATTCTGGCAACATAACGACACTTACAATAGTCTCAATTCTCAAACTAACATGATCTCCTTACAATTCGTCAAATTCCAGCCCTTGATCACTTAGATGAGTGCTCAATTTATAGGACGACGGGGGAAGTTTTGTCATCAATGAGGGTATTGAATGAACTTCCATACTTAGAATTAGTTCCATGGAGGAAGGTATGAGAGGATAAGAGGTATCATAACTCATTCCTCATCCATTTTCGAGCTCATAGGAGATGACAAGTGTGGGAATCTTCTAGAAGGCTCCACAAGATAAGAATATTCCCAAAATCCTATGGGAATTTCACTCAAACTCGCCCAGCACAAGTCAAAGAGGGCCTAAGTGCTCTACAGAGCACCTTAGCATGGATTTAACTGCTCTACAATACACCCTTGCATGGGCCTACCTACAGTGGTCCCTCTAAAGGTCATTTCTGGATGTCTTCAAGCCATGAAACTGTTTGGGAAGAAGGCATTCAAAAGTTTGACTTGTTTAGGGCATGTAGCAACTAAAATGAGGGTTTGATGAGCCCTAAAACCCTGATCTAGATGATGGGATTGATGTGCCCAAATGGATCTGTAACAACTTCCCCCTAAAGCATGAAGTCGAAAATAATAATATCGGCTGATATGCTTTACGATGTGATGAGGAGGTTTTGAAGTGGTTGGTGACTTGCATTGATTACAATACATAGTATCATGATATTTTGATTTTTTTCTCATGAATTACTGAGGGAAGGCATACCATGCTCAGCATATAAAATTTCATTACAAGTACATAGACAGTCGTCTACAGATATAGACTCATGATTGGAATGACCATCAATGTAAAGCCATTGTACGAATGATTTGGTACATTTCCTGAAATCGCAACCCAGATGGATGAAACTAGATCTAGGGTCTTTTATATCGTTCAATTGTTCACTCAAGTACAAGTCTAACCATGTGAATATGTGATCTAAAGTCGAACATGGGAAGTGACCGTCTAATTACCAGCCAATGATGTAAGTCGTTAATAGAAGCGAGAGAAATCACTGATAATGATAATGATCCTCAAGGTACTGTAGTACATTCTACATGGTGTGAATGGATGTTTTGATGTTGAACACCATACAAAGTCTTTTGGTTGAATGCCAGTGATGTCAACCTATCACCGGAAGCGAGAAACCTGCCATTAATATATGCAAGCCTCAAGGTACTCGAAGGGTGTTTCTAAGTAAACTTCTTGGATAATGAGTTGATGTCGACAAGAAGCGACTTGTCATAGGAGGGCCTTGATGTATCCCACATCAACGACATGAAACGTGTAATGATTTTGGAGATGGAATTTAACTAACGACACAAGGTTCAGGAATGGTGGTCATGAAAATGAAGGTTTATGGTATTGAAAAGGATGAATTTTAACTGAGTGACTTCTCTTGAAAATGTCGACGACACTAAATGAATTAGCAGCATTGACCCAAAACAAAAAGTAATGGATGGTATGATAGACCAAGGTATGATGACCATCAGGTAGATAACCCAACCCATATAGTCACAATGATGAAGTGAAAGTGTCATGTTCAAGAGCGACCTGCTGCCATAAAGTGGTTTACCCCTTTTTCCATTTTCCCCAATCATTGGTAACCAATACCTCTTTATTTTTTATCAGGCTTGAGGAGGAATAACATATGCTTGTTGTATAATATCACCCTTCAGGTGAATCCATCACTATGTGATGTTTTAATGAGTCTAGCGAAGGTGAAACTCGGTCTTTTCATGATCGACAAGTTTGTCACTATTTGATGTTTTAACAAGTTTAATGACAAAGATAACTCGGTCCTTTTCATGTTTAGAGAGTTTGAAAAGGGATGGAAAGAAAACTCCACAAGTTCGTTTTCATAGATTTGTCTCTCAAGCCCGAGAAAGCATAAAACAATATGAGAGTGAACCTATTGACCATGTTCGGTCAACATATTCCTTTTTCGTAAATAATCTATCTCAGCCCGAAAAAGGGTTAAACTTATACTGAGTAGATGTGGTTTCCAATCCATTAATGATATGAAAAGGACAAGTGCTCAACAATCTTTTCATATTTAGAGACTCTGAAAAGAGCTTAAAGAAGACTCCAAGGGGGTTCCTTTTTCAATGTTTAACAGAGCTCAAAAAAGAGAAGAGTATGCTTTGTGGTCAAAGATACAATTCACAATCGAGCACGTCAAATTCTATAAGTCATTTGTAAAACCTACTCATAACACCACAAAATGGATTAGACATACATGTTTCATGAGTAAAAATAGGTAAATACTAAATTTTATTCGATTAATGAACATGAAATAAACATAAAACAAGCATTTACCATGTCATTTTTACCATTTGATATTTATCATTTATTTTTGTGCTCTGGGCTAGTTTTTTACCTCGAACTTCAGCAGCTGATTGCGAGAGATTCTATGGACCATTTCTCGTGCCGTATGGACCAGGTAGGAGATCTACCCCTCATCTTTCTTTTGATGTCATTCTTTTACTATTTCATGCAAGTGTTAGGGTTTTTTGGTGCCTTTGGGGTTAGATTTTTTTGCCCTGGGATCAGCGCAGGCTTGCATGTCGAAAACTACACTGAAGAGCACCCAGATAGAAGGTTTCCTACTCTACAATGCACTGTCTCCTTGCTTGGGCTATGCTGGGTGAGTTTCCCAAACTTGTTTCACCTGTTTGCTCCAAGATTTGTCCTGTTTTTTCAATGGAAAGGATCCTAATTAAGATTATGGTTTGATTTCAGGCTTTCATTAGATCGGAATTTCTATTACTTGGCGAGAAAGAGAGAATGAAGAACAAGACGTGATTTTCCTAAATAATCCAGGTACAGTTGAGGCCCTCAAAAACTGTGGGTTGCTCAAATACTTCAGGTTGTTCGGGATGAGGCAACAAATAGAACTATTGCAGTTCCTAGTTCATGCATGGGATCCGATAGATCAGTCTTTTCACATAAGGGACAAAGAGGTCCCTATTATGATCGATGATGTTTAATTTCTTACCGAGATGTTGAGGCGAGGTGCTCCCATCTCACTTTCTGGATTTTCTCGTGGAGGTGAATCGGTGAGGGATTACATTCGACAGTTTTGTCAGCCAGGTACAAAGCCTAGCAAGGATCAGAAAATAAACATCACGGATGTAAGTGATTTTCCTTGGAGAACTATCCTTTTCACTATCACAAAGTTGGTTGGAAGTGTGACACTTCATCTGGTGAACATATCATATATGCAGTATGCACTAGAGTTTCTTGAGCCAAAAGTATTCAACTGGTGTGAGGTCGTGCCTTCTTCATTGAAAGAACAACTGAAAAAGGTAAAAAGTGGTAAGATGGAGAATTTTAGCTATGGTTTTATCTTAATCACGTTTTCCTTAGGAAGAATTCTGTTAATGCAGCCATAGCATGTAACACTGGGTGTAGCTGGTCCTAGAGATCCATGGATGCAGAGGTGGGTCGAATTGATGGCTAGACATGCGGGCCAGTCAACAATCATTTTTTCCACTACATTCTTCAGTTAGCTCGATTAACAACACAATGACGTCAAGGAGCATCCACACTCAGGGATGGATTTTCGTGGAGATACAGATTTGATTTTACCAATGTACGCTCAATAGGGTGCTATAGGTAAATTGTTTGACCAAGATGTTTTTTTATTTTTTAAGTTTCTACATGTTTTTTTGTTTTGATGTTCCAAGACTAAACTAAAATTATTCTTATGCATGTAGATGTGGGTACTGTTCGACCTATGAGGCACCAACAAGAGGTGGGTGGGCCAGTGAGGAGAAACATTGTGAGAGTGGTTCTCCAGGATTTGGATTTGGATGAGACCTTGGCAGAGTTGCAGGATCATGTGGAGGGATTAACCCTTGGTATTCTGGTTGTCCGGATCGAGGAGTTACCTATAAGGCTGCAACACCATACTATTGGTGTTACAAGTTGTTGTATGCAGCTCTTGTGCATGATAGCTCAAGCTGTGACCTGTTATCATGAGCATCACTAGGTCTACTTAGGATGTTTCTGCATGCATTTTTAGTTTTTAGGTCAAATGACCAAACATGTCTTGGACACAAATTTTGTAAAAAATTTTAAAACCTCTATCTATTTTTACTTTCAGATTTTTTATATGTATGGCTATATGCAATCTTATTCAACTAATGATGTGAATTGAAAATTTACTTTGACATGTGTCGTAAATGATTATTTAACACATAATTCGCTAAAGAATCAGTTAATGTGTTAAAGTTTCTGGAAATATGTTGATATTGAATATACTCAAAATGTCTTTCCAAAAGACGAACTCTAAAGAACATATGAAGAATTGTTTGATTTCAGACAATATAAATGTTTTTTAGTTGTAGTACAATGAGTTTTGAATCTAGCGTAATGGTGATTCAGTGGATGCCAAGTGAAATGGCATCAAAGAGAATTTTGATCAACGTGCTATACTCAGTGATATTGTTCGTCAATTGACCAATACAAATCCCTTGAAAGCTCACTAACTCACCACCTAGAGCGAAAATGGCCCATGCCGTAGAAGATAGCTTCTGCGTACTACGACTAACAGCATCGACGTAACCAGTAAATGGTCCCAAAGGTTCCGACATCTACAACAAATGCAAAGTGGATTACTTAGCCACATAAAAACTCTAAAAGACACACTGACACACACAAATGAAATTAAAGCGTATATACAGTGATTTTTACTACACTCAATTAAGCATAGTAATGTTTGATATACAACCCATTTCGAGGCTATGACAATGGAATTCCATCGTAATCCACTAACTCGTAGGCACCTTTTGCCAAAACATGCTTGACAATATAAGGACCCATCCAAAGTGATTCAAATTTTCCTGCTCCTAATTTATCAACTTCCTGATCATAAAGCAAGACTAGGTCTCCTTCTGAGAAAACATGATGCTTGACATTTCTATCATATTGCGCCTTGATTCATTTCTTATGCACTTTGTTAGCCAATGCGGCTTCACGATGAGTTTCATCCAGATGGATAAGTTCCAAGAAACACGCTTCTTCTTCAGAAGTGTCAGGTAACAGGTCAATCGCGAGTTTGAGAGATGAAATTTCACATTTTATCAGCCAGATTGCCTCCTGACCATACACCAATTGAAAGGGTGTGAATCCAGTTGCATTTCTCACCGAGGTTTGATATGCCCACGAAGCAGAGTACATGATTAAATTCTAGTTTCGTTTATGTACCCCTATCATTCTTTGAAGCATTCACTTTAGGACTTTTTTGATAGCCTCAACTTGTCCATTAGCTTGTGGGTAATATGGAGTAGAACTATCATGTGAAAGTCCTAACTTGGTAGTTAACTCACTCATCATGTGATTGTGAAAATGTGACCCACTATCTGTAACTATAGCGTGTGGTACACCAAACCGAGCAACCACGTGGTTGAAAAAGAAAAGAACAGTTGTTTCGTCACTGTTGTTTAACGTTGGCATTGCCTCGGCCCATTTGGTAAAATAGTCAACAACGACTATAATGTACCCATGTCCCCCGGCCAAGGTGGGGTTACATGTCATGAAGTCAATGCCCCATTTGGCGAATGGTCCAACAACGATGATAGGATACAATTTTGTAGGTGGTAATCTAGCTTTATGGTCATAGATCTGGCATGCGTGACAGCTTCTGACGGAAATTATGAAATCTTGGAATATACTAGGCCAAAAGCAACTAGCATGGAGAATTCTCTATGCGTTAGCATAGCCAGATAAGTGCCCACCACAAGCACTTGAATGGAAATCATTCAAAACTTTCTTGGCTTCCTCTTGAGTGAGGCACCTTCGTAAAATTGTATTAATACCATGACGGTAAAGAGTGTCGCCAACGATCAGATAATCTTTGGCTTGGTATCGGATACATCGCTATTGTGAGCGAGAGGTATCTAGCCAAAAAGTTTGGGTCTAGAGATAAATTAGTATATCTCCATACCATGTGTCAGATGACAAAATCAGGAACAAAGACTCATCTAGAATTAATGGTTCTGATGTTGAATCAATGGTATTCGAGGAAAGGTCGCAAAGAAGCTTGGCGAAGCCTAGAGATTTCTTTGATTTGGATTTGATGAATTCCAAATACAACTCCTACAAAATGACAATCCATTTTGAGTATTCCCCCCCAGAAATTGACATGACAAAATATATGTCATAGGCTTGCAATCCAAAATGACAATGGTCTTTCGGAGCAGGATATAGTGGTGAAATCTCTGTACAACTTGAACAGTGGCCAGAGCTAGTTTCTTGACATAAGAGTACTTACTTTTTGTATCATTGAGATTGCGTCTCAAATAATAAATCAGATGTTCAATCCCATATTCTTCTTGGACTAAAACCATTCCAATGGTTGTATCTGCAGTGGGGAGATACAGGAAGTAGTCATTTTGATAATTCGTGGAATACATTATTGATACTCTAATCAAGGTATCTTTAAGAGCATCAAATGAATCTTGCGCAACCTAATCCCAATGGAAGGGTATCCCCTTTTTCAATAAACGAGTAAATCCTTTAGCCATTTCAGCATAATTGGGAATGAACCTCCTCAGAAAGTTACCCTTCCCTTGGAGTCTCTGTAACTGAAGTAGATTAGAAGGTGGAGGAAAATCAAGGATTGCCTTAACCTTAAGTGGACCAAGTCAAATTCCCTCCTTAAACACTACGAATCCAAGCAAATGACCAAAACCAACACAAATCACACATTTATGTGGATTCAGTTGTATTTTGTAGTGTCGACACCATAAAAATATAGCTCTCAAATGCTGCAGGTGATCAGACCGCTTTCATGAATGAGTAGGTAAATCATCGGGGTATGGTTGAACAATATGTTTGATGTCATGGAAGGCATAGTTCATTTCCGTCTGAAATGTTGCCCATGAATTCTTCAAATCGAAAGGGAGTTTCCTATAGGTGAATGTGCCCCATGGACAAATAAAATCAGTTTTAGATTGGTCCTCTCAGTGGATATTGATCTAATTATACACAGAAAAACCATCCATAAACGATAATATTTCGCATCCGGCACATTCATCAATAATATGGTCGATAAAGGGAGTAGGATAATTGTCTTTTGAACAAGCCTGATTAACATCTCTATAATTGACACACACTTGTATTGTCCCTTATTTTTCCATGACAGGAACAATATTGAAAACACAGTCAGTAAGGGGAACAAGGTAAATGAAACTAGCATGCAAAAGTTTTTCGACTTTTATTTTAATAGTAGCAGCCTTCTTCATACAAACAGAATGAAGGTGTTGTCACACTAGTTTGACATCAGGATACATTTTTATTTCATGTTCAACTATATTAGAGTCAATTCTTGGCATCTCCTCATATGACCATGCAAATATATCTCGAAATTCACGAAAAAGAGCACAGTAAATATCAAGTTTTGATGGAGAACAAGATTTTCCAACATGAATGCTTTATATAATGTTAGGTTTGATCAAAATATTGATAGAAATAGTCTCTTAAATATATGACAGGTTTCGCTCGGAATCTATTGTCTCTATGGAAACAGAATTCGAAAGGAAATCGACAACTGAAGGGTGATTAAGTTTGTTTGAATAATATTCGATGTGATCTGGAAGATGGGAACAATGATGATAATCCTCACATGGTTCTCCTTCCATCATCATTGATTGGACGATTCCTTCATCAGTAGAAAATATACGTGAAAAAGGATCGGAATAAGTACCCAATTCTAATGAACGATCTACCCATACAATTGATGAAAATGGATTTGGGTTTGCCGCAAAAGCTAGAAATATTGATTGCTATGCTAGCTCGATAGGGCTTAGTGGCATGATTTCATTACTACTAACAGCTTCAAAACTATTGGTAATCCTCCTTAAGTTAGATGAAGTGGAAGATATCATGTTGCAAGTCTCATCTTTTGCCACTTCCGCTAAATTTGATGGTGGTGGTAGTGAAAAGGTACCCATTAGGGAAGAGTCTTTAAAGAGACCTATACCAATGTTTTGGAGAGATAGCGAGGGTCCGTGTACCAACGGGATGCTTCCAGTAACCTGTGAACTAGAGGCAAAGAAGGCGAGTTGGTCGATAACTGTGATTCCACCTTTATGAGGAAATGCAATCATATGAAAATATGTTGAAACCACAGCAGCCATGGCATAAACCAACGGTCTTCCTAGCAAAATGTTGTAGTCAAGGGGTTCATCAACTACCTCAACTTCAACTGTTACTATGTTACCTCCTAGTTCGATTTGCAGATTACTCAATATTCCACAAGGTGTATATGTGCAATTCAAGTAAATTCTAATTGTGCTGGTAACTGTGGCATATAACCTGCATGGTTGAAAACCACAAGATTGGAATCTGTTGGATCGATTCCACCAATTGCTGACAATAAAGCCTGCTTTTGGGAGGGACAGTTCTGAAGTAGCAGAAGGTGACTGGGCCAAATCTCCTACTATGTTATAGTTATGTGCTGCTCCAGCTCGAGGGTTAAATGTTGATTTATGTACCACTCCCTTAGTTGGTTTTATTGTTAACTCTAGTGCAATAGGTGGTGGAATAGGATCATTCGAAGTTGTAATCGAAGGGTTAGCTTGATCAACTTGGTTATTCAATGAAAACGGTTGATTTCCATAATCTTTACTTCATGTTGACACCAAAACATCATCTTTTTGCTTAGAGGTAGATAGCATAATCACTTGGGAAGTGGAATCTTGGTTTGTAGCAACCATATTTGTCTCCGATTTTGGAAAAGGATCAGTCAATACCGCAGATGTATTAGAAGTCTTCAGAAGCTTTGAGACTTCGGAGTGGTGCAGACAATCTCACATAAAATTCTCATTGTTACATATCAAATAGTGGTAATGAGGTTTCCTAGCCGAAGAAGAGGAATCAGATGATTTCTCTTGAGGGGAGTTATTTTGTTTCTTCTTGTTTTTCCCCTTTTTCCAACCTCCTAGTTGCTTTTCATTCTTGCCCTTGTCATATGACACGGCATTTATTTTGGAAATAAGAGTGTTATCATGTGCATTTGTAGTTTGATTGGTAATGGAAAGTGTTTGACCAGATGGTATACCTATGGTTTGTGTGCTCGAAGAACCAATCACACCGTCACCAGCATGAGAATCCTTACTCGATGGTGGAGGAGGAATAATGAAAGTTAGTCGGGGTGCATTCGGGATCTTGTCATAGAGCATGCCAGACTGCGTATAAATCAAGTCCAAATATTAGGCACAAGAAATTACTTGCTATTTTGTGACAACTCCACCTTTTGCCACATCCTCAGTGATAGATGGTAGTAAGGATTTTATAAACCACTTAGCCAGAAGCTAATCAGGAACATAAGTTTTAACCATTCGACGACGACGATGCCACTCATGAATATGATTAGAGATATGAGTATCCGTAGTCTATTTAAAGTTTGTTAATAGTTCCGCTCCAGTTTCATATCATATGGGTAACTGGAAGTGGGTTAAAAACGTGGTAGCTAAGGTAGTGAAGTTATCGAAAGAAACTCGTGGTAACTCGATGTACCAGTTCGCAGCCGGACCAGTAAGCATTCTCTGGAAAAGATGAAGTCTAACAAGATCAACATTCAAGGAGTTTGATGAATACCATAAATGAAAAGTCATGACATGGTTGGATGGGTCTTCTCCAAGATTTCCATTGAATTTTGAAATGTCAGAAGGTAACTTATGAGGAATCACCAGCCACCAAGGTGCATAAAGAATTAGGTCATTGGTGAGCTGATTTAGATCTAGTAACTCAAGTGTTGCAACGAAAGGTAACTGCCTATGGATGTCAGGTTGAGCATATCCAGGGTAAGATGGAATTTCCTAGGTAATGGGCCTTTTCATACCAGCATAAGGCATTTGGTGCTGGTAACCTTGATATGGGTAAGTTTGTTGAGAAAATCCTGTGTAAGGTTGTTTTTGTTGTTGTGCACTAGGGTAAATTTGTTGTTGTCCAAACCCAGCATAGGCTTGTTGACCAGGACCAGGATAAACTTGTTGCTGACCAAACCCAGCATGAGCTTGTTGTCCAAGTCCATGTTGAGGTTGGTATTGCTGGAATTGTTGCTCTTGATATTGGGGCTGCCAAGGCTGTTGAAGAAATTGTTGTTGTTGTTGGTACTACAGTTGTTGATTTAACAGTTGTTGTTACCCACCAATGTAAGATTGACCAAGTTGTGAATACACTAAACTAGTGTAAGTCTGATTCATTCTAGTAAATGGTAAACTAGCCTAAAGTTGTTGGGCTCCAGACAGAAGTGGTTGTTGTAAAACTGCCTAAGAAGGCTAGATCTGTATACCTGAAACTTGGGGATCTGAGGTTGAAGGGCCAGCTTGCACAAGTTGCGATAAAACAATCTCGACTTGTGACTGTGGCACAAATGTAACAACATGTATTGTAGGTATGGATGATACATATTGCATAGGTTGTGATGGATACACAAGCCTAGGTTGAATGGGCATGGTTGGCTGCCACTGACAGACAGTCATTCCAGGCTGACCTAAAGATGACGACATACTGACATATGGTTGCCCCCCAGAATATGGAGGATAAGGAGAATATGCATATTTTTCTCCATATGGGGGTAGTCTAGTGTTAAGTGGATACATAGGATGGTAACCAGATGAACCAGCTTGATGTGAACTTGATGGGTCCAGCTGTTCGGTACCCGTAAATGAGGAACCAGATAAAATTCCAGTAGAGGACATTGGTGAAGACCAAGGGCTAGAAGAAACACCTAAGTGGGTTCCCGATAAAGATTGGTAACCCAATGGGATGGATGGAACACCATACAAGTGTGACTCAGGTGTCATAGTAAACATCGAAGAGGTTGCGATAGAAGATTATGCCATAGCTGTAACAGATGGTATGGTCTGGGATGTTGACTCTTCCATAGTCAAATGTCCAAATAAGCTTCATAACGAATCAACACGTGTTTGAAAGTAATCAATATCAAAAGGAGCAGTGAAATGAGGAGTATGAGGATACAGATAAAGTCCAATTCTATAATGGAATGGAGTTCTAGGTGATTCTACCTCAAGTTCCTCTTCTATTGAAATCAAACTAGGTGGAATAATTTCACCATCTGGTCCGTAATAGATTTCTGGTTGTTGCTGAGGTAAAGAGGAGGTCCCAACAGTTACGGATGTCTGAGGATATACTGGTTGATCTTCTTCCGGTAAGGTAACAACTTTTTATTGTTCCACCTCAAGATCCAAATGTTCTGGTAAAAGAACAAGTTCAGGTTGGGCTTCGTGAACAATTTCTGGTTCAGAAGTAACTTCTGATTGAACAGTGATGGGTTCAGGATCCAGTTCTGGTTAAACAAATTTAGGTTCAAAAGTAATTTCTCGTTTAACAACTTCGGATTGAGAATCAACTTGTTGTTGAACAACTTGGGTTACCATTTCACTAGATTCAATTCGAATTTCCTCAGGTAATTGTGGAGATTCCACTTCAGTAACAGATGTACCAGTAACCGTAGGAGTAACTGGGGTTACAATACTTACTAGTATAGGTGTTTCTAGTAATTTAGATGAAGAACCAGATGCTTGTGAAATATTGGATCCAGTCAAATGAGATCGCTTTGACCGAATAGGTGTAGCTTTGGGTGGTAAAGGCGGTTTACTCGCTGCTCTCCGTGAATGACGGGGTAAGGGTTGATTTTCCTCCACGATTCTTGACTGATTTTATTAAAAAAAATAAATAAACAAAAAGGGGTAAGCTAGGAAAAAGGTTTACCAAGAAACTGTGAACTGCAGAATACCTCTTGGTGAACCAAGAAGTACGAGCAAGAAATCTCCCTGAATGTTGTGTTCGGTGTATCACAGTGTACAAGGTGGCTGACTCGGTTACCTAAGGATGGATAGAAACCTAGTGTTATCCTCCCATATATACACATAAGTACATGGAGACCCAACCCGAATTAGCGCTATTTAATGAAAAACCACACAATGAGAGCATTCCCATATACTTTACGTACTTTAACACCACCCCATATACCTGAAGGTACGTGGACGAGCTACGATATAGTCATGTATGTGGAATGAGATATCACACTTAGTATGTCTTGTAGACAAGTTAGCAACAACTTCTATGTTTTACGATGTCAGAACATGTCTCTAGCCTAGAACTTATAAATGTTATTTGTTAGGTGACAATGCTCCATTAGATAAATTGAGGTTAATTTTAAGTTGATCTTGATTAAGAATTTTCCTTTCAAGGTTCACCACGTGATGTATTTTCAATTCCTAGAATGCAACTAGTATCATAAGCATTCTTTTTTATTCAATTTTGATAATGAAAACCTTAGCTAGTAGGGATAGAGCAATCAGATTCTTGTAATCAAAGAGCAAAGAACACAATCTAATGCAATTTACCTAAACTATTCCTATGAGCACACACAAACTTTTTCAATGCATGATGCAAGTTTTTCTTTTCAATTCCCTTAAGATTGTGATGAACAAAAGGAAACTAATGCACATACAATCAATAACTTTTTTTAAAAGAATGAAGACTTTATGACAGTTTTGTTTCGAACGAAAAGAAGACTTTTACGACACTTTCTTTCAAACAAGGATTAATCGACTATAATCTAACTTTGACAATGAATTGATAATGACAAAGAAATCATTTAAGAAACATTAATCAATCAAGTCAAATTAGGGCTAGCAAAGGAGATACAATCTTGATTTCAGAGACATAACACTCATTGATCATTCAGCAAGCAATCAAACAGAAGAAATTTGGTGAAAAACCCTATCCAAAGGTGGAAAACTAACCCAAAGAGGATCAGCACAGCCCTGAATGGGAGATAGTGTGCTTCAGAGAATTTTCCCTAAGCCAAGGGTGCTCTCCAGTGCATTGTGTCCCTCACAAGCCTGTGTTGGTGACAGTAAGCCATTTGAAGAGGCAACTAACCATAGTTTTTGACCAAAATTCACTTCAACAAGGCTGAAATACAATCAATGAAAGGAGGTAAGGTCTACTAGAGTGTCCTATGATGTGGATAAGCTACTTGGAATGATATCGTTCCCCAGTGGAGTCGCCAATTTATTATGAAGAATTTGGTATCTACGGATAAATACTAATTTCCTAGATAAGTAGCCATCTCTAGAACAACAATTTAAAGAACTTTAACCCTTTTCTATAAACAATAGATAAGAAAAAGAGAATGAGAGGACCTACTTGTACTTTCAATTTCCTCTTGTCTCCTTTGTATCGGTCCTGTCATTCCTTCCCGTACTTAACACATTTGAGAAGTGCCTGTAAACATCAACAGAAGACAAAGAACCAATCAAAGCAAAAGATCTGTTGATTACAACTAAATGGAATCAGATACATTCACACATATAAGCATCATATATCAAGATAAGCATATGGAAAAAGGTGTAAATACTTTATTGAATAGCAAGAAGAATTACAACCATGAAGCCTGATTCAAAGTCACTCCTCCATCTTTGGTTCCATCCACATCACATCATAAGCATGACATTCCGGCAGCATAACGACACTTACAATAGTCTCAATTCTCAAACTAACATTATCTCCTTACAATTCATCAAAATCCAGCCCTTGATCGCTTCAATGAGTGCTCAATTTATAAGAAGATGGAGGAGGTTTTGTCATCAATGAGGGTATTGAATGACCTTCCATACTTAGAATTAGCTCCATGGAGGAAGGAATGAGGGGATAATAGGTATCTTAACTCATTCCTCATCCATTTTCGAGCTCATAGGAGATGATAAGTGTGGTAATCTTCTAGAAGGCTCCAAAAGATACGAATATTCCCCAAAACCTATGTGAATTTCACTCAAACTCGCCCAACGCAGGTCAAAGAGGGCCTAAGTGCTCTGCAAAGCACTCTGGCATGGACTTAACTACTCTGCAGTGCACCCTTGCATGGGCCTACCTGTGATGGTCCCTCTAAAGGTCATTTCAGGATGTCTTCAGGCCATGAAACTATCTAGGAAGGAGGCATTCAAAAGGTTGACTTGTTTAGGGCATGTAGAAACTACAATTAGTGTTTGAAGAGCCCTAAAACACTCATCTGGATGATGGGAGTGATGTGCCCAAATGGACCTATAACACTATCGCTTGGGATTCCTTCGCACACAACATCTCAGCAGCTTCTGAATTATCGATAGTGAGGCTGGTGGATTCCGTGCCATCCTGTGATGCATGGATTTGCAGCTCATGCAAACCCACCTGGATGGCCCCAAATATTTTCTATTTTTGTTGCTTGAACTACTGCAATACCCTCCATGGTGACATCCTACACCATGTGTCCAATGTCATTCAAATCTCCCTCTGTGAGGGTGATTGGGTATAGCAACGTCTTATTGGCCTTGGATTTCTTCCGCGGCCCAACTTTATCTTGCTCTCCTGGAAGTTTGATGCAGTACGACGCCGTTTGTGAGTTCACTCCATGCTGTTCTGTTTTCTCGTCCATTTCTTCCTTTGTTTCGGGCGAAGGCGACCTCGCACCTTTGTCAGAGCCATGCTATGTTTTTCTTGTCTACTTTTCTGCCTGTTGGGTGGCATCGCACTCTACCTAGGCCTTATCAGTGGCCTCCTTCTTCCATTTCTTGGTCAGCTGTGCCATCTTGAGCTTGGCATCCTCCTTTTTGCGCTACACAACGGACTTGCTCGACCCCACCGCCAAGTCTGAGGCAGTGTGCCACTCTGTTGGCCAATGATCAAGAATTGCACCAATCGCATCATCCTCACCAGGTAAGCTAAGTCATGTCACATTTGCTTAGGGTCTTTCCGTGCCCTGATTGATATGCGTTGAAAGTCTGCCTTGAACTCCGCGTATTCCTGCATTTTGGCAAACACAGTAGGTGACAATCACGGTTTGCAATTGATAGCCATGCGTATTTTCATTTCCATGAATATCTAGAAGATCTTGCTATGCTTGATGCGCTGAGCATCCTTGGTCGTCCATAGTGAAGTGTACTTCGCCACTTTTGGTAGGTCCGGCATGATTGAGGGGAATTAACTGTCTTCTGGCAATTCCAAGCTGCCAGTACAATGGATAGCAAGAGCCACGCATATTGGAAGGCCTTGCTGAGCTCCTGTGCCTTGCGATAGTTCACATGTAACTCACCGCAGAGGTAGTGTGCCCAATTAAACTGGACCCCTTTGGCGCATTGGGCCGCTAGAGCAACGACTGGTGCCGAAACTTCATCTATGCTACACTTCCTCATAATGTTTCTTTCCAAGATCTGTGTGGCCACCTTGACTGTAGGATCATAGGTAATCGAGATGGCATAGCCTCGCAGCTTCTTCATGATATTGGATTTCTCCTTCATGGCCTTCGCAAGGGCCTATTCGCCACCTTTTCCACCAAACATCATGGCCGGATTCTCCCCTGTATAGGGCAGACATGTGATCCTATGGATCAACATGTCGATGATGGGTATCATCTCATCCAGTCACAAACACCCATCATGCACCAAGCATAGCAAATGCTTGATGACCAATATTGTAATGGGTGTTTGATTGTAGTGCGACACCCATAGTAGGTTGAGTAGACTTGCCTTGTCTACTCCCCTGAGCAACTTCCACGTTTCCAATGTAATCATCCTGGTGGTTGTCTGAACAACGTGGTGCATTAGCTATTCTCTCGCCAAGTGCAGGGAATTCTCATAGTCATCTAAGTCCCAATCTTCCAGTTTCAACAAAGGAACCCGCCCTAAGCGCAGTCCTTCAATGACAATCTCATCCAGCAGCAGAGGTATGTGCAAGGCAACCTTGCTTTCATTAATGTACTTTGGTACCTTGGTCTTACCGTTGCGTGGAGGCATGTACTTGGGAAACTTAGTGATAGGGTCAGAACCCTTGACTTCAACTTCCTCCACTTCCACCCCCAAATCCTCATCATCCATGGGATGTCCTCAATTTCTTCCTCCTCCCACTCCAAGTTAATGGTTTTACCCTTTTCTTGTGCGGTGGGCTTGTCCTTCAATGGGTTTCTTCTGAGCGATGCACACACCAATATCGCAGCTTGCTTTCCCTTCTTATCCTTCACACTCTCCTTGGTCGGGGTAGGCTTCGATCTAGGCATCCGTGGTGACTTGGAGACTTCAGCTAGTACCTCTACAACCTTTGGAGAAGCTCCCTCTACCTCCATAACAACCTCCGACACAGGCCCCTTGGCTGTCACTATTTCAGCATCCATGGCTTTGGATCCTGGGATAAAATCACAAATGAAATTACGGTTGGAGTCTAGAAACCGATCACACACTGGGTAGTCGAGAAATTCTTCGAAGAATGCGCAGATCATGCACATCTGAGAGCTCACCAACTCAATGTTCAAAATGCCAAGTGTTTTTTGTTCGGCCTCCACCTATAATTTATAGGCCATTTTGAATTCAAATCCAACCGTTCCCCCCACATTCGGTTCATTAATTCCGGATTGGTGGCAGATTTCCAAGGATCTCACCCATAATATTTGTCTTAAATGTCGGCTGCCTGCTCCATTTGGCTGCATTCTTATCATGAAATCATGAACAGTGACTTTAATGATCACTTTTTGGCTGACCTGTGTTATTTTTCCTTGGGTAGCATAGCTCTCTTCACGCTGTCATGAACCACGTGACACTTCCTCATTTGGAACAGTCCTCCAATCACGCAGTTCCACAACTAGGGTAGTGTAGTTTATAGTCCCGCGCCTCCTTTTAGATTCCTGGATTTCTAAGACTATTCTACCTTCATATAGTCACCTAGATGGATCACCGGCATATGGCTTCAGTCGGCTACCATTCACCTTCCGTGGGAAGAGATATCCATTCAATTTAACCAATTGAACTGCTCCACCATCAGGAATCTCCTTAATGACATAGGGCCCTAGCCAGTGCATTCTGAATTTCCCTGGAAATTTATCCAACTTGCTATCATATAACAGAACCAGGTCATTTACCTTAAAGGTGCACAGCTTAATGTGCCAATCATGCCATGCTTTTCACGCTGCTTTTGGACCTGTTGGTGAAATCTAGCCAGAAATATTTCTTCCTCAAGCTCAGCAAGTTGTGTGAGCCTCTCTTCCAGGGCTCCGCAATTCGTCATTCCCGTGAGTGGCGCTATGCACAGACTAGGCACAATGTATTCCATGGGCATCACCACTTCAACACTATATACGTGCCTAAAGGGTGTCTACCCAGTCAACTTTTTTTATGTCGTTCGATAGGCCCATAGTACTGTGGGTATGCACAGGTCCCAATCACTTCATTGAGCATTGCAAACCTTGGTCAGCACATTCTACAACACCTTATTGAAAGCTTCCACCGTCCAATTAGCCTATGGGTGGTAAGGCATGATTTTCTAGTGATACACCTGAAATTCCTCCGTCAGTGCGCTGATCGTCTCATTCAGAAAGTGCGTACGATGATCACTCATCAAAATCTTGGGACACCCAAATCATGTCAGTACATACTCAAAGAGAAACTTTGCAGCAGTCATGCCTATGTAGTCCTTCATAGGCTGTGCCTCCACCCATCGAGTCAAATACTCAATCGTGGTGATAATGTACTGTGCTCTTGTCTTCTTTCCTTGGGGTTGAATGGGTCCCACAAAATCTATCACCCATTTCTCGAAAGGTTGTAACATCATATGTGGGTTTAGAGGTAGCTCATCTCTCCACGATGGCCTGCAAGTCTTTTGAAACACATCACATGCCTTGCAGTAAATTTTTGAATCCTGATGGAGGGTTGGCCACCACAACCTTGTGCGTAGAATCTTCTGTGCGGTCGCCCTTCCTGCGTAATTCCCTCCCGCGACGCCCCCATGAGTGTCCGTGAGGATACTGCTCCTTTCAAACTCTGATACATATCATCGTAATACTTCATCAAACCCCATTTTGTACAGATGTCCGGCAATGACAGAAAAGTCTGCCACGTGCACCACTAACTCCTTTCTCTATTGGATGGTGTAGCCTTCTGGGATAGTTCATGTTGTTAGGAAGTGTATGATGTCTTCAAAGTGACCATCCATGACACGCACTGCAAATAGTTGCGCGTCAGGTAATCCAACCTCCAAATTAGTGGGATTTTCCCCCAATTAGATGCACAACAGATGGTCTGGTCCCGGGTTCAGTCATCCAGGCTTAACAATAACTTCAAAATCACACTCCTAGAACAATAAAAACCACCTAGAGATTCTCCCCCTAGCACAGGGTTATTAACCAGGTATTTCAACGCAGAATGATCTGTATACATCTTAAAATATCCACTCAACAAATAGTGTCTAAGCTTCTGGAGCATGTATACCATGGCTAATCCTTTGCGCTCATTGGTGGAATAGTTCTTCTTACCCTTGGATAACCTCCTGCTTCTGAATGCTATAGGATGGTCCAATTCTCCTCCGTAGGCTTGTGTTAGTACTGCTCCCAACGCTATACATGACACATCTACATGTACGTGAAACTCCTTTTTCCAATCCAGGAAGACTAAAATCGGCACGGTGACCATATTTCCTTTCAATACATTCCAGATTTTCTAACAGTCCTCGTTCCAACAGAACGTGACATCCCTCTTCAACAGCTTCTCCATAGCCATGGTGATCTGGGCATAGCCCTTGATAAACTTCCTGTAGCACCCAGTATGTCCCAAGGTTGGGTGTAGTTGTTTCACACTCCTCGGTGCGCCTAAGTTAACTATCACTACGACCTTCATGGGATCTACCACCAGTCCCTATCTACAAACCACATGACCCAGCAGAGTCCCAAAAGGAACACAAAACAAACATTTCTTCAGACTGAGCACAATTTAGTACCTTCAACAAGTATCTAGCATTAAGCGCAAACTTTCCACATGGTGTTTTACCAACCCAAACACAATCCAGTCATCAAAGTACACCTCCAAAAACTTATGAATGAAGTCTTTGAATGCAGCAATGACTACGCACAAAAAAATCGCAAGCACATTCTTCAATCCAAAAGGCATTACAGTGTACTAAAAACATCCCCATTCAGTCGCAAAGGTCATCTTTATTCTATCTTCAGGTGCGATTTTGATCTGATGGTACCCAGAGAACCCATCAGTGAAGGAGTATGCTTCTTGGCCACCTACATTGTCCAATACCTCATCAGTGAATGAAGTCAGGATAGGATAATGCACACAAGCGTCATTCAACTTCCTAAGATCTACACATATCCTTATTTCATCCTTCTGCTTCTTTTCCTATACCACCATTGGGCTTACCCAATCAAATTCTTCTACGGGCTCAATGATGCCTGCCACGAGCATCTTATACAACTCCAAGCGGATCTCCTCCTTATACTTCGGATTGAGATGGTAAGGTCTCTGCTTAACTGGCTTCGCGTCAGGTTTTAACATGATCTTCATAATGCCCAGGTCTCCTATTATCCCCTTTAACTCCGTAAACTTGGTAGGGAACAAATCTTGGTATTCGCAGAGAAATTTGGCAACCTTATCTACTGTTGCATCATCCCAATAATCTCCAATCTCCACGAATATGGGCTCCACCTTCGTACCAGTATTTACCTGTTTCATTTTTAGTGGTGCAGTTATATCAGGATTCTCAATCTGCGGTCCCTCAACCTTGCGGTGACCCTCAGTTTCAGGGATATTAATCTTTCATGGGTCCTCATCTTCTTCTTCAATAGTCACGTTATAGCATTCCAGCGCGTGGCTCAGCTGAGTAGTCCAATCGGGTTGAACCAGATCCAAAGGATGTTGCGGTATCCTAAAGATTGTTGCTTTAACTTCTTGTAGCACTTTGCCAATACAGTCAAACCCGTCTTCGAAGCTAAATGTCATTGTGAATCCTTCACGCAGAATATCCCATTCACCTGTGCCATGGCAGAGCTCTGTCTCTAAGTACCAGTTCATCGGGATGACATCTAAGGTGTGACAGAACAAGTGCACCCATTCAGGTTGGGGCTTCACTCCATAGGCCTTAGCCCATTTGGCCAAGTGTGCGTGCGGATCATCCTTGTCGTCATACTTATCTGTCATTCGTACCTTCTACTTCCCAAAGCATGTTCGCATCATCCTCCTACACTCGTGCCAATTGTCGAAACTACCTTTGTGCGTACCCCACCATCTTGCGGGCGTAGCGTACAGTGCCCAGTCCAAATCCTGGAAGCGCTGCTTCTCTGGTACTTCGCTCTCAAATGCATCCAAAAACACATCAACATCATTCAAGCCATCGTAAGTGGGCATATTTCTTACCTCTTACGACACACAACGCAGCGACCAAGTCACCATGTTACAGCTCAGCGTGGTTAATTCATGTAGCTGATTCTACCAGCGCTCTAATTCTTCGTCTAAATTTGAGTTGCAGGAACTCTTTCGATCCCATGTAATTTGTCCATCCGTTGTCAGATTCACCCAATCTTGGTCTCGCGCTGTTATCTTATATATGTAGTCCAAATTGTCATCGTTTTTGTAATCATGAACTGGTTCCATATAGCGCGATCCTTTAGCAGGATCTAGGGATATTATTATGCGAAGTGATTTATTTTCAAATATCATATTTTGCTTCTTTAGGTTGATTACCCCATTCATGTTAGTAGCCCAATCAATGCCAAGGAGCGCAGGCTAGGGGTTACTATCATCCACAATTTCTATTACTTCAAAATCAGCCAATGTGCTCGTGCCTTAAATATCTACAGTGACTCCTTGTAGTTGTCCCATGTAGATGATATTATGCTGCTTTCCATCCTTAACTGAATCGGAGACCATTGTAGCGCGGGTCTCCCCATCCGTTCCAAAGTTTGCTTCGGCAAAACGATAGCGTCTGACCCTAGATATAGAATAAATTTATCCATTTCATATTCTCCTATTTGTGCAGTGAGTCTCATCTCACGCCCTGTCCTTGCTTTATGCTTACCAATGTTCCGTACCAGGTGCGGTTCACCTGGTGCGTTTCTAGGACATTTATTTATAATTTCTAGTAACCCCTTCAAAGCCTTACTATCACGTAGTAGCTTCATGCAGGTCTCAAGAAAGGTCGTAAGCATATAAGGGTCCATTTCTTGAGTAGGCTTATCCCGGATTCTTGAGGTAGAGGCCTCAGCGAAACTCTTCTTTGCTTCCATGAACATTTCGTGTGAACACTCCAAATCAAATTCAGCCTCCTTCGCCGGAGCTTTGCGAACCCATCGCTATCTTCAGGATATTTCCCCTTATCATCACCCATTGCAATTCCACTTTGGAGCACTACATTCACATTCAGATCCTCTTTGCGAGGCTCATCCCTCATCATCTACAGGTTCTGAGTCAACTGTGGTGGTAGCACCCCTTTGTCGTGTATCCTTGCTATCAGTGTAGGACAGTCCTCCGTTTCATGATCAAACTAAGTACAATATTTTCATGACTAACACTTTGGGTTAGTGAATTCACATGCATAGTGTCCTGGTCCTCCACAATTGTAACAGATCATTTGTTCCCGACCTTTGCCAGGTCCTCCTCCGCCTCAGGCTCGTCTGTGCCCCTAAAAGTCTATTCGCACCATCCCAGTGCTCTGGTTAGGGGGCCGCGTTTCTACCTGAACTCTATAGGTGGGTGTTTTGTCCATCATCAATTCATAACTTTGGCAGTTGTGCTCATCATGCCCTACCAACCTGCAGAAGTTGCAGAATAGTTGCTACGGTGTTTGTACAAACTTCTGCAGCAAATGACAGTTATCAGTCCTATGTTTCCCTGCTACCTAACATATAGTGTACCACAACGCAGGCCCACACTCGGTCTTGCTTGGGTTTCCAGCCTTAAAGGCATCAGTCCTCCTCCTGCAATACAGTTCACAAATACCAGGCAATGGTATTTTTCATGCCCCTGACCTTTACATTTCAGGCACCATATCTCTTCACGTGCCTCCGGTCGAACTGTTCTGTCCTGCTTCAAACTTTGCATTTCAAGGCAAAGATTTTGCAACTACACATGAATATGTTGAACCCCCAGATTTGGATCTTGTATCGGTGTTTCATGCAGCCTTATTACAATCTCCAAGGCCTCTTCCTGAGTTGTAATCTTCTGTTGTGATAGTGCAACCCTTAGGTGAGGCAGGAGCGAAGCCACGAACCATTCACGATGTTGTCTATCTATTAAGTTCATATTAGCATTGTGGATTTTACACTTCAACCTATGCTCTAATTCTCAAGGTGTCTCACTTGGTTTCATCACAATTTCCTTGAACCCCACAATCAATTGCACCTGAGATTTAGGCCTACTGAAGTCTTTATTCAACGCAGTTTGGATCTTTGCCAACCCAGCATTTGGGTTATCATTAGAGTACTTGATGTACGAAGTTAGCGTGCGATCTTGCAAAGCACTAACAAATGTTGCCTTCTTCATGTGATCATCTTTGATGCCCTGAGCTTCCCATACAGCTTTTATGACGAAGCAGAACTGTTCCGGGTCCTCATTTCCCAAGCCCTTAAACAAAGGCAGTTTCACTGAATTCGCCATGTTAAACTGTGGTGGGGGTGGTGGTGGTGTGGGCGAAGTTGCAGGGGGCGATGGTGGTGAAGTTGGAGGTGGTGTAGGTGGAGGTGGCAGTTGTAGGAACCCTCGTTTTATTAACTAAACTACACTTCATGGAGAAGCCTACGCTACTCCCTCTTCATCACTCAAAGGAGGTGAAATCAGTGGGCTATATTCGGGACCCTTTCTTTCTTCGTTTTTGTAAGTCTTTCCACTTTGCGTAGCTTCGAACATCAAGGTAGCCGCATAACCTGTTTTCCACATAATAACTTCTTAATCCAAGTGTTTAAAGACTTCAAGTACTTACCTCCCAGACCTTTGAAAAAGCATCACATATATGTGTATGTATGTTTTTTCTGACAGGGTCATCAGGGATCATTCTTATGGAAGAATGATTGCTTATGCAGGTGAATGGCATGAAGAGGTTCCTAATATTATGAGGAATCCAGTGGGAAGAGTTGTCTGACAGATCTATGAGGTTAGTATCATGTGTATAATATTTGATATTATGTGCTTATACTATGCCTATGTCCATGCCATAGCGGGTAACACTGAAGGATACATCAGTGGAATGAAAGCAATACAATCTATGATGTTAGATTGATGGGGCTGGCCCAGGTTCAACTTTAACTACGCCAAGCAACAAAACCCTAACTGACTGAGGTATCGACTGTGAATTCAGTCACAAATCCTCTTATGATGCGATCGAGCCAATGAATGATAGCGTGAGTGATCTTATCCTCAGAATCTTCCAGTCTCTGTACCAGCTCCGAGGTCCAGACAATAGGACCGTCAAGCCTCCACCTTCCTTGGCTATCCGCTAGCTTCGCGATCCTCTCATATAACTCAACTAGAAAGGAACATAAAAGGATCTCATGGATTTCTATATACAGGTACGTGTCCAGCCACTATTCCTTCATCAGCCGTGGGTTTTTATTCTCCTACACCGCGAATTTGTGGATCTTCCTGTCCAACCAGTCTTTGACCTCTTTTTTTAGTTGGATTCCAATGATACAACAACACACATCTCTCATGCAAATTCTGGTCTCGGCAACAAAACCATTTGTTGGATTTGTGGGGCCTGACCCAGGTTCAACATTAGTTAGCCAAACAAATACCTACACTACTGGCCCTTTCGGCATCAGCCTGCAAAGCGCAGACTGAAGTCTCACCCGAAGCAGTATGGGGGGATGCTGGAACCAAATTTCTGCACCCTGAGATGGTCGTGATGTCGGTTTATACCCTCTGCCCCTACTTTCGCGTAGGTTGTTAAGCCTTAGGGATCTGTCAGTCTACCATTTATTCTGCCCTTCAGTACCTCCGCGAAGGTGTACGATTGACCTTCGCGCAGCCCTAACTCATGGTCCAGGTACTTTCATGCAACTATGACGATGTATTGTATAGGTTCCCAAGTTATCTCAAGTGTCTTACTTATCTTACTAATCGATCATAGTTAGCGTCGCATAAACTGATATCCTTACTTACATTCAATTAACCGATATAATAGTATATATTCACACATCAAATAAACATTGTAAATTAAACCCAAAACGAAATACAATCATATGCATTAAAAGTAACTAAATACACAGTAATTGCAAAATACTTCTCTTTACTGATATCTTCCAATTTAATACAGACTCTATCTGCCCTGCACACACAGCTGCAGGGGTCCGCGCACTCAGCTACGGACTTCCACCCTAGGCCTCTGCACACTCAGTTGTAGAGCCTCTACTTATGCCAAGACCTGAAACACTTAGACTTCTCTACCAAAACTCCAATGCTTCACTCTTCACTACGTACAATTTACTTACCTAGCTCCTTTTTTATACAATCCCATGGTCTACCGACCATGGGTGGATCTTTACAACCAACTTGACACTTTACAAAATAAGGGTGGACAACCCTTTATGACTCTTGACGCCTTCATGCTTCGCGACCACAAAATGCTGAGACTTTACAACTTTATTACAAAATTGTCCCAAACATGGGCTTTTAGCCCCAAAACTGCTCTTGGGGGAACCCGTTCCCAACATATTGTTATGTTTATTTTTGAACTGACAATTGTGTGTTTATGGTAGTATGGTACAAGGGATTGCATGAAAAAAGAGAATACTATGAAATCTTGAAGAAGGCTCTAGTTGAGCTTTCCCTTCGAAGCATTGGGAACCCATGGGGATTGAGTCATGTTGTCTGTTGCTAGTTTGTGATTTTAGTGCTTTGTGATTTTCTTGCGATTGATTTGTAATTTTGTTTACATTTGGTGCATGGCCATGCCACTTTGTTGTGGTGTCATATTGCTATTGGTTTTCCATGGTTTTCTTCTTGTTTATTTCTTGTTCTTGTCTTTTATGTCTTAAGGGCCTTGGAAATTTGTTGGGGAAAGAGGAAATTTAATGGATCTCGGGGAGAGCTAAATAAAACCCAATCGGTAATGTAAGACCCAGATGAAGCCCAATGCATGTATAAAGGTAGTTGAAGGAAAGAATATTATAGCCAGTTGGATTTGTCGGGTCCATTGGGGTAAATGGAAATAGAAGGATAATCATGAGAAAGGTAACAAGATAAAGTAAGTGGATTTGAGGCATCATATGCCTTGGCTATGTTGGGAACTGTTGTTCTCAATGATTTGCATGTTGTGCACGGATAAAGGGAGTTCTCTTAACCTTGATATTATGAACAATGGTAATTATGTTGTGATCATGATTATGTTGATGTTTATATATATATATATATATATATATATATATATATATATATATATATATATATATATATATATATATATATATATATATATATATATATATATATATATATATATATATATATATCTGTGTGTGTATGTGTGTGTTTGAATGCCATTGTAGTAGTTTTACTCTCTGGGTGGCATTTGCAGGATGGAAAGCTGTTCAAAATACGGGGTTTTAGCAATTTCTACACATTTCTGACCACCTTCCCCTAATAAATCGATCTTGCTCTCGAAAATCGGGGCTGGCTTATCCATTGAGCCAGAACATACCTGTTTATATATATACATGGTCCTCAAGAATCTTGATTGTTTTATGTTAGTGTTTACATGTATATATATGTTTATGTATGTTTTTTCTGACAGGGTCATCAGGGATCATTCTTATGGAGGAATGATTGCTTATGCAGGTGAATGGCATGAAGAGGTTCCTAGTATTATGAGGAATCTAGTGGGAAGAGTTGTCTGACAGGTCTATGAGGTTAGTATCATGTGTATAATATTTGATATTATGTGCTTATACTATGCCTATGTCCATGCCATAGCGGGTAACACTGAAGGATACATCAGTGGAATGAAAGCAATACGATCTGTGATGTTGGATTGATGGGGCTGGCCCAGGTTCAACTTTAACTACGCCAAGCAACAAAACCCTAACTACTGGCCCTTTCAGCAACAACTTGCGTAGCATAGGTTGCAGTCTCACCTGAAGCAGTATTGGGGGATGCTAGAACCAGGTTTCTGCATCTAGAGGCCAGTGTGATCTGTATTCTGGGCCCTTATGGCCTAGATCTGCCTTCACGCAGATCTACCCTTTCTGGACAAACTAACTACAACATATCTATCTAACGACTTCTAGATCGTCATGAACGTATTTAATTGTACTTATTATGCATAAATATTACAGATCTACCCGTTTCATGTAGTAAATAAAAATTAATTCACATAAAATAGATTACAAAGTGAAGATACATAAACCTAAATAGAAGTAAATAACAAGACACAAATGCATCAGAATTTCTTCCCAAACAATCTTTCTTATGAATAAGCGTTAAATTATAGACTTTGTTGAAAATAGCAACAAGAAATGCTAAAAATAGAAGTGCTAAAAATAGCACTGTTATAAATAGAATTTCGTGATACATTCCAATTTTAGTTAGTCCCTGAACTAAAATTGAGAATTAAAATTCGAATTTGATCTTAGCAGTTGTTTGTAAAATAATTAATTAATTCATCTTGAGTTAATTAGTTGTAGGAAATCAAACATGAAGTCTATGTGGAGACATGCAACAGTTTCTCCATTGATTGAGGAAGTTATCCCTTGATTAGGGAGATCAGGATGAGTTGTACTTTGAGTTTTAATTAGTTAGCTTAGTTATCTAAGTTAAGTCTAGTTAGATTAGTTCCAACAGTTTGTGGAATTGATTGTGAGTTCAATTAGTTAATGCATGCATGCATGTAACTACTTCACTTCAGATAACTAAATATTCTCTCATAAATAACTCATGCATGTCAGTTCAGTCAGAGACCCAGTTGAGATCAGGTGATGGGAAAGTGTACTATCAGCTACAGGAATACTGCATGGAGGATATCTCTTGCATGTAGAAGGAATTCATTCCTTGGAGACTACGCAGTTACTTTTGAGTTTGATTGTTGTGTGATGAGGCCAATTCACATAGGTGGCAGCATTGGACCCCAAGAGAAACTGTGCAAGGAAATAAGAGGCTTGGAGTGCTTGAGGAAGGCATATTTTGTGTCTATTCAGTCTGTGAGCTGTATTGTTTGATTGTACTGAGAGCTGGATGGCTTGTGAGCTAATGCTTTGTGTAATCTGAACATATTTCCACTTGTACGATATTACAGAGATCAAGGTTTTTCGCTGAGGCTTTCCCCAGAGTGTTCTTCTGTGTTCATGTGTGATTGCTTTCTCATTTTCAGTTATGTGTGTTCTATTTGATCTTGCTCATATTCGATTAAGCTTCCGATTTTTTTTTGTAGAAGTAGATCTTGTATTTTGCTTTAGTATACTGCATAATCTGTTGATATATAGTGGGAAATTCTACATGGTATCAGAGCAAAGGTGATCAAAGCGAAGAACAATATACAAGAAGGGAGAAGTTCTAAGTTTAAAGTTCCTGAATATAGAAATCGAGTTCTTATCACATCTCAATTTCACCAATGGCGTTCAGTGGTTTAAGACTTGAGTATGCCCTTAATGGTAGCTCAAATTATATAGCCTAGAAGGATCGCATGGAAGTAGTATTAGAGGACAATGGTCTAAAGGACTTCATTGATCAAGAAGTCCCCAAGCCGGCAGCAGCTAATGCTACAGAATTGGCGGAATGGAAGAAATGTGTGGCTAGAGTGAGGAGAATACTTCTGGAGGGAGTTCAAGACCACATAGTCTCGAGTCTCCATGGGAAGGAGACACCATTTTCAAAGTGGAAAACATTGAAAGATATATATTAGAACAACAGCAATCAGAGGAAGCTGGCACTGAACGACAAGCTTCAGAAAATCAAGTGTGAAAAGGACGACACAATCTCTACATATGTGAACAAGCTCACCACCTGCAGGGATGAGCTTGGAACTATAGGGATCATGATAGCTGATGATGACATGGTGAGTCTAGCTCTCCTCGGTCTTCCTAAGAGCTAGCATAGCTACCAAGACTCAGTAAATGGAAGAGATAAATTGACAGATTGGGAATGACTTTGGTCAGATTTGATGCAGGAGGAGATAAGAAGAAGCACTAGAGATGGATCCTCATCAAATCAAGATGATGAGGAAAATCTAGCCTTAGCGATTAAGGTGAGGAAAGGGAAAGGGAAGGCGTCCCATTCCAAATCCAGTTCTTCCCATGGTGGGAAGAAGTTTGACAAATCGAAAGTGTGATGATTTTATTGTCATGAGGTGGGCCATTATGCTACGAATTGTCCACAGACGAAATCCAAGAAGGGACCGTTGAAGGGATCAGGTGGTGAGGAACTGGCCTCATAGTTCGAGTTGGATTTCTCTCTCATCGCATGCATGGTTTCATCCATGGTGGGATGCGTTTGGTACCTGGAGAGTGGAGCTTCGTTCCACATGACCAGTGACAAGAATCTTTTCAGTACCTTGGAGGAGAAGGATCTCCAGATGCAGATTGAGATGGGCGATGATGGAAAGTACCATGTTTCAGGTGAAGGTATGGTTGTGTTTAAGAGGGGGCATGGAGCTCCTCTCACCCTAACTGATGTAAAGTATGTACCAGTTCTGAAGAAGAATCTTGTGTCCATTGCTATGCTAGAAGATAAAGGCTATGATGTAGTCTTTAGTAAAGGAAAGGTATTCCTGAGGCATATCGGCACTGGACAGACCAAGAGGATCAGGATTCGAGTAAAGAATCTCTACAAGTTGGAGGTAGATGACCGTGCTGCTTTGAGTTCTAAAGCTGAGTTGGTGCAAAGCCAAGATGTTGGTGAGCTATGGCATAGAATATTGGGCAACTTGCACCATGGAGCCCTAAAGATCATGCAACAGATTTCTACTGGACTTCCCAAGGGAAAACTGGAGCATACAGATACATGCAAAGGTTGTACCTTGGGTAAGTACGCGAAATATTCCTTTCAGTATCGAGACAGTAGAGCTAGAGCAATCCTAGAGCGAGTTCACACAGATTTTTGTGGACCATTCTCTATAGCCTCCACCGCTATGTTAGAGTCGGTCTTATCAGTACTCCGTCAGAGATCAAAACTCTTTCTGCATTTCATTTTTAGGAGTCCCGCTCCATTCACTCAGCTGCATTCCGCTAGGGGCATGCCATAATCTGACGAAAAAGGTCTTGTTAGTCAGTTCCCCTCATGTCTGGCACCTGCTGGCTCAAGTCTTTTGTCAAGGTTCACTAAAGTCCATGACAGTCAATGTTCGATCTTTTAATGGACGAGAGTCATTTTCAGTCATTAGGTCTAGGGATCAGATAAATTGGTCTTCAAACATGTCCAATAAAGCCATGCAGGCCAGAGGGAGGCCCTTACAAAGTTATGATTCAGAGATTTTCATCGTCATGTTGACAGATTACGACTGTTCTTCAAAACTTTGTTTTGAAGAAAAGTCAAACAATGTGTAATTTGTGATAATTTTCAAACAAAAAGGTTTCCACTTGATCTCTTTAGGTGCAGTCATGTTTTCCTTGGCCAAGCGTCATGTCATGCGACCCCTGCAAAGTGCCCAAAAAATTTCATCATTTTAGCTAAGAATTCAAAGGGAAAAGTGAAATTCATTATTGCATTAAATCAATGAAAAGTGTCAAAATGAAACATTATCAAAGTGGGTTTTGAAGAAGCAAAAATTAAACCCATGACTCCAAGGTCTTTATATACAAGTTTCCACAAGCAACTAAATCATTGTGCACACCAAGGTCATAGAGAAACATAGCAAAGTGATTGAGAGTGCAAAGCAGGCGTTTGGAGTGAGTTTGGAGTCGTTTTCAGGAGCGCGGTGCACATAGGTGGTGCGGCGCACAGAGCGCGACCCCAGAGTAGTGGAAATACATGGGCGCAGTGCACACACAGAGCGCGACGCACTGGGTTTGCTACGCGGCGCACACCCACAAAGGCTCGAAACTTTTTCCAAATTGCATCAAGTCGCCTTTGAAACCCCTCAAATCGATAGGTAGGCTCTAAATCTTAATGGCTCATGTATGTTTTTGAAGGTTATGGTGGTTCATGGCTATGTATAATTGCAACAAAAACTCATAAAACCTACCACTAGAAAACATCAAAGCCATGGTTGCTAGGGTTGCAAAATTGTGGTATTGATGCCAAGGCTCCTCCACCCTTTCATTTTTCGCCTTCTTTCCATTTTTCCCTTTCCCCCTATTCCATTTTTCCCATCTTTCCCTACCCTAAAACAGTACTAAACCTCTATTCCCTATCCCCTCCACTCATTTCTCAATGTAAAACCCCAAAACCCTTCCTTATAAAATCCCCAAACCCTCCTACATGTCCCTAAAACAAAACTTCTCCCCATAATCCCTAATCCCATCATATTAATCCCCTTCCTAACATTCCCTTTTTTGCATTGTTCGCCTTGGTGGCGGTGTTCATAACAACACATTGTTTGACTACCATCATCAAAGGGCAGTCCAAGCACAGTCCATATACAGCAGTCATGGCATCTGAGCATTCATCGGAGTACGATGTGGAAACACAAAGTGATTCATACTCAGAAGAACAGGCTCCCCGAAGACATCATAAAAGTGGAAAACATGTTAGGGATGAGCCAACCACCCTCACAGAATTGCAGGCATGCCCTCTTGCTATGTCATGTTTCCAGCATCTATCATGTTTTGAATTTTTTCAAAGAGTGGCTAATGTTCGAGTTCATCATGAGTTGGCCCGTCTTTTTGTGCTTCACCTACATGGAGATCACTCTATCTTGGCCGGTGTCATCTTCACACTGACACCTGAAACTGTCTCATTAGCAGCCGGCATACTGAATGTTGGAGAACCATGGCACAAGAAACAGAAGGTTGATCGGCAACATTATGAGCCTTACATTAAGACCAGTTTCTTGAGGCAGTTCACAAGAGTCTTTCCATTCCGATATTTGAAAGATGAATATGCTCCACTCATGAAGTTGATCATGAAGTACTTCAGCTGTGAGGGGAGGTTCTCTCATCTATATGCCTATCACATCAGGTTGCTCATGCACTTTACCAAGGTACGGGTGATGAACATCCCATATTTCATTTGCAGGAACATAGAGAGGATGAACACCTTCATGCAGCACAAGAACCCTCAGTAGCAACTTAACCGTGTTTATCACTTTGCTCTTATTAAGATTTTGGTGGTTCATCAGCTGGGATTGCAGGGCATTACTTGGGATGATTTCATCTCCCATGACCTCTTCAACTCTTCACAGGTATTATCAGAGGTTGAACATGAGAGAGGTGGTCCTTCTCATTAGTATGAGTGCCATGAGACCACTACTGTGCCAGTATTCATCACCTATCAGAGAGGCAGTAGACATTTGTTTGCAGCAGCAAAGCGAGTGTTATCTCCACCCTGGGTGGAAGGGGCCTCGCTTCCTCCATCAGCATCATAGGAACAAGACAAAGGCAAGGAGCCAGTGCAGGATGAGGGGCCTTCAGGTGAGCCATCAGGTAAACGAGAGACTGAATTCATTCTCCTTCATGATGATGATACAGATACAGATCCGCAAAGTGCACAGCTTAAAGAGATCATTCAGGAGCAGCAAGCAGAGATTCAAGCCTTGTCCCTTGATTTGGAAAGGGCCAAATGGAACATTAAATATCTGGAGTAGAGGAACAAATAGCTGGAGGATCAGAAAGTGATCATGGAGCTACAAAACATTCGTGAGCATCGCCAAGCTGCACAAAGGAGAAGAGTTGAGCTCATGTCATTGGAGCAAGAGATTAATGAGTATCGGGAGGCCAATCTTGAGCGAGTTAACATGCACTTAGAGAGGCTGTTGGACAAGTCTGACAAGGACCATGCATTGCTGAGACACATGGCTTTCCACTACATGGCGTGAAACAAAGTGTGCGAGGCCCGAATCAGGAGTTTGAAGGCAAAATTGAGCAAAGCAACAAAAAGGAAAAAGAGGCAAAAGGAGCAAGATCGGCTTTGAATCTTGGCTAAGGCCTCTGTGGCCCAGCATAGCACCTCATAGAGGATCTCCAGCCCAAATTTCAAGAAATTTGGGCAATTTGGTCACATGGCAAATTTTTGGTCACAACACAGGTTTTTTCTCCCTGTGCACCCTGCCACTGGCACGGCTGTTATAGACATTTTTGGGCCCTACAAACCCAAGCATGAAATGTCCATAAACCAAGGGCTCCTAAGTCCCTAAAAGTGTTGTTCTAACCCCTAAAGGAACAAGGTCAACAGATTACAGCTTCTCCCAGAAGTTCTCCATGAGAAACTGCTCAGAATTGGTCAAAACAGGATCATTGCAGCTGCTCCATTGGCTAAGTGCATTGCATCTCACCCAAATACACTGTGAGGGTGAATTGAATTTCAAAAGTCCCTTCTGTAGGGTGCGATGGGTGAGAAATGACAAATGGCAGTGTCATTCCGCGAGGTGGAGAGGCAATGGAAGCTTCCAGAATCTTCTCCTGTGACACTTGCCTCACTGAATTCGACCAAGGATGAGTAAGAGGCCATCAATCTCCAAGTGGAAGCAAGAACTATCAGAGAGAAGACACTAATCAAATCACAAGATAACTCATCCCCCTTATAGATATCTATATATGGATCCCTCATCCCAGAGATCCGGAGGCTGGAATTTTGCATATTGTAAGGAATTGTTGTTGGTTTCTAGAGACAAACATCAGATTGTTGGGTGATCGAAGATTTGTTTGAGGTGAAGAGGGGCTTATTTGCTGGGAGGTTGATGCTGGGTCGGAACAACTGGTTGTAACTCCTCCTGGCTCTTTTCTTGTTTATCAATAAAAGCTATTTGAGTTTTCCTCCATGCTTTTGTATCATTGATGCTTGTTACATTTGTATGGTCAATTTACATCTGATCCTAGATTGTTTATGATTATACATCCATGTCTTTGTATAGTTCTATGCTTCTGTGATCTTACAGGTACTTTGTGAAGCTAGGCGTGCAAGGGAGCAGGTAGCTAAGGACTATCAAAGAAGAGAGGGATTGAATCGAAGGATTAGCGCAAGACATAGGTTGGTCTTTCTGTTCCTCTCTATCTATAATTCATAAAGGAAAAACAAAAGTAGTTTTTCTTTGTTTGTTTCTAAGGCAGCTATCACACCTTAGTGGGATAGAGCAGTTCTAAATAGGCACTTTTCCCTGTAACAAAATGGCGACTCCACTGGGGAACTAATTAGTTTGTTTGTTTAACATTCCTTGTTGTCTATTTCATAAACTTACAAGTAGCATTCGAACTGCATTTGCCATAACAAATGCAAAGTAGATAACTGCTGCTTCAATCCATCCACTGGATCTGTTTATGATTTAAGCAACTGATTCACAAACTATCTGATTGCCCTTGTGATAGCTCTTAGATCCTCCTTAGATGTACCCCTGATTGTTGCATTACTGATTGCTTTTTGCTCGGCCAAAACCCAATAACTGAACTGCAAACTATGACCTGGAACCCGAAAAGAGTCTTGTTTCTGGCCCAGCGTAGGTACTATTCAGAGATTCTGAATTTCAACGCACTTCCCAAGCGGACAACCTACGCTGCATTTCAGATTCTCTGTGTTACAGGTGCGCTGATCAGACTAGCTCTGTGCAGTTTTGGTTTCTGTGGTTCATTCTTTCCAGTTCTATTCTTGAATTCTGCTGCCCGTGATCAGTATATGTAAGTTTGAAACCCCTTTTCCTTACTGTTATTCCGCCTCCTTTGTACAAAAAAACTGTAGATGTTTTTATGTGTTTGTTGAGTCATTTACAGTTCTCCTTTACAAAAGTAGTGCAATCGTATTGTCGCCCTTTGATTTGAAACTGTCGCAAGTGTCGATTTTAATCGTAGGAAAGAGTTTGATTACTATTCATGGTCGATTATCCTGTTACTATTGCTTTTGGTCTGAATTTGTAATTTTCTGGTGTCAAGAACAAGTATTCATTTCAAAATCGTAAGGTGTTTTAATCGTCTCCATTTTTTTGATTTCGAAAAGAAACTTGTTGATATTTGTCGCTTGAAAATAAATTCAGATTTGTGCATCAACTTTCTTTTTAGCATTCATATACTAAGAAAGTTGAAAAACAAATACATGCATGTGCATTTGCATATAGATAGTCTGATTGGCTTGATTTAGGAAAGTGCATTTAGAGTGTGCTCTTTGCTCTTTGTGAAAAGATTTTGTCTCTCTTTTCCCTAGTAGCTAGGATTTTCATTGCATAAAAGAGATAAAAATTTTGTTTATCATCTTAGATTTCATTTTAGGAATTACATCTACATCTCGTGGTGAACCCGAAAGGCAAACTTCATAAACAAGATCAAATTAAAATAAATTCAATGAATCTAACAACGCTTTGGAACTTAACGCACAACATTTAGAAGTCTAGGCTAGAGATGTATTCCGGCGTCGTAAAGCCTGGTAACTGTTGTTCTCACTGATGGTTGGGTGATTCCTCCACTTTGAGACGATAAGTGCCAGTACAGAATTGTGCTCCCATGTACCATCGAGTATATTTTGGGAGACCCCAATAGGCTTAATCCTTTATCCATAGGAAGCCGTGTCTGTCGCCCTATCGATCGCAATGCACTGAACACGGCATTCGGGAAGATTGACTGTCGTACCGTAAAAAGTATTTTGCAATTTTGCGATTGGTTTGGTAATCCCTCTACCTAGATTTTCAGAGAAGTCCCTTTCGTTCCTTTTCAGACTCCTTAACAGAAAAGGTCCATCTGAGCACTTGTCACTTCAGGCTCATTAAAAATCGAAGGCGACTAGAGTCATCTTTTGTTTTTTCTCGACTCTTAAAAACTGAAAAAACAAGTTGTGTCAAAGCGTCTAAAATTTATTTTAAATGGAATATTCATTACCCCTTTCCTACGTTGATCTTGGGTTGAGAAAATGGAGTCCACCAACCAAGGAATTCCCCTTGGAGAAAATCCTAGTCCCTTCTCCTCTTGGGGAGATGTTGGTGCACCCCATATGGCCACATTGTCGCTTCCAGGACTGACAATTGGTTTGCCTGTATGGCTCCTCTCAACCTCTGTCGTTCAGAACACCACAATTCCTGAATAATCGAATCAACAACTAGACGAGTCCAGAGTTACCCACCAACCTTCTACTTCCTCTAATTCTTCCTCTCCTCCTTCCTCTTCGCTTGATGGGGCTGGTAAAGCCAAAATTCAAGTACCTAAGGAGAAGAAGGAAAAGAATAAGAAAGAGAAGAAGAAGAAGGAGCCAAAAGCAAATGGGGGCAAACGAGTGTTGTCTAGTGAAAATCCACACACTGCACCAACCAAGCCTAAATCGCCATGTGTCATTTGCAAGGGAGACCACTATCACAGAGATTGTCCTTGCATCCCTCCGATCTTAAGGGACTGGTCTCCTTGTTTGCACAACCCGGTGTGGTCAACCTCTGATGATCATGTTGAAAACACCGTCAACTAGTGAAAGTGAAGTCCCAGGGCAAAAAGGAAAATATATATTTCCTTGTAGACTGTGCGAAGGCGATCATGTCGTCCACCATTGTCCCTTCTTAGATGAAGCTAAAAGAGTTTTGGATGATCGTCCGGTTTCACCGTTATGACTTCCTCCTGGATATAAAAAACTCTCGCCGAGTCCATCACTAGTTGAAAATTCGGCTGGCCCGCTCAGGTGGTCGGCCAAAGCATCTATCATTGAAGATAAACCATCTGAATCCATACCAGATGAAAGTCAAAAGGTCGAGGCAGCAGTTGACCCGGTCTTGCCTTCAGAGGTTCCATCTTCAGATGATACAGTCACTGAAGAGAACAAGGATGACACTGTCCAAATTCTTTTCATAATCACAGACTCCAACGAACATGGGGGCAATTTACCCGTTCCTTTACCGCAGGAGGGAAGTTCGTCAGAGTCGTACCCAGCCGTCTATTCGGTCCCACCTCCAAGCAACCTAGTTGTTTCCTTCGATTGGAACTAACTAGGCAGACCTCGTTTACCAGCTAGTGTACCATTCCGAATTATTGTTCAAATATATAGAATGGTTGTGGCTGGTACCATCATAGATGAAGGGGCTTCTGTGAGTATCCTTTCCTGAACTGCTTGGAAAGCGCTTGGTTCACCATCACTTTTGCCTGAGATGAGAAATCTAATAGGCTTCGACAAAGGAACTAGTTGACCGTTAGGGATCCTTCCCAATGTGCCCATAACGTTGAGGGGCAAAACCATTCACATGAACGTAATGGTAGTCCAAGGACCCCTGGATTACAATCTACTCCTTGGACGAGACTATATTTATTGCATGGGAGAAATTGTCTCCTCACTCTTTAGAGTAATGTGTTTTCCGCACGAAGGAAGAGTGGTCAAGCTCGTAGACCAGCTTTCATTTCCCAGATCATACAGAGCAAATAGTCATATACCATCCCTGAATGGTCTTTTCATGCAAGAAATGTCTCAATCTCCAGTCCGTCCACCCGATGAGTGCGAGTGATTCGGAGGGACATGACTGAAACCCAGGGGGCATGCACCCTGGTCTACTTCGGTAGGAAAACTCTGGGTATAGGGTAGGTTTCCGCGAGAGAATATGACTAGTCTGTACTCCCGTCTGTGATTGGAAGAGGGGGTTATTCTAGAACAAGATTCTCTTGTCAAAGTTATGTGAGTGGAGCAGCCTCCTTCACTCACCTTTGTTTATCTCGGTAGACATCGCTGAAGAAGTGTTTTGTTTGCGCTGTGAATAGAACAATCTTTGGGTAACCTGTAAGAGGTAGGCCTCTCTCAGTAAAACAAATGTTTTAACGGACTAGAGAAGGGGTAACCTTGAAACTCTGTTTTATACGTGGGAGCATGCAAACCTTTTGGAGTGCAAGCGAAGAGCGACCATTTATTTTTTAAATTTGTAGGTCCTCTAACCCTTTAAACTCGTAGGATTGGTCGTTTCCTAACTTTCATAAAGAAAGTATGTGGGGCAAAAAGCTAAAAATTGTCGTTTTATATGAGACATTTTTATTATACGACTGGATTAATCGAGTAGTTTTAGCACATAGTTCAAGCTCGTTAAAAAATAAACATAAGACATGAGCAAATGTTTCCCCCGCGTTTAAGCTCGTTAAAAAATGAACTATTCCCCGGTAAATAACCGTCGTGAATGTACTACTTCAGCCGTTAAAGCCTTGGTCGTGTTTGCACCGTCACCTCCACTTTTTCATTGGCCGATCATTCACCTCCATTTGATTGTTTACCCATTTTCAGGAACAGCTGTGAAGAGTGATTTCACTAGCCATCCTTGTGACACTGCCGTGATTGGAAAATTCCAAACCTTACCTGGAATCAGCTGCTACCCGTTTTATCACTCGTTCCTCAAAAGACGAGTATCCTTTAATCTCTTTTCAACTAACTCGTAAAATATGAAAAGATTGACGAGCCATTGGCCTCTCCAACTCGTTAAAGGGACAGGAAGTGCTATCCCTCCTCTAGATTTTAATCTTTTTGGACCTGAGGGATTATTACACAAAAAGATCAAGCGCTTGTTTTGTTCGACTCGTTAAAAGTATCGAAAATTCATCCCTTCTGTATTGTTTTATACTTTTTTGGACTTAAGGGATTAGATGACGAAAAAGGAATTTTGGAGTTACCTTTACGTTCCTTTTCAGACTCTCTAAAATTGAAAAGGACCGAGTTATCTTTGTCGTTAAACTTGTTAAAAAGATTAATAGCGAAAAACTTGTCTATAGACGAGAATGAGTTTCACTATCGCTAGGCTCGTTAAAACATAGCGATGGGTTTGCCTGAAGGGCGAATTATAGAACAAGCATATGTTATCCTTCTCAAGCTTGACAAAAATAAAAAGGTACTGGTCAGCAATGACTGGGGAAAATTGGGAAGAAAACTTGAAGAAACTTCGTTGGTAGCAAGTCACTCTTGAACATGACACTTCCACTCCATGTTCGCGTCGGGTTGGGTTGTTTCATTCACCGGTCACATCACCATGGTCATGCCATACCATCCACATTTGGGGTTAATGCTACCAATCCATCACATCAGTGTCGCCGATATGTTCAAGAGAAGTCATTCAGTGGATTCACCTGTGTCTCACCCACTACCATACATTATACTCCATTCTTTCATGACCGCCACCCTGAACCTTATATCACCAGATCGTTTTCACCTCCATTAAAATCATTTGCTCTGTTCCGTGTCATTGATGTGGGATTCATTAAGGCCCTCCTGTGACGGATCACTTCTTTTCGACATCAGCTCATTATCCAAGAAGTTGATCTAGGAACACCCCATTCAGTACTTTGAAGCTTGCATGCCTCAATGGCAAGTTTCTCACTTCCGGCGACAGGTTTACATCAATGGCCTTTGACCGAAAGATTTTGCGCGGTGTTTGACACCAAGTCCTTTATTCACACCACGTGAATTGTACTGCAGTACCTTGAGGGTCATTATCATTATTGGTGATTCCTCTCGCGCTTGTTATCAGTTTACATCATTGACTGGTAATCAAGCGATGTCTTTCCATGTTCAACTTCAGAACATTTCTCACATGGATTCTTCGAGTGAAGATCGGACGATATTGAAGACCCCGAATCTAGTTTCATCCATCTGGGCTGCGATATATATTCAGGGAAATAAAGACATTAAATGTACATCATTGCTGCACAGATAATCATCCACTTAAAAGGATGATGGCTCTATCAGAATCATTAGTCTACACTCAGACGATTGTCTGTCCTATGTACATGAAAATGAATTTATAAAGCTGAGCATGGGAATGCCCGCCTCAGCTAGATCATGAAAATAGTATGAAGATAATGTATTGTATTGTATCTTATTACAGGTCTCCTCCCAGCATTGAAAGAACTTTGGATCCTCGTATTAAAGCATTTCACCCGACACCAAAAGATTAACAACCTCATACTTTAGGGGGCAACTGTTAAAGACATTTTTGGGCCCTACAACCCCAAGCATGAAATATCCATAAACCAAGGGCTCCTAAGTCCCTAAAAGTGTTGTTCTAACCCCTAAAGGAACAAGGTCAACAGATTACAGCTTCTCCCAGAAGTTCTCCATGAGAAACTGCTCAGAATTGGTCAAAACAGGATCATTGCAGCTGCTCCATTGGCTAAGTGCATTGCATCTCACCCAAATACACTGTGAGGGTGTGTTTCATTTCAAAAGTCCCTTCTGTAGGGTGCGATGGGTGAGAAATGACAAATGGCAGTGTCATTCCGTGAGGTGGAGAGGCAATGGAAGCTTCCAGAATCATCTCCTGTGACACTTGCCTCACTGAATCCGACCAAGGATGAGTAAGAGGCCATCAGTCTCCAAGTGGAAGCAAGAACTATCAGAGAGAAGACACTAATCAAATCACAAGCTGACTCATCCCCCTTACAGATATCTATATATGGATCCCTCATCCCAGAGATCCAGAGGCTAGAATTTTGCGTATTGTAAGGAATTGTTGTTGGTTTCTAGAGACAAACATCAGATTGTTGGGTGATCTAAGCTTTGTTTGAGGTGAAGAGGGGCTTCTTTGCTGCGAGGTTGATGCTGGGTTGGAAAAACTGGTTGTAACTCCTCCTGTCTCTTTTCTTGTTTATCAATAAAAGCTATTTGAGTTTTCCTCCATGCTTTTGTATCATTGATGCTTGTTACATTTGTATGGTCAATTTACATCTGATCCTAGATTGTTTATGATTATACATCCATGTCTTTGTATAGTGCTATGCTTCTATGATCTTACAGGTACTTTGTGAAGTTGGGCGTGCAAGGGAGCAGGTAGCTGAGGACTATCAAAGAAGAGAGGGATCGAATCGAAGGATTAGCGCAAGACAGAGGTTGGTCTTTCTGTTCCTCTCTATCTATAATTCATAAAGGAAAAACAAAAGTAGTTTTTCTCTGTTTGTTTCTAAGGCAGCTGTCACACCTTAGTGGTATAGAGCAGTTCTAAATAGACACTTTTCCTTGTAACAACGACGCTTAGGATTGGGAGCTCCAAATCATAAATGGCTTGCATTTTTGGATTCAGCATGAAAATTCATGCTTGCTGGTGCATGGACAAGAAATTTGGGCATGATTTGAGTCCCCAGGAGGTCAAAAACACTAAAAAAATGACCTCTCTGCCCCTATTTTGACACACAGGAAGCAATCTTGGGAGAATGAGGTTCTAGAGGGGCAAATGAGCACCAAATTCAGAAATTCCACTTGGGTTGGAAAGTAGACAGGCTAGGATTTCCAACAAGCAAACTTGGGCACAATTTGAACTCCTACAGGTACCTCAAAATCGCCTCCAAAGTGGTGCAATGCATATATATTTAGGCACAACGCATATAGAAATAAAGGCCAAAATCACTTCCACTTCGCAACATTTCGATTCGCGACTTTCTCCAAGTGGGCCCGCTCATCTACACTACACTTTTTTTGGCACCTAAGGCAAAATTTAAAGTATTTCCACTAAAGGTTGGCTTCTATCCAAGTGCCAAAGGAAGGTGAGCAGTCACCCAAGCCATTTGTCATTTTTGTAACGTTACACCTATAACTAATGGTTGGCTTTCCACCTCCACTTTGTAATGATTCGAAAAACTCCCCAACTCTTGGTCGTTCTATTTCTTCATGGCATAGTCTATTTATTGTATGCAAACCATTTGCAAAGGGTTGGTAGGAGAGTTCTGAGAAAAAGTGTGGGAGGAAAAAGCCCAGCACTATCACTGTATAGTTTTGACAGAGAAATAATTAAATGGTGCAGCTCTGATTTATAATATTCTTGTGGTATGAGTTTTGGCATGTGTTTTTCTCTCTATTTCATATGTATCATGTGTTGTTTTGCAGTCCATTCATGATCGTTTCTAGCTGAATACTTTTAAGTGAGAAAGGTAGAATTCAGTCATTGCTCTGCCTTGAGGAAGTGTTCATATTTTATGTGTTTTCTTCTGCCTGGAAAGGATTCATACATTAATGCCCTGTTCAGCTTTCTTAAACAGTCTTTTCACCTCATGTAAATTCAATTCGATTGGTAAAACTTCATGCCTATCTCGCCTTATGAAATATCATGTGCCTTTGGTTAAATCTCTGCTCATGCTGTCCTTGTCCCATGCAGCCCAGAAAACCCAATCATTTATCAAATTACCCCTTTCCTATCTATTTACTAGCCTAGAATTAGTTCCCATTTTTAGTCATCTCGCACCTTATTGCTCATTTTATCGAGATTGACTGGAGAGAGCCCTCTCCTGTCCTCGTAGGGCTAGCTACAAGGATGAGCTTGGTTTGATGTGGCCTTGAACCTCGCCTTCCTTCAGCCTAAGGCAGATTCGAGTGCTAACATAGTGGCGACTCCACTGGGGAAGAAAATGGTTTGCTTGAAGATTGTTTTGCCCCAGTACATATCTCAAGTTCAAAGCTGATTGTTGATGGTGAACAACGATCAGACATAAGAAGACGGCTGAAATCATTCACCTGGCGACTCCTTTCACTGAAGAATCCAGCAACCGGTGCTTCATGGTGACTCCACTGCAGAGGGATCAGTAGCTTTGAGATTTTTTAGAATGGAGCGGATTGCAAGAAGACACGCTCCCATGAGCCGAGATCACATCCCAGGTTTTCCAAATAAAATTCCGAAGGTAGATTGGTCAAGGAATCTGCCTACGTTTAAATATGATGGTAAGAAGGATGCTGCTTTACATCTAGTCCGATTTCACATGCATATTCGCAAGTTGAAGGTTGATTTTCCTGAAGATTGCTTAATGAAGATATTCCTGGCCACTCTAGAAGGTGAAGCCCAATCTTGGTATGAAAGTTTGCCGCCTGCTTGTATTTACTGTTTAAAGGATTTTCATGCCATGTTCTTTGAGAAGTATGAAGACTCTTATCCAGCATTAAATTTAGTTCATGACGGATGTAAATACGTTGATGGTTTTATTGAAAGCCTTGAAAAATATTATGAAGATGATAATTTCATGGATGAAGAGATCATGGAAGCCCTGTGTGAAAACCCATTTCAGCAGTATGAAGATGATCATGAAAATTTGCAACAGAATCAAAGCTATAGTACAGTGGAAGATGAAGGAATTTTGCATCTTGACAGTCAACAGGAATTACATGAAATGGATCAGCATTCTGAGGAAAATTTGTACACTCCTTCACTTGAAAATATTGAAGAAAATGACTGTTCGTGCAAGAGAAATCGAAAAGAATTATCTCCTTTGTCTGAAAATGAAATAGATCAACTCTTAAACAGTCATGTTCCAGCTCAAGTTAACACAGATCTGCAGTGTGCACATGGTCAAGAAGGTGATGGTGGAAATTTTTCCTCTTCTAAAAAGGATAATAGTGCTGTGGGCAGCTTTATAGATCAGTAGGCTGAAGATTTCCATATGGTTGGAAATGATGAAAGAAGAAGTTTTGTTTCAGATCTGGTGGAAACAAAAGATGGTATGCAAGAAAATGATGTTCCAATCTCAGATAATGGGGATGATAAATCAGATCAAGAGACAAATGGTGAGGAGGAAAAAGAGAGTTTCATGGTTGAGGCTGCCTCAAATGGAGAAAACGGAGGTACAGACCCAACTGACCTTATCTCACCAGAACTAGATCTTCATGAGGAGGTATCTCATTCTCTCTATGAACAGCAAGATGAGATATTTGTTCAAGTAAGTGAAAAAGCTCTGGGTGAATTTATGCGAGATGATATAAATGATTGTGTTGGGTTTCAAGAATCATTTGAGGTTTCTTTTCTCATGATTGATGAATGCAAAGACAATCTGGTTGTCATATCATATGAAGATGACCTACCATATATTCATACTTCACAAGATCAGACCATTCAGGATACCCTTTTAGATTCCTCCTCATATGTCTCATGTTTTGAAATGTTTGTTGAAAAGGAGATTTGTTCATCCACTTGTTCAAATTTTTTTGAAGACCCGGAACATACTCTTATTTATGGAGAAAGACCAGAATCAAGAGAAAAAGATACCTTGTTTTTCTAGGAAGAGGTCAATCTTCATGTTTTTCAGGATCCAATGGCAAATTTGTTGCAGTCAGTAGTGAAGGTGATTATTTCAGTATTCAGTGATGAAGGAGATCATGGTCAACTATGTTTTTGGATGCCCAGTTACCAGTATCTGTTGTTGACCAGGAGATCTGATCAGGAGAATCAATCAAGAAGGCATCTGCTTGATTGGTTATATTGGAAGACACATTACACATGATTGTACATATTTCATTAATATGCAGGTGGCTCTCATCATAATTTGAAACCCTCAAATCTTGATGGACTGCTGCCATTGAATAAGTTTTGTCAGTTCTTGTTTTAGTTAAGTCAGTCATGAGTCATTTCCTTTTGCATTGAGTCAGTTTTTTCAGTCATGTTGGTTTCATAATTAAATCAGTTTAAGTCAAGTTTCAGTCAATAAATGCGTCGAAGTCTTGTGTTTTTTATCGAAATAATGACTCTGTAGCCCAATGGACGAAGGCACTGTCTAGCTCTTCCAGAGATCTGTTGTTCTTGGCACCTCCAAGGAGCTACCATGCCCCCATTGGAGCCAATGTTAGAGTCGGTCTTGTCAGTCCTTTGTCAGAGATCAAAACTCTTTCTGCATTTCATTTTTAGGAGTCCCACTCCATTCACTCAACTGCATTCCGCTAGGTCATGCCATAATCTAACGGAAAATGCCTTGTTAGTCAGTTCCCCTCATGTCTGGCACCTGCTGGCTCAAGTCTTTTGTCAAGGTTCACTAAAGTCCATGACAGTCAATGTTCGATCTTTTAATGGACGAGAGTCATTTTCAATCATTAGGTCTAGGGATCAGATAAATTGGTCTTCAAACATGTCCAATAAAGCCATGCAGGCCAGAGGGAGGCACTTACAAAGTTATGATTCAGAGATTTTCATCGTGATGTTGACAGATTACGACTGTTCTTCAAAACTCTGTTTTGAAGAAAATTCAAATAGTGTGTCATTTGTGCTAATTTAAAAAAAAAAAGGTTTCCAGTTGATCTCTTCAGGCGCAGTCATGTTTTCCTTGTCCAAGCGCCATGTCATGCGACCCCTGCAAAGTGCCAAAAAAATTTCATCATTTTAGCTAAAAATTCAAAGGGAAAAGTGAAATTCAGTGTTGCATTAAATCAGTGAAAAGTGTCAAAATGAAACATTATCAAAGTGGGTTTTGAAGAAGAAAAAATTAAACCCATGACTCCAAGGTCTTTATATACAAGTTTCCACAAGCAACCAAATCATTGTGCACACCAAGGTCATAGAGAAACATAGCAAAGTGATTGAGAGTGCAAAGCACACGTTTGGAGTGAGTTTGGAGTCGTTTTCAGGAGCACGACGCACACACAGATGGGTGCGGCGCACATAGGGAGCATGGCGCACAGAGCGCGACCCCAGAGTAGTGGAAATACATGGGCGCGATGCACACACAGAGTGTGGTGCACTGGGTTTGCTACGCAACGCACACCCACAAAGGCCCGAAACTTGTTCCAAATTGCATCAAGTCGCCTTTGAAACCCCTCAAATCGATAGGTAGGCTCTAAATCTTGATGGCTCATGTATGTTTTTGAAGGTTATGGTGGTTCATGGCTATGTATAATTGCAACAAAAACTCATAAAACCTACCACTAGAAAACATCAAAGCCATGGTTGCTAGGGTTGCAAACTTGTGGTATTGATGCCAAGGTTCCTCCTCCCTTTCATTTTTCCCCTTCTTTCCATTTTTCCCTTTCCCCCTATTCCATTTTCCCCATCTTTCCCTACCCTAAAACAATACTAAACCTCTATTCCCTATCCCCTCCACTCATTTGTCAATGTAAAACCGCAAAACCCTTCCTTATAAAATCCCCAAACCCTCCTACATGTCCCTAAAACAAAACTTCTCCCCATAATCCCTAATCCCATAATATTAATCCCCTTCCTAACATTCCCTTTTTTGCATTGTTCCCCTTGGTGGCAGAGTTCATAACAACACATAGTCTCACTACCATCATCAAAGGGCAGTCCAAGCACAATCCATATACAGCAGTCATGGCATCTGAGCATTCATCGGTGTACGAGGTGGAAATTCAAATTGATTCATCCTCAGAAGAACAGGCTCCCCGGAGACAACATAAAAGTGGAAAACATGTTAGGGATGAGCCAACCACCCTCATAGAATTGCAGGCATGCCCTCTTGCTATGTCATGTTTCCAGCATCTATCATGTTTTGAGATTTGTCAAAGAGTGGCTAATGTTCAAGTTCATCATGAGTTGGCCCATATTTTAGTGCTTCACCTACATGGAGATCACTCTATCTTGGTCGGTGTCACCTTCACACTAACACCTGAAACTGTCTCATTAGCAGCCGACATACCGAATGTTGGAGAACCGTGGCACAAGAAACAGAAGGTTGATCAACAACATTATGAGCCTTACATTAAGGCCAGTTTCTTGAGCCAGCTCACAAGAGTCTTTCCATTCCAATATTTGAAAGATGAATATGCTCCACTCATGAAGTTGATCATGAAGTACTTCAGCTGTGAGGGGAGGTTCTCTCATCTATATGCCTATCACATCAGGTTGCTCATGCACTTTACCAAGGTAGGGATGGTGAACATCCCATATTTCATTTGCATGAACATAGAGAGGATGAACACCTTCATGCAGCACAAGACCCCTCAGCAGCAACTTAACAGTGTTTATCCCTTTGCTCTTATTAAGATTTTGGTGGTTCATCAACTAGGATTGCAGGGCATTACTTGGGATGATTTCATCTCCCGTGACCTCTTCAGCACTTCACAGGTATTATCAGAGGTTGAACATGAGATAGGTGGTCCTTCTGATCAGTATGAGCGCCATGAGACCACTACTGTGCCAATATTCATCACCTATCAGAGAGGCAGTAGAAATTTGTTTGCAGCAGCAAAGTGAGTGTTATCTCCACCCAGGGTGGAAGGGGCCTCGCTTCCTCCATCAGCATCACAGGAACAGGACAAAGGCAAGGAGCCAATGCAGGATGAGGAACCCTCATGTGAGCCATCAGGTGAACGAGAGACCGAATTTGTTCTCCTTCATGATGATGATACAGATACAGATCCGCAAAGTGCACAACTTAAAGAGATCATCGAGGAGCAGAAAGCAGAGATTCAAGCCTTGTCCCTTGATTTGGAAAGGGCCAAATGGAACATGAAATATCTGGATCAGAGGAACAAACAGCTGGAGGATCAACAAGCAATCATGGAGCTACAAAACATTCATGAGCATCGCCAAGTTGCACAAAGGAGAAGAGTTGAGCTCACGTCATTGGAGCAAGAGATTAATGAGGATCGGGAGGCCAATCTCAAGAGAGTTAACATGCACTTAGAGAGGCTGTTGGACAAGGCCGATAAGGACCGTGCATTGCTGAGACACATGTATTTCCACTACATGGCACGAAACAAAGTGTGTAAGGCCCGAATCAGGAGTTTGAAGGAAAAATTAAGCAAAGCAACAAAAAGGCAAAAGAGGCAAAAGGAGCAAGATCAGCTTCAAATCTTGGCTGAGGCCTCTGTGGCCCAACATAGCACCTCATAGAGGATCTCCAACCAAAATTTCAAGAAATTTGGGGCAATTTTGGTCACATGGCAAATTTTTGGTCACAACACAGGGTTTTTCTCGCTGTGCGCCGCACCAGCTCGAAACCACAAATGGCTTGCATTTTTGGATTCAGCACGAAAAATCATGCCTACTGGTGCATGGACAAGAAATTTGGGCGTGATTTGAGTCCCCAGGAGGTCAAAAACACTCAAAAAATGTCCTCTCTGCCCCTATTTTGACACACAGGAAGCAGTCTTGGGAGGATGAAGTTTTGGAGGGGAAAATGAGCACCAAATTCATAAATTCCACTTGGGTTAGAAAGTAGACAGGCCAGGCTTTCCAACAAGCACACTTGGGCACAATTTGGACTCCTGCAGGTACCTCAAAATTGCCTCCAAAGTGGCACAACACATATAGATTTGGGCGTGGCGCATATAGAGAAAAAGGCCAAAATCACTTCCGCTTCGCGACATTTCGATTCGTGACTTTCTCCAAGTGGGCCCGCTCATCTACACTACACTTTTTTTGGCACCTAAGGCAAAATTTAAAGTATTTCCACTAAAGGTTGGCTTCTATCCAAGTGGCAAAGGAAGGCGAGCAGTCACCCAAGCCATTTGTCATTTTTGTAACGCTGCACCTATAACTAATGGTTGGCTTTCCACTTCCACTTTGTAATGACTCGAAAAACTCCCCAACTCTTGGTCGTTCTATTTCCTCATGGCATAGTCTATTTATTGTATGCAAACCATTTGCAAAGGGTTGGTAGGCAAGTTCTGAGAAAAAGTGTGGGAGGAAAAAACCAGCACTATCACTGTACAGTTTTGACAGAGAAATAATTAAATGGTGCAGCTTTGATTTATAAGATTCTTGCGGTATGAGTTTTGGCATGTGTTTTTCTCTCTGTTTCATATGTATCATGTGTTGTTTTGTAGTCCATTCATGATCATTTCCAGCTAAATACTTTTAAGTGAGAAAGGTAGAATTCAGTCATTACTCTGCCTTGAGGAAGTGTTCAGATTTTATGTGTTTTCTTCTGCCTGGAAAGGATTCATACATTAATGCCCTGTTAAGCTTTCTTAAACAGTCTTTTCACCTCATGTAAATTCAATTTGATTGCTAAAACCTCATGCCTATCTCGCCTTATGAAATATTCTGTGCCTTTGGTTAAATCTCTGCTCAAGCTGTCCTTGTCCCATGCAACCCAGAAAACCCAATCATTTATCAAATTACCCCTTTCCTATCTATTTACTAGCCTAAAATCAATTCCCATTTTAGTCATCTCGCACCCTATTGCTCATTTTATCGAGATTGACTAGAGAGAGCCCTCTCCTGTCCTCGTAGGGCTAGCTATGAGGCTGAGCTTGGTTTGATGTGGCCTTGAACCTTGCCTTCCTTCAGCCTAAGGCAGATTCGAGTGCTAACACGCTAAACAAAGGTACTATGTTATTTTTATTAATGATTTTTCTCGTTGATGTTGGATCTACTTTATGTAAAAGAAGGATTAGACCTTCCTGAGGTTTTGTGAGTTTAAAGCCTTGGTAGAGAAAGAATCTGGAAAGAAAATAAGGGCCTTGCGTAGCAACAATGGTAGATAGTATGTCTCCCAACTGTTTAAGGACTTCTGTGCTACAGAAGGAATTAAATGGGAGTTGACAGCACCCCATAACCCACAACAGAATGGGGTGGCTGAAAGGAAGAATAGATTGATTGTGGGAGGAGCTCGAGTGATGTTGCATGACCAAAGCCTACCACTTCATTTGTGGGCTGAGGAATGCAATACAACAGTATACTTGCAGAACAGAAGCCCGCACCGTATATTGGGAATGAAGACACCTATGGAGGCCTTTTCCGGGAAGCGACTAGATGTGAGTCACTTTAGGATCTTTGGATCATCAGTTTATTGCCATGTGACCAAAGATGCCCGGAAGAAGCTAGATCCAATAGCTAAGTTAGGAATACTTGTGGGGTACACTGATACACCCCACAACTATCGGGTGTTCCTGCCTACCAGTCAAAGGACAGTGGTACGCAGAGATCTGAAGTTCGATGAGCAGAAAGCCATGCGAGTATCACTTGAGAGGGAGCTCAAGTTGCATGCAGAGGAGGAACTTTTAGTTCCTAAGGAGGAGGAGCCTCAGATTGATGTGGAGCAGCGCACGTAGAGGATCTGGGAGTGGAGACATCCACTCATGCTGAGTCTTCTAGAGATGGGCATAAACGCTCAAGGGAAGCTGATAGGTTGATGCTGGATGCACGGGTGAATGTGGGACAACCATCTTCTCAGCGCAGAAAAAGGAGGTCGCCCAAGCAGTACACTGGTTACATGGCCCTAGTTGGGGAGTGTCCACAGTTTGAACCTTCTTCAGTTGAGAAGGCAGTGCAGCAACCAATTTGGTTTGATGCAATGGTGGAGGAGTACAACTCCATCATTTAGAACTATGTTTGGGATGTTGTCCCAAGACCTTAGGACAAGTCAGTGGTGAGTTTCAGATGGCTTTACAAGGTAAAGTAGGAAGCTGATGGCAGTGTTGAGAAACATAAGGCAAGTTTTGTTGCCCGTGGTTTCTCACAGGTCGAGGGGGTTGACTGTGATGAGACCTTTTCTCCTGTAGCAAGGTACTCATCTATCAGATCAATGTTCACACTATCAGTTCAGATGGGTTGGAAGATCCATCAGATGGATGTGAAGATAAGGTTCCTCAATGGGAAGATTGAGGAAGAGGTGTACATTGAGTAGCCAGAAGGTTTCGAGACCTTCGATAGTGAGTCGCATGTGTGCCAACTCAAGAGGGCTTTATATGGGCTGAAGAAAGCACCCTGTGCTTGGTACACCAGGATCGACAACTATTTCACTGGGTTGGGCTTCATCAAGAGTGAAGCAAATGCAAACCTTTACCACATCATGGTAGAAGGTAACCATTGATCATTGTTCTTTATGTCGATGATCTGATTTTGACAGGTGATGATCAGTTGATCAAGTCTTGCAAGGAGGACCTTGCAAGAGAGTTCGAAATGAAAGACATGCGTCGTATGCACTACTTTCTATGCGTGTGGCAGAAGGATGGAGAAGTTTTTGTGTCTCAAGGAAAGTATGCCAATGAGATACTCAGGCAGTTCCACATGGAGAAGTGAAAGCCCTTGCAGGCTCCTCTAGCTGGTAACTGGAGGAAGGAGGATGCTACTTCAGGTGAGGTAGTAGCTGCTACTATTTATCGGCAGCTTGTGGGTTCACTAATGTATCTAGTGAACACACAACTAGACTTATGCTTTGCGGTGAACTAGTTGAGTCAAGCTATGGTTCAGCTTACCAAGCTATTTTGGAAGGCAGCAAAGCATGTGCTGAGATACCTCAGAGGCACATCTCAATATGGATTGTGGTACAGACAGACAGAGGGAGTGAAGCTCCAGAGCTTCACAGATGCGGATTGGGCAGGGAGTCCATTAGACTGAAAGAGCAGTTCTAGAGGAATCTTCAACCTTGATTCAGCTGCAGTTTCCTGGTACAGCAGGAAACAGAGGTCAGCTACACTTAGCTCAGCAAAGGATGAATATATGGCTACCAGTCAGGAAACATGTGAGACCATTTGGATGCAGAAGATTCTAGTGGGATTGTTTGGTCAGAGGATGGATCCAACGCTGATCTACTGCGATAATTAGTGTTGTATCAAACTCTCTGAGAATCTAGTTTTTCGTGACGGGTCCAAGCACATTGATATCCGGTACCATCATCTTCGAGACTATGTGGTCAAGAGGATCATGTTGTTGCTGTATGTTTCGACTGAGGAATAGGATGTAGATATTTTGACTAAGGCATTGTCAAATTGCAAGTTTGAGTTCCATAGAGACAGGATTGGGGTTATTGATAATCCCTTTCTTGTTGAGAGGGAGTGTTGAGAATAACAACAAGAAATGCTAAAAATAGAAGTGCTAAAAATAGCACTGTTATAAATACCATTTCAGGATACATTCCAATTTTAGTTAGTCCCTGAACTAAAATTGAGAATTAAAATTCGAATTTGATCTTAGCAGCTATTTGTAAAATAATTAATTAATTCATCTTGAGATAATTAGTTGTAAGAAATCAAACATGAAGTATATGTGAAGACATACAACAGTTTCTCCATTGATTGAGGAAGTTATCCCTTGATTAAGGAAATCAGGATGAGTTGTAATTTGAGTTGTAATTAGTTAGCTCAGTTATCTGAGTTAAGTCCAGTTAGATTAGCTCCAACAGTTTGTGGAATTGATTGTGAGTTTAGTTAGTTAATGCATGCATGCATGTAATTGCTGCAATTCAGATAACTAAATATTCTCTCATAAATAACTCATGCATGTCAGTTCAGTCATAGACCTAGTTGAGATCAGGTGATGGGACATTGTACTATCAGTTGCAGGAATATTCCATGGAGGATATCTCTTGCATGTAGAAGGAATTCATTCTTTAGAGATTGCACAGTTATTTTTGAGTTTGATGGTTGTGTGATGAGGCCAATTCACATAGGTGGCAGCATTGGACCCCAAGAGAAACTACGCAAGGAAATAGGAGGCTTGGAGGGCTGGAGGAAGGCATATGTTGTGTCTATTTAGTTTGTGAGCTGTATTGTTCGATTGTGCTGAGAGTTGGATGGCTTGTGAGTTAAAGCTTTGTGTAATATGAACATATTTCTACTTGTATGATATTACAGAGATGGGGGTTTTTAGCTGAGGCTTTCCCCAGAGTATTATTCTGTGTTCATGTGTGATTGCTTTCTCATTCTCAGTTATATGTGTTGTATTTGATCTTGCTCGTATTCGATTAAGCTTCCGCAAGTTTGTTGTAGAAGTGGATCTTGTATTTTCCTTTAGTATGTTGCATAATCTGTAGATCTACAGTGGGAAATTCTACAGACTTCTAATCTCTATGCACCCAGTTGCGGGGGCTCACACACTCAGCTTTAGAATTACCAAGGTCTTCATGCACTTAGCTGCAACAGCCTTCCCCTTTCACCTAAGTACAGGAAACAAACTTTTCTTGCCTTAGCACCTTGCCCTTATAATCCTTCTTCACAAAATTTATCTTCTAAGACTTGCTATGACTCAACTACTTATAGCATTTGTTGTACAATATCATGGTCCACTGATGATGGGTGGGTCTCAAAACAACTCTATCACCTACCCACCTAAGGGACTAAAGCCCCTTTGACTCTACTTAGCTTCGCACTTCGCTTTCCACATTTTGTGGAGAATTTGCCTTTGATACAAAAAGATATTACAAAAATGACTCAAAATTGACCCTAGGGACCTTATCACAATAGACCCCCACCACAAATATGGTGACTCACCCTCGAGTCACTCATTTGGTGCCTCGATCTTGTTGCAGAGTTCATTGATCTTGATCTGCAATGCTGCTATGTCAGCGGAACCTTGTATTGCGACCTGCTACATTTCCTCCACTAGATTTTCTGACATCGGGCCTTCAACCGCCAGGCACATCATTCTCTGTGTTTGCTGAAGTGTCTTCAAATTTTCCTGTACTAAATGAGTAAGCTAACATGCTTCCTCTATCCATGGCTATATTTTGGCCTTTAAAACAACCTCTTTTCTTTGTACCTCTGCCATTTGTGATTGCATATGTTTTCCTTCCTACAATAGAGTGAGGCACTAGACTAGTGCCAAAGTGCGCGTAGTCACCCTGATTTCATCAAACTACTACTCTGTCTCCCAGATGTCTATTCCAAGTTTCTGTAGTTTTGTTTCCTCCTACAGATTTGTCCATAGCTTCATGGTCTGTTCGAATATTAGCATGCACCTGGTGATTATTTCATCCAAAGTTCCTAATCTCTCCTTGATGTATGATTAGTGCTACTCCCGTACCTCTGGCAGAGTGGTTGGCTACAATTTGAACTACAGCTCTTCGATGCTCATTTGGAAGACAAAGGTTACTCGACCAATCTCATCCTTCAATTCTCTGAATGCGGCATCCAACTTCGGAATCTTCATTGTTGCTTTTGCATCGTCTGGAATGTGAAGTTCTAGGGGTGTCTTGCATGCTTGTGAAATTTCTGCCTCCAAGCTCTAAATTTGTGTGGCCAATACTTCCTTTTCTTTCAATGCTTGAGCCTTTTCGGCAAAAATATGTTCATTTTTCATCTTGAATTCCATGATGACTGATAGTGCGCGCTGCTCCTTGATCCTGAGCTCGTATAATATCCCCTGATGAAGCTTGTGGAGGGTCTGAATGGGTAGTGTGGCCAAGTTGACACCCACATATTTTATCTATCCGAGCTGGGTGTTTTCTTCATCTACCTCTACGTGCAGTGATCCTTTTGGTAGTGGAATAACTCTAAGGTCTAGAGTCCTATCTGCGTCTAGCACCTACGTGCTGGCTTGCTACAGGCTCACTTGTCCCACGCTCACCTGAATTCTACCTGTTTGAATCTGCAACTTGTGAAGATCCTTCTGGAAACTCCCCAACATTTGCATGTACTGTTTCTCGAATTGTATCCAAAACTCTGTCGTTGTGTCGCAGACCTTGTCCTCGATCTCATCCAAATCCCCCTCAGTGAGGACCATTGGATCTGCGTGTGCCTGCTTATCATACTTTTTCTTCTTTCTGGACCTGGAAGTGGTCTCCCTGGTCTACTTCTGCAATTTGAAGGGGGTGATCTGCTCCTCACCACCACCTCCTTCCTCCTCCCCGGGCCCTTCCTTGTTCGCAATCTACTTAGAAGAAGACTCCTCTGCTTCCACTGTTGCCTTCTTTGTAGCATGCTCCTTGTCAGCAGCTTCCTTTGTGATGCACTCTTTGTATGCAACTACCTTAGCAACAACTTCCTTCTTTTTCTGCGTTGCTTTCTCTTAGGATTCAACTTGCTCAGCCTCTTACTTTTTCTGTGCTATTGTGGCCTGGATGGAGGAATTTTCCCTGGCCGTGCTTGTTCTTGCATCGAGATCTGATGGTTGACTCCATTCAGCTGGCCATTTTCTTAAGACTTCTTAGACATCTACGTATGTTACTAGGTATGGTAACTTGTATGATATTTTATTAGGGTCTCACCTTATGCAGATGGATACGTTATGAAAATTAGCTTTAAACTCTGCGTAGGCCTCCAATTTTCCAAACAATGTTGGTGACAGCCTTGGCCTCTAATTGATCACGGTTCGAAGGTCCAGCTCCATCAGCACCCAGAATACCTTCGTTTCCATGACCCTTTCTGGGTCCTTCGTTACCCATAGTGAAGTGAACTTCACGGCTTCTAGTAAATCCTCATCCTATGGAGGGAACTGGTTATCCTCCTCTCCATGTGACGAGAACAATCAATAACAAAAGGCAAGCATAGTGAAAAGCCTTGCCACATCCTGTGCTTCGTGACAGGTCAGCATGAATTCTTTGGAAAAGTATTGCGCCAAGTTATATTGCACCCCCTTCATGCATTGTGAAGCCAAGGAGATTACTGGCACCGAGACTTCGTCTGTGTGACATTTCCTCATGATCTTGCAGGCAAAGATTTGAGCAAAGAACTCTACTGTGTTATGATTGATGGAGCAGATGGAGTATCCGTGCGACTTCTTGATTAAGCCATACTCATGCTTCATTTTGTCCGCAATTTGTTTCTCTTGACTCTTGCCTCCAAATTCCTTGGTGGGATCCAACCCTTGGTAGGGAAACCTTGTGACATAGTGGATCAACATATCTATGATGGGGATGGGCTCTCTTAGACAGAGACACCCATCACGCACCAGCGCAAGTAGCTCGCATACGCACACTGTGTTGATAGTGGTTCATCTAAAATGTCGTACCCATAACATATTCAACAACCTGACTTTTTCAACCCCCACGACCCACTTCATAGTCTCTAGTCATGTCACTCTAGCCTCCTCATAATATATCTTTGCCAGATATTTGTTTGTGGCCAAATGCAGGAATTTATCGTGATCAGTGAGATCAAAATCCTCCATTTTCAGTGCATGGATACATCTTAACTGCGCACCTTCAAATGACACTTTTTCTAGTAATAGTGGGGTAGAGACCATAAATTTTCCAGAATCTAAATCTTTGGGTACCTTCGCTTTTCCCTTTCATGGAGGGATATAATTCGGGAGTCTAGTGATAGGCTCTCCCTCCTTAGCATCCAACTCTACAACCCCATCGCAAAGCTCCTCTTCATGCATATCCATGGGTTCATATGTCTATTTTGCCTTATCCATCTTTCCTTTCTGCCGAACCTCCACGGGGTTCTTCCTCGGTGACTGCCTCACCAAAACATCTTGGGGTTTCTTCTGCTTTTCCTTAGTAGCATATGGATTCAACCCAGGTGACCTCGGTGCCATAGGTATAGATGGCCACTTCCATCGATGCAATTTCAGGGGTTGTGGCATCAGATACAACAGCTTCAGAGGTAGCGGCTTTAGAAATGGTAGCTTTTACAGAATTGGTTCCATTAATACTGCCTAAGAAGGATTTTCAGTTCAACTCAGGTAAATCAGCTAACCCCAGTTGTGAAAGAAGTTCCTCCCAATCTTCTTGTTTCATAAATTTTAGACAACAAAGCTTACAAATAATTGTTAGAAGGCAAAGTGTTCAACTGTATCCCAACATGCTATATCTATAGGCAATTTCAAATTCAAATCCAACCATTCCCTCCAATTTCTAATCATAAATGTATCTTTGGCAAAAGATTTCCAAATATTTTCACCATAAATGTCACCTACCCGCTCCTCCTAACGGGATTTTTTCCATCCAATCAGCTACAGTGCACTCAACGACTATTTTTGGACCTAGCTATGCGGCAGCATCCTTCATGGCATGGCCCTGCTGGTGCACCTCCTCCTGGCGCACTACTTTCCTTCCTCGCACAACCCCCTTACTTCATTTCCCCCTTCTTTGGGCAGTGTAGTTTATAGTCCCATACCTCCTTGCAACTGCCTGGAGTACTAAGACTATCCTGCCATCATATAGTCATCATGCAAGGGTAGGATATCCTTGATACAACTTTAGTCAACTTCCATTGACTCTTTCCGAGAATGGTTCACCATTCAACTTCATGAGTTGAACTACACTAGCATTTATGATTTCCTTAAAAACATATGGCCCTAACCAGTGAAATTGAAATTTTCCTAGAAACTTTATGAACTTGCTATCATATAGCAGCACACGATCATTCACCTTGAAGGTATGCATCTTAATATGCTTATCATGCTAGGCCTTCTCACATTCCTTCTGCACTTGTTGGTGAAATGCAGCTAGAAATCGGTCTTCTTCAAGCTCTAGTAACTATGTGAGGTGCTCTTCCATAGTCTCGAGATCAACCATCTCAATGACTGCTGCAATCCGCAGACTTCATACAATATAATCCATCGGAATGACTGCTTCTATCAAATAGACTAGCCTAAATGAGGTTTGTCCTGTTAGCTTCTTACATGTCGTCCTATATGCCCATAGGACTACTAGTATGCGCACATCCCAATCGTTCCTATGTGCATTGTAGACCTTAGTCAATGCATTCTCCAGGATCTTATTAAATGCTTCAATTGTTCCATTTTCCTGAGGGTGATAGGGCGTACTCTTCTGATGATACACCTGAAATTCTTCGAGCATCGTGACAATAGTTTCATTGAGGAAGTGCGTACCCCTATCGCTCATCAGTATCTTCGGACATCCAAACCTTGTCAACACATACTCAAACAGGAACTTCACGGCTGTAGCAGCGGTATAATCCTTCACCGGTTGTGCTTCTACCCATCTTGTCAAATACTTTGTCATAGTAATAATTTAAAACACACCTATCTTCTTCCCTAGTGGCTATATCGAACCTATAAATTCAATAGCCCATTTTTCAAACACTTGTAATGAAGTTTGAGGATTTAAGGGTAATTCATCTCGTCGCAATGGCTTTCCCGTCCTTCGACACACATCGCATGCCTTACAGTATGCCTTATAATCCTTATGCATTGTTGGACACCATAACTCGGCGCACAAAATCTTTTGCGCGGTCACTCTACCTGCATAGTGTCCTCCTACCACTCCTCCATGTGATTTGGCGAGGATGCTAGAGTCCTCAAACTCTGGAACATATCTGCGTAGTATTTCATCAGTACCCATCCTATAAAAGTGTCCCACTATCACAGAATAATTAGCAGCGCAGACCACCTATTCCTTCTTCTACTGAGTAAAATACCCTTTTGGAGCTGTTCCAGTAGTTAGAAACTGAATTATATAAACAAAATGATCATCTGCTACTAGTATAACAAATAGTTGCACATCCAGTAATCCTTCATCTAAATTAGTTGGCTCTTCACTTGTCTCAATCCTGGATAGATGATTTGGTCCTGCATTCAACTGTCCAGGCTTCACAATCACTTCAAAATCATATTCGTAAAATAGTAGTAACCACCTATATAATCCCCCCTCCAACACAGGTTTATTAACTAGGTATTTGAGAGTAGAGTGATCTGTATACATTTTGAAATGTGTGCCCAAGAAGTTATGTCGAAATTTCTACAGCGCGTAGACCATCGCCAACCCTTCGCGCTCTATAGTTGAATAGTTTTTCTTAGCCTTAGACAGATGATCAATATCTCCTTCTTCTGTGTGGGTCAGTACCGCACCCAGCGCAATACAAGAGGCGTCCACATGCACATGAAACTCTTTCTTCTAGTATGGGAACACCAAAATAGGCGCAGTCACCATCTTTTCCTTTAATGCATCCAGACTGCATTGACACTCTTCATCCCAAAAAAAGGTCACATCCTTCTTTAGTAACTTCTCCATCGGCGTGTTATCTGAGCATAAGCCTTGATAAATTTTCTATAATAACCAGTGTGCCCTAACATTGCACACAACTGCTTTACATTCCTCGGAGCTTCTAAATTGATGATCACCACTATCTTTGCGGGGTCTACCATTAACCCTTGTTTGCAGACCACATGACCCAACAAGATTCCATATGGCACACAAAATATGCATTTCTTCAAATTCAGCACAATTTGATATCTGCGACAAGTATCCAACATCAGGCGCAGACTTGCAACATGGCGCTTTACCAATCCGAACACAGTCCAGTCATCAAAATATACTTCGAGAAATTTATGGATAAATTCTTTAAACGTGGAAATTACGACCCTTGAAAAGATCACTGGTGCATTCTTCAGCCCAAATGGCATCACTGTGTACTGGAAACATCCCCACTCTGTCACGAAGGTCATCTTGCTGCAATCCTTTGGTGCAATCTTAATATGATGGTACCCTGAGAACCCATTAGTGAATGAATAAGCCTCCTGTCCTCCAAGATTCTTTAAAAATTCATGTATAAATGGCATTGGAAATGGATCATGCACACATGTATCATTCAACTTTCTCAAATCTACGCATATTCTAATTTCACCCTGTTGCTTCTTTTCTTGAACCACCATAGGGCTTACCCAATCAGATTCTTCAACTGGTTCAATGATTCCAGCCTCCAACATCTTATCAAGCTCTTTGCACACCTTTTCCTTATACTTAGGATTCAATCAGTAGGGTCTCTATTTCACGGGCTTCACATCGGGCTTTAAAGTGATCTTCATTACTCACAAATCCCCTATTATTCCCTTCAGGTATGAGAACTTGGTAGGAAACAAGTCTTGGTATTCACGGAGCATCTCCGTGACTTTATCAATTGTATCTTCATCCTAATAATCACCTATCTTCACAAACTTAGGTTGTGCCTCGGACCCAATATTTACTTGCCTGGTCTTCAAAGGTTCTGATATATCAGGGTTCTCCGCTTTAGGTCCTTCAACCTCGCACTGTCCCTCAGTCTCTGGAATGTTTATTTTTCTTGGATCATCTTCTTCTTCTTCAACAGTCACATTGTAGCATTCTAGCGCATGGCACAGCTATGTACTCTAGTCTGGTTGTACCCATTCCACTGGTTCTTCAGGAATTCTAAAGATAGTTACCTTAATCTCTTGTAGCGCTTCATCAATGCATTCAAATCCATCCTCAAAGCTAAAAGTTAATAAGAATATCTCCCTCAAGATGTCCCATTCAGTTGTCCCATGGCATAGCTCTGTTTCCAAATACCAATTCATTGGAATAGTATCTAAGGTGTGACAGAAGATATGCACCCACTCTAGCTACGGTTCTTCTCCCCAAGCTTTAGTCCAACGTGCTATGTGCTTGTGCAGATCATCCCTTCCGCTATATTTCTCAGTCATCCAGGTATTAGCATATCCAAACCTCAACTTCATCATTCACTTGTATTCCTTCTAGTCAACGAAGCTTTCCTTATGCGTACCCCACCATCGGGCAGGCGTAGCGCGCAGTGCCAATTCAAGTGCCTGGAATCGATGTTCCTTGGGCACCTCCCTTTCAAACTCATCCAAAAAGATATTAACATCATTTAAGCCATCATAATGTGGAAATTTTCTTACCTATTTCACAACGATTTTGTCATCATATTGCAACATAGCGTAGAGACCTCATTCAACCTGTTCTGCCAGCGTTCGAGCTCCTCATCTGAGTTTGAGGTACAGGAGTTGTCTCCATCCAACTTCATTCATCCATATGTAGTGGGATTGATCCAATATTCATCATGCATAATAATCTTGTAGATTTGATCCAAATCATCATCATCCTCATAGTCACAGATTGGTTGGGTGTACCACACTCCTTGAATAAGGTCTAGTGGCACAATAACCCTCAGCACCTTCTTCTCAAATGTCATCTTTCGCTTCTTTAGATTAATCACTGAATCCATGTCGAAGGCCCAATCAATTCCGAGTAGTGTAGGGTAAGGATTGCTATCATCCACTATTTCAATTACATCAAAGTCAGCCAACGCATTCGCTCCTTCAATGTCCACAATTACCCCATACAGGTGCCCCATAGGAATGATCTTCTGTTGATTGGCCATGCGTAGCTGTATAAGAGACCATTGTAGCACAGGTCTCCCCATACTTTCCCATGTTTTCTTGAGGAGTACATTCGTATCAGAACCCAAATCCAGGATGACTTGGTCCATTTCATACTCCCCGATCTACGTGGTTAGCCTCATCTCGTGCCTAGTTCTCTTCTTGTGTTTACCTAGTTTCCTCACAGCACGATGTTCTGAAGGAATCTTAATTTTTACCGTGAAATTGTCAATCAGCTCCTGGAGCCCTTCTACCACCTTTTGATCAACTTCATACAAGTTTTGAGAAAAGTGGCCAAAGGTGAAGGATCCACATCTTTCACTTCACTATTTCCACCTGGTTTTTCTTGACTTCCTCACGTAGAAGCCTCAACAAAGTTCTCCTTAGCTTCCATTGAAGTTTCTTTAGCCTGGTTGAGGTCAAACCCAACTTCCATTTTTTCAGCAGCCTTATGCACCCATCCCTTAGTTTCTGGCTACTTTCCCTTATCTTCACTTGTATCCATACCACTGTGCATTACGATATTGATGTTATGATCCTCTTCACAAGGCTCTGCCATCATTATCTGGATATTCTACGTAGGATGTTGGGTCTGCCTCTTCGTTTCTTACATCTTTGCTATAAGTATTAGGAAATCTTCTATCACATGGTCAAGCTATCTACAATATTGACAAGATGGATGTGTTGGGTTCAGACAGTCGTGTGCAAAATGTCTAGCTTCACCACAGTTATAGCAAATAATTTGTCCATGAACTCTACCAGCACCTCCTCCTCTTCCTCATCCACAACCTTGAAATCCTCCGTGCACTACACTCATGCTCTGATCCCGAGGCCGAGTTTCTGCCTGCATTCGATAGGTAGGGGTTCTATCCATCATTAATTCATAACTTCGACAATGATGGTCATCATAACCTACGAATTTGCAGAAAGTGCAAAACAACTGATGAAGGGTCTGTATAAACTTCTATAGTAGATGAGAATTGTCTGTTGCATGTTGTCCTATAACTTGAAAAATAACGCACCATGACATTGCTCCTGTGCTCGGACCAACGATATTTTCTAGCTTTAGGGGGACGACCCCCCCCCCAATAAGATAATTATGATAAACCAGACAATGGTCCTTATCGTGACTATGGACCTTTCATTTCAAGAACCAAACTTCTGAGTGAACTTCAAGCTGGGCTACCTTTCCCTCCTTCAGGATTTGCAACTCCAGGTGGAGACTTTCCAGCTGCGAGTGAATCAATTGTACTCCAATGTTCATATCTTGTACTGGCAAGGATTCCAACCTCATTGTGATATACACAACTTCTGTAGTGATAACGGTAACCTTAGGTGAGGCAACAACAAAGCAATGTACCAATATTTGTGTTGTTCATCTGTGATGTTCATATTAGCCTTCCGAATCAAGCATTTAGTCTCTCATCGAAATCCCATGAGGATTAATTTACCATCTGTTGTATCTCAAACTTTGTAACAGACTGCACCTAGGACTTAGGATTCTTAAACTCACTGTTCAACGCTTGGTAAGTCTCTACCATTATCGTGCCAGTTTTGTCTTGACAATACTTGATATACCAAGTCAGTGCCCTATCCTGTAGCACTATGACCAGCTACTCTTTCTTAAAATTATCATCAATGATCTATTGCACTGTCCACACAACATTTGCAATAGTTCAGAATTGATTGGGGTCTTTGCTCCCTACCCCTTGAAAGATCAACATCATCATTGTGTTTACCATGTTGAATGGTGGAGGTGGAGGTGGAGGAGGAGTGGACAGATGAGGTATCCGTGAGATACCCCAACCTACCTACTACAATGCACTTCATGGTGTATTCATAATAGTTCCTTCATCGTCACTTGAAGATGATCCCAATAGCGGACTATATTTAGAGCCCGATTATCCGTTCCTTCTGAAGGGTTTTCCGCTTCGCATAGTCCTAAAAATCAAGGTAAAAACATAACCCATTTTTCACACAACAACATATTAATCCAAGTTTTCAGAGATTTTAAATACTTACCTCGCAGTCCCTTGAAGAACTTGCGCTCTACTTCTCTATAGCTAAAGGACATATCAAATTGCGAGCTCAGTGATGGATGCTCCTACGATGCGATCAATCCAGTGATCAACAACCCGCATGATGTTATTTTCTAAAGCTTCCAAGTGCCTCACCAGCTTTGGAGTCCACACAATAGGGCCGTCAAGTCTCCACATACCCTGACTGTCTGCCAATCTAGACAACCACTCGTGTAATTCACAAGGGAAGAAACAGAAAAAGTTTTGGTTTCATCTAAGTATAGGTATATATTCAACCACTATTCCTTGTATAAGGGTGTATTTATGTTCTACTGAGCTGCAAACATGTGTTCCTTCTGATCAAGCCACTTCTCAATTTCCTTCTTAGAATGAAATCACTTATTCGACATCACACATTCCTCAGATTGATCCCAGTCCTAACAAAAAAACCATTTGATGGATTGATGGGGCCTGACCCAGATTCATATTTAATTGCACCAAGCAATAAAACCCTAACTACTGGCCCTTTCACCAAAAACCTACGTAGCATAGGCTGCAGTCTCACCTGAGGCAGTATTGGGGGATGTTAGAACTAGGTTTTTGCATCCAGAGGCCTGTGTGATGTGTATTCTCAGCCCTTATAGCCTAGATATTCCTTCACGCAGATGCTGGATACCTCACACGTAGACTCGTTGAAGTAGTTCAACACATTGTAGTACATAGAATAGATTGCGGCACTATCCAAGGTATTTTTGTAAGTCCCATTCGAGGTCGAGAGAGGGACAAAAATGAAATTGTTGTACGAACATTAATCCTTTCAAGCCTATAAACTATTTTTATTTTTTTTATCGCTAGTTCTTCAAAAAATTCGAGAGTTCTCTCGAATATCATATGTTCCAAGCAATCCATAGAGCAGTCAAAGTATCGATTGGACATGTGACTTTTAGCTCCATCCAAACGCAACGCATTCCATTGGGGTTGAACAAAATTTCCGTTGAATCGAAAATCCCAGATGTATCTATCCCTTTGCTAAATATCGAGGTGAAGATCTTGATCAACTAGGATTCTCTACAATAAGTTATGTGCGGTAAATCGAGCCTATTTTTGAACCATAGAAGTGGCAAGTACGACGGATATTCCGAATACCTGGGCAGAGAAATTCTATGGATTTGATCCATCCTAGCTAAAGGCGAACCTTTGGTTCGTTCTCTTTCTTCGCCTAAGATCATCACATGGTTTTTGAGACCCAATATTTTCATATTGGGACAAACACTCTTCCTTGCCTCTAGTTTCGTTCTGCTAACATATCACAAAAATGCAATCTACTAGCTATGCATATTAGATCTACATCTGGACCAACATTTTCTTTAATATACCCCACTATTTTATAAAATACACATATTTCATGGAATGCGTTCTGGAACAAACAATAGAATAAAGAAGTCTGTTGGGTTGGGACGAAAGAAAGAAACTATTACCCCTTGTCCAGAAATTATGTGGACATCGACCCAAAAGAAGTTGCTTTCTGCCCCATTACAAATAGATCTCTACTCGGCAATAGATCTGTCCGAAATGATTTTATATCATTGTGAGATGAGTGGGCTCATCTCAGAATGAACTTATATGTGAAATATTTGATACGTTCCACGGATCGATTGACGCCTACCAATTCTGTTCGCTTGACCTAAACTTTCAAACGAATTAACTGAAAGACAACAATCAAATTTATATTTGATTCATCAAATGTTCACTATCTCTGTCGGTAGATGAGCCTTTAAATTTGAATCTTTGTCACATAACCTGCATAATAATATAACAAAGAACTTGATTGTATCCTAACCGTGCATGTAAGATAACAAAATTTTCCAGATTGGAAAACCCTATACCTTCTAATACGAGAAAGAAGGATACAAGTTCAAATGGTCTAGATTCATCGAATTTGAATATATGATAAGCAAATAGGGTCGAACTTGTCGACACAGCCACAACCTTGATCATTTTAAACAACGACTCTCTAATCAAATACCCTGCCCAGAGTTGTTCAGATGGACAAGATCTTAGTATCAAGATAAAACATACAATAAATATCGAGATAGATCTCGATCTATTCCATTTACACCGAACCATTTTAATGGTTATGGCCCGTTCATTACAACTCGAATAACGTGGGATCTACCAAACCAATCTGCAAAACTGTGTTAGTTGAAAACTAAAATCTAATAGGGAAAAACAATAATTATCGCCCATGAGTGAATAGACAAAGGATCGATACGAAAGAAGAAAGATTCTTCTTTCACGTTCAAAAGAACTGAGGGAAGATGGGATCAGAATATTTCTCCGGGAGAAATACAAAATACATCATATTTATCACATATTTGATAATAAGCCATACAACTTGTGCGAGAGTTGAGAGTTAGTAATCAATCGTGCTTTGATCCCCTATCAGAGGTCACCGACCCACATAAGAACAAACGTTAGCTCGTTTTTTATTCTTGGAAGAAATGACTGTAGATAGATAAATTGGTTTTTTCTGGGGCGGACGTAACCAAGTGGACCAAGGCAGTGGATTGTGAATCCACCACGCGCGGGTTCAATTCCTGTCATTCGCCTCATAAAAGAAGATAAAAAACGGACTGGATCCGAATCCGATTTGTTGTCATTTTCATATTTCGGTGAAAATATTTCTATCTATGTAATAGAAATGGACACCCGAGCCCTCTTTCTTCATGGGAAACATGAACCCTTTATCGGACTTGAACTGATGACTTACACCTTACCATGGCGTTACTCTACCACTGAGTTAAAAGGGCCCCCTCATCATATATGAATGAGTGAGCCTACTATGGTAGATGGACAACAAATTGGATATGGATGATCCATCTATCTTTATAGATATCAAGTTGAGAACATATATTATAGTAGCTCGTAGGGTAAGGATCGCTATACTGGAAACTCCGCGCTGAGCTGATATGAAGCGGATGGAGACAAGTTATGCCTGAGAGCATTTGCTGAAATATGTTCGTATTGATAGAAGAGCCAAAGGCTCAACGGGTCAGGTCCTATTGCAATTACTTGAAATGCGTTTGGATAATATTCTTTTTCGATTGGGTATGGCTCCCACCATTTCCGGAGCTAGACAATTAGTGAATCATGGACATATCCAGGTCAATGACCATATGTTAGATATACCAAGTTACCCTTGCAAACCTCAAGATGTGATTACTATAAGAGATCAACAAAGATTGCGAGCTAAGAATATGGAGCCATTCCAGTTTATGGCTCTTTTTCTTCCTAGAAGAGGAAGATCTTTCTAAAATGAATTAGAAAGAATTCAATTAGAAGATTAGAGGAGTTGAGCAAAAAAAATTCCTTGATAAAGAGAAAGAAAAACCTAGAATTTCTAAAACTAGAATGGATAGAATCCTTTCTTCTCTCTCAGAAATAGAAGAGAGAGAATTAAGGAATTCCGGAATTTGGATTCAAATGTGGAAGGAAAGAAGTGACGGAATATCCATCAATGGGATTGTGGCGTGTATAGTTTAGTGATACAGGTGGGTTTTATTCGTTACATTATCAACTTAAATAGTTAAAGGATATTTGGATGGATCTCTGATCCATCCAAAGCTCTATCTATCTATCTATAACTAAAGGGCCCGATACAACCATCAGAGTCAGAACAGTGAGATGTGCAATAACTTCTAGATCCATTTGGTTTTCTTTCACCCTCCATCGACTGAATGTATGAATAAAATGTTGTCGGGATCAATCACTTTTCTTCTATTTTGTCTTCTTCGGACTCCTACCCATTGGTGTAGTTTCGATCAGGAACCTATGGCCTTGAGCAACTGATATCTTTACAATAATACATAAAATAGATAGAGAACCCTTCAATATCTAGATAATAAAATTTGATACTGGAGAGAAATAAATGGAGTAATCCATGTAATGCATTTAATCAAACTGATTGGGGAGGGAATGAAGATATGGTAATAGAGGTTCAATCTTTGATATCTTTTTTTCTTGCTTTTACAGCAGGTATTCTAGCTCTCAAATTAGGTCAAGCACTGTATGACTGATTTTTTCTGCTTTTCTTGCCCTAGCCATCGGCCAAGAAAAGCAAAAAAAATCAGTCATACATAACTATTTTTAATGAAATGAACAATACGATTGACTGGATTGTTCTTTATCCAACTGAATAATGGCAATATTCATTATATTGTCGATACAATCTGTACATACTATGGTATACACCTTTACTCCACCATTGGTTTTGTTACACATGAACTCTTCCATCTTGGAGAGATGGCTGAGCGGACAAAAGTGGCGGATTGCTAATCCGTAGTACGGATCATCCGTACCGAGGGTTCGAATCCCTCTCTCTCCGTTCGTCCACTATTGATCCTGAAAACGAATAACCCTGAATCTTTCTATTTTACGGAAAAGGCCCATTAACCTAGAGACTTCCTATTCTGACCTTTTTTTTTATTGCATAGCACAAAATGATAAAGTTATCATTTTGACTGAGCATTTGAACTCAGTATTTTATTTTTTCTCGCAGTAAAGTATTACTGTTTATGGAACAATAATAGCTCCATTCTTTAGTAGAAAAACAATATTTTTTCATCAAAAATTATATCTGACTTAGTCCATAAATTGCAAAGGTATCGTTCATGAACGAATGGAAGGATTAGAATATCTCGTTTCTTTCCTCTTTTTTTATCAATATAAATGGGACCAATCCCTACATTGTGTATTGGTACATGCTAGAAAATTATATATTACAGAGCAATGGAACACATAAAATATTGCAGAAATATAAACACAGAAAACGCACAAAACAAGAGAGACACAGATATACGTGGTTCACCCAGTTTGGGCTACGTCCACCCCGAACAGCCAGTCCTTCCTTTCTATTATCCAGCAAAATGAAGAGATACAACCTACAGCAAAACCGCTGTAATATCCTCTGTTTTCTCTCACAGTCTCACCTCTATGTTTCTCGCTCACCGAATACACACATCTATATCATCCTCAAATACAATGCCCTCATATAAAGAGAGGGGTTGCCTTCTAGGGCAAAAAACCCTAAACTAAACACAAGTTCTACCGTCAGATCATCCGCCTAATGAACGGCCCAGATTGACTAGAAATTACTATACTTTTACAAGGCAATTTTACAGCTGTTTTTAGCTTCGGGGGCGCTGCCCCCGAAACCCCCCCGCCAGGGGGGGGCTCCATAAAGTCGCTGCTGCCCCCCCCCTTGGACCCCCCACGGCAGCGATCATTTTACGGGCGGCGTTGCCACCCCATTTTGAACTGGGGTCCAAAATGCCGGTACTATAGAAGATAATCAGGCTCCACACCCAACAATACATACAAACGATAAAATATCTTTGCCTCTCCCTGCTATTATGTATGAACAAAATTGTTTCAAACCTGTTCCATCATTAGCAATGTCCAAGTGAATAGATGTTCACTTTCGAGATGATCCAAGTCTAGCTCGATAACATGATCTCTTCCAATCCAATGTGAGAAAGTTACATAGTGTCTACTTTTTCTGATAAAGGGGTGTTTGCATGGGTTTGCCTTGGTATCGTGTTCATACCGTCGTATTGAATGATCCTGGACGGTTAATTTCTGTACATATAATGCATACAGCTCTAGTTGTTGGTTGGGCTGGTTCAATGACTCTCTACGAATTAGCAATTTTTGATCCATACGATCCTGTTCTTGATCCAATGTGGAGACAAGGTATGTTCGTTATACCTTTTATGACTTGTTTGGGAATAAAGGATTCATGGAGTGGATGGAACATCACCGGAGAAACTGTAATTAATCCTAGTATTTGGAGTTATGAAGGTGTGGCCGGGGCACATATCATGTTTTCTGGCCTGTGCTCTTTGGCAGCTATCTGGCATTGGATATATTGGGATCTAGACATATTATGTGATGAACATACGGGAAAACGTTGTTTAGATTTGCCAAAAGTACTTGGAATTCATTTATTCCTCTCAGGAGTAGCTTGTTTCGGATTTGGAGCATTTCATGTAACGGGTTTGTATGGTCCTGGGATATGGGTGTCTGATCCTTATGGACTAACTAGAAAAATACAACCAGTGGATCCAGCATGGGGAGCTGAAGGTTTTGATCCTTTTGTTTGTTGGGTTGTGTTATATTCTTTCCACGTAGTTAATAGGGGGTTTGAAGGGCACCCGTAACCCCACTTTATGGGGTCCGGGGCAGTGCCCCGGAAAATTTTGGTTTTGGACCATATGTTAGGTTGGGCGGACCCACCTATGCTTTTGTGCATGATTTTCGCACATGTTTTTTGGACGCGATGGTTTTCGGTCCATGGTATTGGACGCGGTGGTTTTCAGTCCATGCTATTGGATGCTTCGACATGTATAAATATGTATTGTAACATTGAAAGGAACATAATGGAAAATCAAGCTGGTAGTCTTGGTTTTGGAATCCAGGGAAAAATCTCTGTGCATATGTGTTTTATGGGTTATGCTCTCGCATTGTTTATTTTCTTTGTTTAAGAATTCGTATGTAGGTAATTTCTGTACAGGGTTAAAACCTACATTGTTCTAGGAGGAATAGCTTCTCATCATATAGCAGCGGGTATTTTGGGTATATTAGCAGGTCTATTCCATCTCATTGTTCGTCCTCCCCAACGTTTATGCATAGGATTACGCATGGGGAATATTGAAACGGTCCTATCCAGCAGTATTGTTGCTGTGTTTTTTGCAGCTTTCATTGTTGCTGAGACCATGTGGTATGGCTCTGTAACTACTCCGGTCGAATTATTCGGTCCCACTCGTTACCAGTGGGACCAGGGATACTTCCAACAAGAAATAGATCGACGTTTCGTGCCGGTGTGGCCGAAAATTTAAGCCTATCAGAAGCTCGGTCCAAAATTCCCGAGAAACTCACTTTTTATGATTACATTGGTAATAATCCAGCTAAGGGGGGGTTATTTAGAGCAGGTTCAATGGGCAATGGAGATGGAATAGCTATTGGTTGGTTAGGACACCCTATCTTCAAAGATAAGGAGGGAAATGAGATTTTTGTACGTCGTATGCCTACCTTTTTCGAAATATTTCCAGTAGTTCTGGTGGACAAAGAAGGAATTGTGAAAGCTGATGTTCCTTTTAGGAGGGCAGAATCAAAGTATAGTCTTGAACAAGTTGGTGTTACTGTTGAGTTCTATGGTGGTGGGCTTGACAGGGTCAGTTTTGGTGATCCTGCTATAGTTAAAAAATACGATAGACGTGCTCAATTAGGTGAAATTTTTGAATTAGATCGTGCTACTCTAAAATTTGACGGTGTTTTTCGTAGTAGTCCAAGGGGTTGGTTTACTTTTGGACATGCTACATTTTCTCTCCTTTTCTTTTCTAGACACATTTGGCATGGTGCTAGGACCTTATTCAGAGATGTTTTTGCTGCTATCGACTCGGATCTAGATGCTCGAGTAGAATTTAGAGCATTCTAAAACCTGGGAGATCCAACTACTAAAAGACAAGTGGTATGATATTGCTCCTATCTCTTCTCTAATAAATATTAGTACGAAAGCTATCTCCATAATTGTAAATTATGATCAAATCAAATCTATGGAAGCATTGGTTTATACATTCCTGTTGGTATCGACCCTAGGGATAATCTTTTTCACTATTTTCTTCCAAGAACCACCCAAACTTCCGACTAAAGGGGGAAAATAATTTTGCTTCTCCAAATCGTCATTCTTTCTCTCCCATCAAAGAAAGAATGACCTTCCCTATAGGGAAGGTCATTCTTTCAATTAGTCCTCGTGATCCTTAAAAGGATCTCTAAGTTGTTTAGAGGGTTGCCCAAAGGCGGTGTATAGGGCATAACCAGTAAAGCTTACAAGTAAACAAGATATGGAGATGGTGACTAAGGTTGCAGTTTCTATTATTAGGTGATCCCAATATCATGGTATGTTTACCATATAATAACAAAGTTAATAGATCTCAACCAATACAATAGTTTCTATGGCTACACAGACCATTGATGATACTTCCACAACCACGCCAAAAGAAACCCTTGTAGGAACGACCTTAAAACTGTTTAATTCAGAATATGGTAAAGTAGCTCCTGGATGGGGAACTACTCCTCTTATGGGTTTTGAAATGGCTCTATTTGCAGTATTCCTATCTATTGTCTTGGAGATTTATAATTCTTCCATTTTATTGGATGGGATTCCGGTTAGTTGGGGCTGAGGAACTCCAAAATTCACCCGGTGAGCTCTTGAAGAAAAAAAAAAAAAACTGAGGGATTCAAACCCAGACCAAATAGTGGCTTTGAGTTTTTAGCTTATCTTGTTCCAATAGTTTGATCGTGTAATTACTTTTCTCTAAGGATTTTTGGAATATGGGTGTGTGACTTGTTGAAATCGATCCATATTTGACAAGGCCCCCCTGCACCCCTAACTTCTTCCTCGATTTGTTCCTTATCCACTCTACCAGAATCGGACGTGTCATAATAATCTTTAGGATAAGCGGGTATTTCTTTTCTTTTCAAAAAGAAAATGGAATGTACATTTGGTTGTATCCTCTTCCATATCATAATTTTCCATCTTTTAGTATGTATGGATCCTTAGATTATGTTCCGACGATAATCTGCCTCGGCAGAATAATGGTTTTGAACTACTCCTATTCGTCTTTGCCCAATATCAAAGGTCATTGTATCTTTGACCTTTCTTGAAAGAATCCTATTCGATGATAATAGAACTGGGTCTACGTCATCATATTCACCTATCATCAAACCAGATGACCATCGAGGCACATGTTTTTGAATTTCTCTAATTTGGAGAGGTTCATTTAATAGTATTTCCATGTAAAGGGCAATAAAATCTTTCTTTTCCATTGAATCACGCGTATCCGGAGGTATAGTCCCGCGAGAATTTCGTAGTATTGTCCACTCATATTGCGCCAAACACTTGAAAAGGAAACACAAATTCTCGTAAACGAAAAGATATTCCTCCTTAAACATATAAAGAATCAATTCCATTTTTATGATACCTGCAGGTGAAGGTTTTATAAGATGGTCAAATCGGGTGTAAGCATAAACTAAATAGTTTGTGTAGATCGGTCCATTACATCTAGCTATTTTCCGTGGGATATTTATATTGGATGATCTCAAGGCTAATGCCAACCAATATGGTGGATTGATTTCTGGGATCTGGATCAGATCAGAGAACATTTTCAATTTCAATCTATTTAAAGCATATTTGTGTTCAGGAGTTCCGGGGTTAGAGGATATAGGGACCGGGACAAGAGAACGAAAAATATCTGTAGGTAAGGGCTCCCAGGGTAGTGGAAAGCTTTCGTGTTCTAATTCCTGCCAAAGATAAGAGATATGGTACCCATAACCAAGTGGATCATTTGGGAATCCCTCTTTACGGTCTTTCATAGATATCTCTGTGAAATCCGAAAGATTCGAAATGATCGAATCGTTCAGCATTTGGGGGGACTCAAATTGGTTTATTGTTCCACAGAATGCCCCATTAAGGAATGGATCATACATTTCAGTAAAAGAATCCCCCTTAGAATTGGATCATACTGAGCTTTTTCCGAAGGACCAATACACTAGGTAAAAACGTAAAAGAGATTCTTTTTTTTCCATCACTTGAGTATGCGCCAAAAGAATATTGAGAGACTTCGGCCCTCACAGGACCTAGGCGAGTAAATGGGCTATTTCCAATATATCGTATCGGTTGATAAACCCTATTATGATCAAAGCACATAATGGGCCATGGTTGCTGCCGGAAGAACTTTTCTTCTTTTATAAGTTCTTAAAGTTTTTGTGGATCTATAGCCACAGAGCGTTTTTTTCTAGCCATAGCCATGGAGCAGTTATCTCTAGCCATAGTCATAGAGCAGCCATTGTTGTCTTCATAATTTTTACCTTTTGTTGGCATTATGATTCAAGTGTTGTCCTTGATGGCAACTCACTCAGAGGTTGGTACAGGTGCTCAGAGGTTGGTACAAGTGATGGCAACCTAATCAGAGGACAGATCTTAGTACAGCATGGCAAGAAAGTTCATACACGCAGGTTCGTTAAGCCCAAGTCGCGTGTACACGCTAGTTGGCTTCATCAAAAGCGCGTGTATGTGGAAAAGTACCTTTGGTCCATGGCGGTTAGTCCTTGGAAGTTGTGCCTATGGTTTCGGACCATTGTGTCTCGACGGGCGAGTCGATCCCTAGTTTTGAAGTTGATGGTATTGTGTTACTATGGTTTTGGCTCTTGGTATTATGAAGGACCTAAGGCTATATAAGGAGAAGATCATTAGGCCAAAAGTGGTGAGTATGAGTGATGAAGATCTGAGGAAGTGTGAGATCCAAGTGCTGGTTATGGGTTGGTGATCTGAACCAAGGTTTCACTCATGTGGAGGATGATGAATGATGGAACGAGATCTCAAGGATTGGAATGATTATCTTCATATGGTTTGACTCTGGATAGACTAGATCTACTGACGCATGTTTATTATTATGATCTGGGTATGTTTTGATGTCTGATATAGCTACAGAGTTTTAAGGTTGAATTTACAGATCTGTACGCAGGTTGGTTGTGGTAAAAGAGCGTATACACGCAGGTTGGGTTCATCCAAGTAGCGTATACAATGTGAAGTATGATATTTGAATATGGAGCTGGATCTGGTGATTGCTATGTTGTCTGGTTGTTGTTGACAGGGTTACAGTGATTCAGAATTGGATGTTTTAGTGATTGATGATGCAGGTTGTACTACAATGATGATTGTCTTATGGATCCAGTATGAAAATGTATGAAACGTGGTCCCGGGTAGATCGTAGGCTGGCACCTACATACTGGTAAACATATCAGCCAGTACAAGAGCCAGGGGGTTGTAGCTCCCTTCCACTAGCAGCTGGAAAACGAGTAAAGAAGCATTTTGTAGGTAGGCACCTACGTACTAGTAAATGGATCGGCTAGTACAAAAGCTAAGAGGGTTGTAGCCCTCTGCAGGTTGTAGCCTGCGTATTGGTAAAGGACTGCACCAGTACATTGTAAAAGAAGTTTCTCATTAAAGAAGAAAGAGACGAATTGCAGCAGGTGGTTTTCACCCACATTGGGTTTCCACCTTATATCATGGTGTTCATGTGTGTGGCTCTTGTGTGATGTTCTGTTCTGTTATACTGCGCCTGTTTACTGTTAAATTGCTTAATAATGTTCTGATGCATTTACTGAAGATTAAGCTAACTGAATTATAAGATCTCTGGGTATACGCTAGTTGCATTAGACACAGTCGCGTGTACACGCGGGTTAACTTATCTGAAGTCGCGTATATGTTTCTGAGTATGAAATTGAAAAGTTTTATCTGATCTGATAATACTGATTCACCCCCCCCCCTCTCAGTATTATTTCCAACAATTGGTATCAGAGCGGGTCCTTCAGAGAAGCTTGATCGCTTGAAGGAAATTCGTAGAACAATGGGGAAGAAAGCACGTCAGAAGAAGAAGACAACTCAAAGGAACAATGACAACCTGTCGTTGTGTGGAAGCAAGTATTCAGATCCTGAAGCACCTCAGATTGAAGATGGACAAGCAAATGAAGCGTAAGATCAAATCATAGATCAACAAGATCTACCTAGCAAAAGGGAGAATGCCCTCAAAGAAGAAATCATCAGATTAGAAGAACAGTTGGAATGTGCCTCCAGAGTTCGAGAAATGCTGCTAGCACTGAATAAAGAGCAAGAAAACGAGATCCTCAAACTAAGGCATCAGTTGGATGAAGGAAGGAAAGCTGAAGAGACCTTGAAGAAGCAATGTCTTGAAAAAGAAGAACAACATCAAGTTGAGGTAAATATCTTGAAAAGCAAATTAGAAGAAAAGGATAAGCTTTTACGATTTCAAGATAGCTCTAAAGTCTTGGATGATATTCTTAGTAGTCAAAGATCTCCTGCTATCAAGACTGGTCTTGGTTTTCATGAATATGTTGAAGGTGAATCTAGTTCACAAGGTGAGGCAAGAAACTCTAATGTGAAATCTGAAATGCCCAAAAAGGAACAACCAAGGAAAGAAATTCCTCAAGGAAGATTCTCTACTCCTAACTATGGACGTGATAGACGATTATTTCCTCCACTGAATAATGTTGAATGTTATGTATGTCATAATCTTGGACATGTTGCAGCCATATGTAGAAGAAGAAGGTTTCAAGACCATCATGCAGAAAGATCATCACATTCAAGATACTTTAATGGATATTGCTTTTCTTGCAATATGTTTGGCCACAAAGCTGCTGATTGCTACAAGAGGAATATGAAACATGTAAGATGCTATGCATGTAACAAGTTTGGACATAAAACAAGAGATTGCAGGAACAAAGCTCATGATAAGAAGAAATCATCAACATGCGTGAAGATATGGAAGAAGAAGGAAGTTCAGTCAGAAAGATGTGGCACAGCACAGGGTACTCATCACAGCACAGACATAACAGACTCAGGGGGAGCTGAAGGTATAGAACTTCAGTGTTCTAATTATCATACGCAAGTTTCATGAAGGAAAGACGCGTATATACGCGAGTTTCACACTGCAAAGTCGCGTATATGTCAGTTTGTGAAAAAGCAGTGGGGACAGACTCAAAAAAAAGGGGGTCTGATATAATCCAGTCCAGTATATGCTCTATTGGTTAACAGTTACAGTCTGCTGAGGATGTCTGGAAATGTCTTGATACTTATGGCACAGGCTCAGGGGGAGCATATACTTCAAATAATGCATTGTTGGCATTATGGTTAGAAGTTGTTGATAAAGTCTATGAAGCTAAATGATACATCTTCTGTTTAGGAATGGTATTGCAGGCTGATGCTTATGGTACAGATCATGATGCTGCTGGTGGCTTTCATAAGTCTTGGTCTAGATATTTCATCACTATGTCATGTATCTCTTTTATGATGTCAAGGTCATGTAACGGCCTATGTTGGTTTCCCCACTATGCCTGGGATGAATGATAAAATGTTCATGTATTATCATGTATCTCCACATGGTTAGGTGGATGAGTCAATATTGGTATATCCCCACTAGGTTGGGTGATGAATGTATGTTGAGTCTTTTGGTGATAGGAAGGTCTTCTATGATGTATAAGTCTTTGTTCTTCTTGAAGAACATCTTTTGCAGATCTTGCCTACAGTCAAGGGGAGCATGAACAGCACAATTCAGCAAGAGTAGGATGGATAGATTGGTACACTTTGGCATATACAAAGGGGGAGATTATTCAGAGATTTCAGCAGGTACTCAGGGGGAGTATGGACAGTGGAATGATTCAGCAAAGGAAGAGAATATCTTGGTCCACCCTTTGCCCTTGATGTCAAAGGGGGAGAGTGACTTGGTGTGGTGGTTGCCATCAAGTCCAAAGGGGGAGATTGTTGGCATTATGATTCAAGTGTTGTCCTTGATGGCAACTCACTCAGAGGTTGGTACAGGTGCTCAGAGGTTGGTACAAGTGATGGCAACTTAATCAGAGGACAGATCTTAGTACAGCATGGCAAGAAAGTTCATACACGCAGGTTCGTTAAGCCCAAGTCGCGTGTACACGCTAGTTGGCTTCATCAAAAGCGCGTGTATGTGGAAAAGTACCTTTGGTCCATGGCGGTTAGTCCTTGGAAGTTGTGCCTATGGTTTCGGACCATTGTGTCTCGACGGGCGTGTCGATCCCTAGTTTTGAAGTTGATGGTATTGTGTTACTATGGTTTTGGCTCTTGGTATTATGAAGGACCTAAGGCTATATAAGGAGAAGATCATTAGGCCAAAAGTGGTGAGTATGAGTGATGAAGATCTGAGGAAGTGTGAGATCCAAGTGCTGGTTATGGGTTGGTGATCTGAACCAAGGTTTCACTCATGTGGAGGATGATGAATGATGGAACGAGATCTCAAGGGTTGGAATGATTATCTTCATATGGTTTGACTCTGGATAGACTAGATCTACTGACGCATGTTTATTATTATGATCTGGGTATGTTTTGATGTCTGATATAGCTACAGAGTTTTAAGGTTGAATTTACAGATCTGTACGCGGGTTGGTTGTGGTAAAAGAGCGTATACACGCAGGTTGGGTTCATCCAAGTAACGTATACAATGTGAAGTATGATATTTGAATATGGAGCTGGATCTGGTGATTGCTATGTTGTCTGGTTGTTGTTGACAGGGTTACAGTGATTCAGAATTGGATGTTTTAGTGATTGATGATGCAGGTTGTACTACAATGATGATTGTCTTATGGATCCAGTATGAGAATGTATGAAACGTGGTCCCGGGTAGATCGTAGGCTGGCACCTACATACTGGTAAACATATCAGCCAGTACAAGAGCCAGGGGGTTGTAGCTCCCTTCCACTAGCAGCTGGAAAACGAGTAAAGAAGCATTTTGTAGGTAGGCACCTACGTACTAGTAAATGGATCGGCTAGTACAAAAGCTAAGAGGGTTGTAGCCCTCTGCAGGTTGTAGCCTGCGTACTGGTAAAGGACTGCACCAGTACATTGTAAAAGAAGTTTCTCATTAAAGAAGAAAGAGACGAATTGCAGCAGGTGGTTTTCACCCACATTGGGTTTCCACCTTATATCATGGTGTTCATGTGTGTGGCTCTTGTGTGATGTTCTGTTCTGTTATACTGCGCCTGTTTACTGTTAAATTGCTTAATAATGTTCTGATGCATTTACTGAAGATTAAGCTAACTGAATTATAAGATCTCTGGGTATACGCTAGTTGCATTAGACACAGTCGCGTGTACACGCGGGTTAACTTATCTGAAGTCGCGTATATGTTTCTGAGTATGAAATTGAAAAGTTTTATCTGATCTGATAATACTGATTCACCCCCCCCCTCTCAGTATTATTTCCAACACCTTTAAGAAAAGGTAATGGGGCTCTACCCAAATAGAACAAACAATAACAAAGAATAAGTAAACTAAAGGTTCGATTGATATAACGTCTTAATAAAGTATTATCGATAAGTGAATTACGATCTATATAGAACGATACCCATTTTATAAAAATTGTTAATAGAATATGACCGCCCAACCAACCTCAAAGACCACTTATCATAAAGGATATATTAGGGCTGTAACGAAAAAGAAAGAGGTTCACCAGTCTTGTTAATACGAGATTTGCTAAAAGAATGGGATTCAACAATTGAAGAATTAGACCATCCATAAATAGACTTAGAGCTTTTGGATTGTTGATCGAATTCATGAGGTGCGGAGATTCAGAACTTGAAGGTTTGTCCATAATTTGGAAAAAACGAAAGAACATATATGGTACGACTAATAAAGTTATTGCATAAGGTTTCCACAGCGCTGCATAGATGGGCGAATAATACATGGACAAAAATCCTATTAATTGTCCCGTAATAGAACCACTTATGGCTATTATACCATAGCCAGGTTTTCCCAAAAGGAAGGATCTCGTGGAATAGATTTTAGAGGGACCAAAAGGCAATGTAGCAAGAAATCCATAATATAGCCCAAATATGATGATCAGACCTTAAACATCTACCCATGAGGATAATGGACCCAATAGTAGACCAAGTACTTTTATCATATTAAAACTCCCTTTGATCTTGATCAAAGAATTATTTTGATAAATTTATGATTTTATCATATTTATTATTTCTAAGTATAGAAATAGTTTTTATATTATATAAAGAAATATTCGATTTAACATAATTGATTTATAAGAAATATTCTGATATCTGGATATTGAATATGCTATTAATACATTTTATCTGTTATCTTATTTAACAGGAGTACTGGTATATAACTCGTTTTTCTTTCGAACCAAGGTGGTTCGATCCAAGTTATCTAAATTTTCGTTACATCGTAGAGGTCAGGTAACCAATTCGAGTACATCTCTCACATTGGCAAATCCATGAATCTGGGCAAAAGTAAATTCAACTGACCATTTAGTAACAATTCCTCTCACCCCTAACAGGTTAGCATGAGCCATTCCGATGATGGCTAAGTCGGGTTCTAGCTCGCGCATATGTCGTATCTAATTCGAATTGTCTAGTTTCTCTACAATTCGTGGTATGGGCATACACATTATTATACATGTATTTTGTAATAGCGCTAATTCAGCAGCTTGATACCGTTTATCCATATATGGAATACCAATTTCATAACGATCATACCACATCTGATTAAGAATCTGGCTATAGATATTTCTATTAGATTATCTCCCATGAAAAAGACATATTTTCCGCGTACCAAATCAAGATAATCTTTTAAACTCTCCCATATCCATTCCTCTCTTTCCTCCAGACTCTGGGCCTCAATACCAAATACAGGACAAATCCTTTCGATCCAAGCACGCGTTCCGTCCAGACCAATAGGAAAAGGAGCTACGATTAATTCACATTTTTTTCGTCTTATCAAAGTTGTTGCTGTGCGACTAAGAAATGGGTTAACCCCACAAACATAAACTCCATCACCCAGTGATGGAAGATCGGCATATCTCTAAGCGGGCAACCAACTTGATACCTTGATGAATTGGCATCTTAATTCTGTATCAAGTTGAGAAACCAAATTTGAGGGTAAAGACCCAAAAATAACTAGGGGAGGATGATTTGCATATTCCACCAAATTCTTTTCCTTCAGAAGAGGAAAAGGGAATAATTTTGTTTTAGTTTCTTTTGATTCACCAATGGGGAATTCTTGGTCTGGACAACGATGTGCCATTACAACTAAGACAATATCTTCCCCCGAGTAAAAGCATAATCCAGTCCATTTGCTCTTGCCACTAGAATTGGTACTCCAATTTCATATTCCAATTTGGGTGCCATACCTTCCAAATCCATTTTTATTATTTCTGTAGTATAGGTGCCTATCCATATGATGACGCTGGGGTCTCTATCTTTTCTTATCCAAATACAAAGTGTTTTCAATTCCTCATAATCGTTCAAATGGGCCGATATATCTCCTTCTTCTAATTCTGCCATTGCATAGCGGGGTTCTGCAAAAATCATAACTCCAAGTGCATTTTGGAGAAAATAACCACATGTTTTTGTGCCCACTACCAAAAAGAAATTGTCTTCAATCTTTTGATACAACAAGGATACACAGCTAATAGGACAAAAGCTATGATAATTGCCCGTTTCACATTCAAGCGTTATAGTTTCAACAATTTTTGTAGACATAATAGGGAGGGAACAAAAGGCTAAGGATAAATAAGGAAAAGAAATAATGAATAAAAAGACTAGTAACACAAAAGAATGATAACAAGAAATAATAAAATTGTCAACAAATTGACAACAAATTGTTGACAATTGGAGAAATTGTTGATTCTAAATCCTCGTAAACCCAAGTAAATTTTCCTTATTATTTTTTTTCTGTCCCCCACCACCAATGGGATTTAGATAAAGATCAGAGAGTAAACTGAATAATTCCCGATCTGGAATCTGTTTTGGGACAATACCTTCTGGTTGGGACAATATTTGATCTGCTATGCCTAGATAATAATTACAAACATAGTTAAGGGATGGTTCAGATCCAACCATTTCAAATAAGGTTTTACGCTTTACTCTGGAAACTCGGATCCTTAATAATAGGTAATACTTTTATTACAGGCATTGGACAGGCTTCTATATATTTATTTATAAGATCTCTTCTAGATGTACGATTTCCCACCAAGCCTGCTAATCGGAGTGGATGTGTACGAGCATTTTCCCTTATAGAGGCAGTAATACGATTAGCTGCAAATAATGCATCGAATCCATTATCTGTAATAATAACACAATAATCTGCATAGTTCAATGGAGCGGAAAAACCTCCACAGACCACGTCACCTAATACATTGAATAATATAATATCATATTCGTAAAATTCATTTAATTCTTTTAACAACTTTACAGTTTCTCCCACCACATATCCTCCACACCCGGCTCCTATGGGTGGACCCCCTGCTTCCACACAATCCACCCCTCCATAACCCTTGTGAATTACATCTTCGGGCCAAATATCCTCATAATGATAATCCTTGGATTGTAAAGTATCTATAATTGTAGGTATTAGAAATCCTGTAAGAGTAAAAGTACTATCGTGTTTGGGATCACACCCAATCTGTAACACTTTTTGACCACGTCTCGCTAGAGTGACTGAGATATTACAACTAGTTGTTGATTTACCGATTCCGCCTTTCCCGTAAACTGCTATTTTCACCGCCAATCCTCCTTTATCTAAATGTAAAAGTTATCTCTTTATTTCAAGGTTCTATATAATCAAATTATTCTTTTTTTAAGTAATAACTAATATTGAATGGTAGCAATAATTATAGATCCTATTGTATTTATAGGTCAATACCTCTAAGGTGGGGTGTCCAAGAGTTGATAAAAAACCTTATTGAGTTTCTCGTTTATACATTGATGATCATGTGTCTATCCAAAGAACAAGAATCTTGGCCGTATATGGGAACCCTCCATTGTTCCTAAGTAGCTCAGTGGTAGAGCGGTCAGTTGTTAACTGATTGGTTGTAGGTTCGAATCCTACTTGGGGAGATCCGTTTTTTTCAAAATAAAGCTCGTTTTTACCATTAGGAGTAAGTCAAACGTTACCTGTCCTTGTTCATAATATATGAATGCACAATTGCCACAGGATCAAGATAGGATCTCGGTCGTCCGGGAAAGGCAAAATGGAAACAACGGTCTCTTCGAAATACTGAAAATTTTGGAGAAACAAATCAATTGTTCTCCTGATGTGATGACATTTCCAGAGCTGAAGGTGAAGAGGCCTCTATTTGCTCGACTCGTTACTAGTCACTTGATCCGTTACCAGCTGTTAGAACTATAAGTTTGTTCCTTGGAAGTCAGAATTGGATCCCTGCATGCTGTCAATCTATTTTCCCTCATATTTTCCCTCAGATTTGGAAGAATCTCTCGTTCTATAACCCTAATCTAAATCTAATAATGAGGAAGATTTATAGGAGGTCAGACACAAATATGCTGGTTACTC